>CM068549.1:5957821-6455053 GCA_035048495.1 Euptelea pleiosperma
CTTCCCATAGGTTGCTCCTCCTCTACCCAAACCGTTGAGCTCATATAGCCCGACGAACCTTCTCTGTTCATCTTCACTTGCTGCACGTCCTTGCAGCACATCTATGTATCTTCCTCATTTTCTTCATCTTCTACATCGCGTGATTGGTCGATCTTGGCCATTCGATCCTCTATAGTTGCTGGCCAAACTAGCAAACATTCTATCATCCTTCCTTTCAAAAACCAACATCTCTTCAAGATCTCTCCAAGCCACTACCATCTCTACGGACGGCATACCCTCCTCTATGCGTGTGCAACACCTCCCGCAGGCTGTATTCCTTCTACCGAACCATCTTCATCACAGGGGAGTCCGATTCTTTGGGTAGGTTTCTAAAAGGGTGAGTACTCTCTCTCTCTCTTCTCCTCTTTAGTTTCTCTCCCTATTTTCTCCACTTTCTCTCTCATCATTTTCTCTCTCTACTTTTACTTTCCTTTCTCTCTCTAGACCTCTCTCTAGGATTAGATCTCTCTCTACTTTCATCTTTCTCTCTCTACGTTCGTCTTTCTCTCTCTTTACACTAGTTTCTCTTTCTAGATCTCTTATTTCTCTCTCTAGGTTTTGATATTTTCTATCTCTACTTAGCTTTCATCTCTCTTATCTTTCTCTCTCTAATTCAATTTTACTGTTTTCTAGATTAATTGTTTCATGTTTGAGTTGTAAGTTACATTTGAATCCATGAAATAAAGTTTATTTTGATTCAAGATCGATGAATTCCAATTATTTTATGTTTCTTATTGCACTGATCTGACTAATCCCGAGTGCGGATACGACTCCGACTTTCCACTGTGCAAGAATTGTCTAATTTTGCAGGATTAAAGTCTCAGATAATTACAAATATGTTGATTCTAGGGTTTCCGTAACCAACGACGCGGAAAAATCCTACTTTCACAAACCGGCAACTCTCTCCATGTGAATCCTCTTCATGAATCCCCATCTTTTGGCCGGACTGCTCCCTGCCTTGCTGAGCGCCTCCAAAGATCACCGGACTAGTGGGTGTTCACCTCATTCTTCAAAGCTTAGCTGCCCCCATCTCTCCCATTCACGAAGCATCTGCAACTCTTCAATCCAAGCACAGCCCCTTCTTTGCTGCTATAGGTAACCTCAACACGTTACTGGCCTGCCATCCCTCCTCCATCAATGCTCCCACAAGCTCCAACCTGTTCTGCCACCATTGTTACATCTTCTCTCAACCAGCAAAGCCTGCACCGTCCAGCCTCACCACCCTCACGGTGCTCTTTATCAATTTTCGGCAACATCCCTCCATCTCAAACGCTCCTACACCTCACGACCCATTCTTGGTCAACTTCCACCACTGTGTGATCTGCCCCTCCCTATTAGCACCAAGCCGAATGGCCTACTATGCACGCCAGCATCATTTCATGGTGATCTACATCACTGGCTGCAATCATGCTACTCATGAGCTACAACATCTTCTCCATTCTCCAAGGTAAGGTGAGAATCTCTCCTCTCAAGGTAAGTCTTTTCTTCAAATCTCACCATATTTTCTCTCTCTAGAAACGTCCCTTCTTTCTATCTCTAGGTCTTTTCTTCTCTCTAACTTTCTCTCTCTATAACCCTCTCTCTCTCTCTAGGATAATTGTTAGTTCTTTCGAATTGTCAGTATTTGTTTGATATTTTGTTTGAGCATTGTAAAGACTTGTTTGGATTCAATAAATTTTATTTGCTTCACTATAATGGATTTTCTTTAGTGCTCTTCGTTCTCTTTATTTGTATTAGTTTAATTCATAATTTCTAGGATATCAATAGCTTTAAAAGAAAAGAAATAAAATCAATCAAGTTTTAATCCATCCCACCATCATCACCTTTCCATCCTTTTAATTTTAGCAATTTCTGATAAATTCCGTCAATTCATGTTCTGAATCAGCGCAAACTAACCCCAAGTGCGGATCAACATCCGACACTAATCCCTATACAATATCTCATATTTTACAAGACTAAAGATTCGGATAATTTACAAATGTGTTGATTTTAGGGTTTCCGTAACCAACGACGCAAAAAAACCCTACTTTCACGAGCACACGTGGATTGGTGCATGCTTGCTGGTGTCGACATGGAGTTAACTGCTAGAAATGAAGGTACCGAGAATGGTGAAGGAGGAGGGGGACTGTGATGAGATCTTTCACACAATGAAGATGTTTTCGAGCTGTTACATAGTGGTGTAGCAGTCTAGTGTGGAGAATCTTTTGTCCAAGGGAGATTAGGCATGAGCAGCAAGGGACATATAGGTCGCACCGTGGGAATATGAGGAAGGACTGGCCAAGAGATTGACCACTCACATGGAGGTGGTTCCTCTTTCAACCTGTGCTAGCGGTGAAGATGGAGCAGCTTTAGAGGAGGTTCTTGATCAGCATGCTCGAGACAAGAAGGTCGCACTAAGGAGGACCGTCTATATCTTGATATGGCGAAGGAAGGTGACTCGTGGCAGAGATCTCCACGTTGTTGCAAGAGGGATGCAACACCATGATGCACAGGTGGAGGAGGCAATGGTTGTATCCACGGTGGCTGAAAAACCAGCAAGAGGGAGGAGCATGCAAAGTGGGGCAGTGTGAGTAGAGCGCAGCAGCCACAAAAGTCCGGCTTTGATGGAGAAGACCGGAGTTACGGACCTTCTAGGTTATGAGATGGATCCCACGACCTCTAATGGTGGCGAACACGATGGTTGTAGGCCGTGTTGCTTGCTGCTGTCACCTGGAAGATGACAACGGCATGAAGAACAGCAGGTTGGTGTTCTTGTGGTGGAAAAGGTGAGGTAGCAGATTGCTCCGGCGTTAATGGTGGTTGCCGGAGCTACAGGTTGCAGGTGGACCGGTTTGGCCATGAAATGGTAGAAATGGAGATGAGAGAGGGGACAGAGGAGGTGCTGTCCGGCTGTGTGGAAAAAAGACACGGTGCTGGTGTCTACAAGGGAAACCAACCCGTTGATGTGCATGTGGCGTATCTGACCGTTGTAGGTTGCAAACGGTGATGGTTTTAGAAGAGTTGCAGATCTGCAACTCTTCTCAGGCGGTAAAAGGGGAGAAGACTAGAGTTGCAAACCTACAACTCCAGTAATGAGTTTAAAGAAGGTGGTAAAGCCACCAGCAAGGGTAGAACGGCTATGGGGAGAACGTGGTTTGTCAGAGTTGCAACCTACAACTCCAATAAACCTTGCGACCCGAGAGAGAGAATGGTGAGTGCTGCATAACGTGGAGGAAGGTGTGAGCAAGCAACGTGATGACTGTGGTTGAGAGAAGAGGAAAGGAGAGGCGCTCATGGGAGGAGCCCGGAGAAGATGACCGGAGTTGACCTGCAACTCCGGTAATGTGTTGCAAAGTGGAGAGGAAGAGAAGAAGAAGAGAGGAGGAGGAGCATGATATTGCTGTTGATGGGGGGATCAAAGTGAAGAAGGAGAAGGTAGAAGACTTAGAAGGAAAAGGAGATGGGCGGTGTTGGTTCAAGAGGAGAACCAGTCCGGCTAGACTGTGGGAGAGATGACCCGAACCAATGGTGGCTGGCTGAAAGCCAATCCGTTTTGGACTGTGGTGCTAGCTTGGAGATAAGTTGAAAAGGGCAGCAACGCCGCTGCTAATGGGGTTCCACGGTGAAGCCATGAATCAGTGGTGACTTGGGAAAGAAGAAGAAGAAGAAGAAGTGGGAAGGGGATGTCGGCCAGGTCTCCAGCGTGGAGGAGAGGCAAGGAGGAGCCAGTCCGGCCATGGAGAAGACGGTGAACAAGTCTTGCAGGTGTGGGGAATCTGGCTGAGCGCACGGCAAGGCAGCAAAATCATGGGGAGGAAAAGATGCACAGCGCATTGCAAGTGCTGCCATGGAGTTGCTGGTGGAGATGGAAAACGGTGGCTGGAGTAGATGTGTTGGCTATGCAGCACATGGGTGAGTAGTTGTTAGATAATCGCAAGAGAGACTCTTAAATTAACTATTTGAGAATGAGAGAGAGTTAGTTAGAGAGATATGGGTTAGTAACGTGGAGTGGTGGAATGATTCGTGGAAAGGAATCTCCACGTGAGAGAGGGGGGATGTTATGGATACGGGAGAAAAGGTCAATGATGACCATTTCTCTCATGGCATGGGTATCGCTAGTGCAAGTTAATGAAGCCATGGGCTCAAGATGAATGGGCCATGGGCCTCAAGGTAAGTGAAGGCATCGGGCTTCCAATTTACTTGTTGGCCACTTGGATTGTGGACCACCAAGGCCAAAGGATAGTGGATTTTTTTGGGCTAATACTAAGCATGCCACATGTCGGCTAGTGGGTCAGTAGGATAATGGGTCATGTGAGAGTGGATGGCCCAGATAGGAGAGTCGTTAGATCTAGAGAGATCCAACGATCCAATAGAAGATCTAATGGTCCAATGGATGATCTAACGGTGGAAAAGCTATGGGAGATGTGATAGAGCTAGAGGAGAGAAGATTAGAGGTTATATGATAGAGATCGGAGGGTTAGGATGACAGATCAGATGGTCAAATGGATGATCGGGTGGTGAGATGAGGGCAATTAGAGAGAGGGAAGAGAGAGGAGAGAGAAAATGATACAAAATAAAGGCAAAAGAGTTGGCGAAGGGTTTTGAACCCTAATCTTCAATGTAATCTTCAGTCGGCTTCACCAAACACATAAGCCGTCATTTTATGTCCTTGGGTGCGACTTTTAATCACTTTGGCCCGTCTCTCGGTCTTCAGCTTTGCCTCTCTTGATTCTTTATCTAGCTCTACGATCCTCTGACTTGACCCGTACTTGGCCTGTATCTTCTAATCATAGCCTGTTGGCTCTTTAAGCTTTGATAGTAGGCTTCTATGGTTGATCGTGGGCCCGTAAGTCTCAAAAATAGCCCGATTGGGTTTCTTGCGAGAGAACAGCGCGTAATGAGACTTAATCAAAACGGCTTCATATCTAAACTTCTAAAAATGTGTTTAATGCATGCAAATATATCATTTCATCCAGAAAAGTGTGTTCTACGCAATGAAAGAGACTTACGTAGAAAAGTAGATAAATAAGAAAATTTTACATAGGAGAGTGTTATAACGGTAAAGGATAATGGCTTAAAATAAGCACTTTTAAGCAAATATCAAATGTCCACAAACTCACTTGAAGGGATATTGTGGGGATATGTTTCAGTATGGGAAGAATGAGAAGTTGCTTATGCAGTGTTTCCAGAAGAGTTTCAATGGTCCTGCCCTTAGAAGGTACACTACTTTGGATCACACCAAGATCAAGACTTGGAGAGACATCTCTGAGGCGTTCCTAGCCCATTATGCTTTCAATATGGTTTTGGTTCCTCAGAAGGATGACCTAGAGAGAATGTTGCAGAAAAACAATGAGACCTTCACAGAGTATGCATTTAGATGGCGAGAAGCGGCAGCTCAGTTAAGGACTTCAATGACCGAAGAGGAGATGATCCAATCATTTCTAAAAACTGTTGGACAACCATACCATACTCTCTTGATAGCGCAAACGCTACCCACATTTGCTGCTATGGCCCAAAATGGTTCGAGGATTGAGGCGTCAATCAGGGATGGCACCATTGCGGATCCCTCTACAGTGTAGTCGATGGTCTATGGAAAGCCTTCTGGAACAAATATAAAGAAGAATGACAACAAGAAGAGAACACCAGATGGAGAGGTGCAAATGATCACTCCCACACCTCAAGCGTCGGTTTATCGGATACCTCAACAACAATTTGCGCGACATATTGTTCATCCTCATTTCATTCATCCAGTCCCACGTCAACATGTTCATGCAATGGGGCAAACTCTGCAACAACCCTTTACTTCACTACAACATCCCCAACAATCTACTCACCAACAATATTTCCAGCAAATCCACAGAAGGCAAGATGGGATACCACAACAGCAAATACAACAACCTCAAGGGAACCGAATTGAGAAAAGAAAGAGAAGAGAGTTTACACCATTGCCCTTGACTCTTTCACAATTGCTTCCACAACTCCTTGAACAAGGGCTTCTGGTCCTCTAATCTCTCAGCCGGTGTCAGATCCACCTCCAAGAGGTTATGACCCCAGTGCATGGTGTTCGTATCACCAAGGTCCAGGGCATTGGATGGATAGGTGTTGGAATCTCAAGCATGTTGTACAGAACTTGATAGACTAGGGAGAATTACCCTTCCATCTCAGCAACCTGGCACATCGGGCATCATACAAAACCCCCTCCCAAACCATCCAGAGCAAGTCCCTAGCACTTCAAAGCAAATTAATGCCATATCTGCAGGTTCTTATACCTTTGACCCCTCGTGTCTTATTGGACCAGTCGGAAAGGAATTTGTTGTAAATATCAATTCAAAATTTGAATCATCTAGTCCACTGGTTGGCACCTGATCAATCTTCATCGCTCAGAATGGCAAACCACGGTACCCAGCCTCAACCTACTGCTCAGTTTCAACTATACTTGCCCAACTCAACTATTCTTACCCCCACTCATGCAACTCAACCTCTACCTTTTATGGTCCAATCACCCATTAACCCAGTTATATCTACACCTTGTATCACCCATACTCCAGTTCAACCTCCTATAAACTCATACTCTTCTACCCCAATTGTCAAATACCCTGCACCATTACTACCGCCATCACCTTTCCATATTTCTTACCCACCAAGACCTATTCCATCACAAGTACCCAAACCTTTTATCATTCAAGTCCCTCCAACTCAACCCATAGTTAACCTATCCAAGGTGCCGTGAAACTATAATGAGCAGACAGTGGTAGTTAAAAGAAGAGCAGATAAAGGGGAATGCCATGAGATTGGTAATATGACGAGGTCGGGAAGGTGTTTCAAACCAACAAATCTAAGGAATGAAGGAGAAAAAGGGAAAGATAAGGAAACAATGCACAATGATAATGATGATAGTGCATTCTATAAAGCCCTAAAGAAATCAGAGTATAATGTTGTCGAACAACTTGGGAAAGTGCCTGCTCAGATTTCAATATTGGGGTTGTTGCTAACCTCAGAACATCATAGGGCTCAAATGCTAAAAGTATTGGAGAAGGCTCATGTTATGGCTAACATCACTCCTGAGAGATTGGCAAAGTTGGTAGGAATGATCTGGCCCCTCGAGTGATAACATTTTCTGATGATGACATTCCTGGAGAAGGAACCAAACACTTGAGGTCCTTATATATCATAGTGACATGTCAGAATCAGAAAGTGCCTGAGGTCCTGATTGACAATGGCTCGGGCCTAAATGTATGCTCTTTGAATACTATTAAGGCCATAGGACTTGGCCTCTCTGACATCAGAAGGAGACCCATGACAATTAGGGCTTTTGATAATTTTATCAGACAAAATGTTGGAGACATCGATCTTGATGTGATCATAGGCCCGTATTCATTCAAGATTAACTTCCAAGTGTTGGACATGGAGGCATCCTTCACTTTTCTCCTTGGCAGGCCATGGTTACATTCAACCGGGGCAGTCCCATCTTCCTTGCATCAAAATGTGAAATTTGTTGTTGATGATCAGTTAATTTCAGTGACCGGTGATGAAAAGCTTCATATCCCACCGGGGCAACACACATATGTAGTCCAACACATGGAAATTGAATCAAAAATCTTCTCTTATCAATTTGAAACAGTGAGTTGCATGTCCATGAAAAGAGATGAAGTCGTTGAGCCATGTTGGAGGATGATGTACAACAAGAACTTCTACCCTGGCAAGCGATTAGGAGTGAATGAACAAGGGATGCTGGAACCGGTAAAGAAAATGAAGTACTAGCCAAGATTTGGTAATGGGTACAAACCGCGCACTGAGAACTACATCAGACAAGCACAATTGAGAAGAAAAACTTAATTAGCAAGAAGAAACGGAGTTGACCTCATCGAGGATCTGCTAAAGCCCATTCCTCTCCTCAATGCAACTTTTCCTGTAGGAATCTTTCGTGATGAAGATTATAACCCTCTTTCAAATCCTAAATCCCCATCTTTTCCAAAATCTGCTAGGACTCCTTCAAAACCAAGCCATTCTCCATTTGTACAGTCAAAAGATTCAAAGGTTGAGCACGAGCTTGATATTCCTAATATCTCAATCTTATTCTTAGGCGGAGAATGTCAGTCTGATTCAATTTTTGAGTCTGAGTCCAGCAAGTCAACAGGCGCGATGGTCGATGGGATAACAAAGTCCAAAGATGATTTCAAGTCAGACCAAGCGGTAGAGATACCATATGGAGAGCAAGATGGAGGCAAAATGATGTATATTGATTGGGAAGTAGTTCAGATCCCGAAGAATCTACAAGAAGAGCTCATGATACCCCTGCAAGAAGCAAGCATGTTTGATGAGGAGGAGATAGAGATGGAATATGAAGATGTCATGATGATCTACTTCAACAAAAGGAAGATTGATCCAACCAATCTGATTCATCAGTCAGAAGGAAAATTGTTGAATTGAGAATCTGTCCCACTAACTGTTGAGGCTAGCCAAATTGTAACAAGGCCAATGACCCCTTTTAAAAAGGTCTGTTATAGCCAGTTGACTAACTAATGAAATCCTTCACCCTTGGGTGTTGTTTTGTCAAAAAAATTAGTTTTTTTTTTAATAAATGAACCCCTTCATTTGTTTTTGCAAAATTATTCTTTTTTGTCTTCTCTAATTCAATCAAGGTTAATTAGCAGGAAGAGTCTAATAGTGAGCTTGAACCAGATGATTTCGATTTGGAATTAGACTTTGAGCTCATGGGGATAGAATGTGATGAGGAACAAGAGGAGGCTCACACAGAGTTTCTCGATCTTCTCGAGCATCATGAAAAGGGGGTTCAACCTAACATTGAAGATACCGAGACCCTAAATCTTAGTACAGAAGAAGATCCAAAAGAAGTGAAGATTGGTACATCTCTTTCCCCACATGAGAGACTTAAAATGGTCAGATTCCTTCAGAATTATAAAGATGTATTCGCTTGGTCCTATGAAGACATGCTCGGGCTAGACACAGATCTAGTCATCCATCGTTTGCCCTTAATACCTGGGGCAACCCCCGTTAAGCAGAAGCTTCGAAGATTGCGTCCGGAATGGGCTTTGAAGATCAAAGAAGAAGTGGTAAGCCAGCACAAAGCCAATTTTCTGATGGCTTCATCATATTCAGAGTGGCTTGCGAATATAGTACCTGTGCCAAAGAAGGATGGGAGACTAAGATTGTGCATTGACTTTCGGAACTTGAATAAGGCTAGCCCAAAGGACGACTTTCCATTGCCTCATATAGACTTCTTGGTGGATACTACTGTAGGCCATGAATTGTTGTCATTCATGGATGAATTCTCGGGATATAACCAAATTAAGATGGCAGACGAAGATAGAGAAAAGACTGCGTTCATCACACCTTGTGGCACCTTTTGTTATAAAGTTATGCCATTTGGATTAAAAAATACATGAGCAACATACCAGCAGGCTATGACAATACTATTCCATGATATGATCCACAAGGAAATAGAAGTGTATGTGGATGACATGATCACCAAATCATGGAAGGCTGAAGACCATCTCACCATCTTAAAGAAACTATTTGAAAGACTCTATAAATTCAGGCTTCGTCTCAATCCTGCAAAATGTGTTTTCGGTGCAACATCTGGAAAGCTGCTTGGATTTATTATCAACAGGAGAGGAATTGGAATTGATCCAGCCAAAGCCAAGGCAATCATTGATATGCCTCCCCCGAAGACGGAGAAAGAAATCAGAGGTTTTCTTGGGCGTTTATCAACAGATTCGTGGCACAACTCACTCCCATTTGTGAACCCATTTTCAAGTTACTTCGTAAGAACAGTCCTAAGGAATGGAATGATGAATGTCAAGTTGCTTTCGATAAGATAAAAAGGTACCTCCTAAATCCTCTAGTCCTAGTGCCACCTAAGCCAGGACATCCTTATGGGTACTATAATTTGACCTCTGTGGCATGATATTCGCTCAAAAGTGCTTATTTTAAGCCATTATCCTTACAGTGATGTCTCAATCTCCTACGTAAAACTTGTCTTTTCGTCGACTTTGCATACAAGAGTTTCTTCTATTGCGTAGAATGCATTCTTTAGAAGAAAATCAACTATTTGCATGAAATATATGTATTTCGGATAGTCCAGTATCAAGCCATTTTAGTTGAATCTCATTACGCACTTTTTCACTTGTAGGAGACCCTATCGAGCGATTCTCGAGGACTGGTGGGCCACGATCAACCACAAAAGACTTCTATCGAAGCTTAAAGAGCCAACAAGCTAGGATTAAAAGATAGAAGACATGTACAAGCAAAGCTAGAGGATCGTAGAGCCGGAACAAGGACTAAAAGAAAGAAGAATAACTGGAGACCAAGAGAAGGACTTAGGTGTTAAAGGCCATACCAATTGACATCAAAGGATAAGTTTGACTTATTGGTGGAGCAGACGAGAGAGAATAAAGAAGACCATGGTTCAAGACCCTCCAATGCTTTTATTTTTGTATTTTTCTCTCACTTCTCTCCTATTTCTCTCTCTATCTATCTATCTTGGCCCATGACCTAGGCCCATAACCTAAGCCCATGACCCACGACCCATGCCCATGACCCATGACCATACCCATTACCCATGCCCATGCCCATGACCCATGCTCATGCCCATTTGCAACAACAAAAGAGAATTGGTCTCACTTGACCAATTCTTCTTCCTCCCATCTCTCTCTATCCTAATCACACTCTCTCTCATCTAACTAACCCATTCCCAACCGTTGGATTTGGAAAGATCCAACGGTCATCATTTTTACAACAAGCAAAAGAAAAAAAAAAGTCTATAAGAGATCTACGATCTCTCCTTCTTAGGTTGGTTCCCTCCCCCTTCTCTTCCTCTCTTTCTTTTTTCTTTCTCTTCTTCTTCACCCTTCTCCGACGAGCAACTCCAGCGAGCTCACCATTAACGCCTCCACCTCGAGGTGCAAAGCGTCAAATAGCAACGTCTCCTTGCTGCCCATTTCATCCGCCACAATCAAAGGTTACAATCCTCAATCCTATTGAGGTCGATCCAATAGGAGTTGCACCATCTACCTCTTCAATGGTAAGCTTCTCTTTAATTCATCTCTCTAACCTTCTTATCTTATTTCTCTCTCTTCTTTCCCTCTCTACCTTTACATGCTTTCTAGGATAATATTTTAATGGCTTTCTAGATTAATTTAGTTTAATGTTATTTCTGTTGTAAAGCATTTGAATAAACATTGTAAGCATTTGTTTTTAGTTTTATGAACAAGTTTTAAATTCAAGTTTAAATTATTTTCATTTATTGCATTTTTCATTCTCGTTTCTTTTGTGTTTTTTTCATTCTAATAGTTTTACAACAATCTCAAGCATATTTTAAATCAACCTCCACCATTCTCACCCTTCCATTTATTCTAAGCATTTTTTAATTATTCTTGTTTCTTATTGTGCTAACTAATCCCGAGTGCGGACGATATCCGACACGAGCCACTGTGCAAGTCTGCTTATTTGCAGATTAAGTGAACCAATTTGGAGAAATTAGAAATATTGTTAAGATCTAGGGTTTTCGTAACCAACGACGCAAAAAAACCAATTTCAAATGGCACCGTTGCCGCTCGGTTGATGGGATTACAAAAAGGACGAACAGGAATTTAGAAAGTTGCTTAATCGTGAAGATCCAATCCAAATCGGAAACTTTCCATTTTATTTTTCACATTATTCACTTATTTTTTAATGCCTCGGACGGCCGAGTGCAAAGTTGTAATAACTTAGGGATCTATTTTCTCTCCTTTTAGAATAACTGCTAGATTAATTAATTAATTAAACAATACAAAAATATTAAGGTTAAATTTCAATTCTGTTATTTCTAGTTAGATCACCATTGGTTATTTGATTCATTTTGGAAGGTTTCCAACTCGGGGTAATTCAAAAGTAGATATTTTCGAACCCTAATTCGGGAATAGCTAAAGTTGAATTTCAAACCCTAATTGGAACTAATTCACCATACCTGCCCTAAATCATTGTGTGTTTCTTGAAACCCCAAAGGCAGTATACCTTCCAATTTCATACCATAGACCATTGTGGACTAACGTGATTGTAGATTGCATTTCCAAGTGAGTAGGGAGCGAAAGCTCAAAGAGGTAGAGTCGGGCCCAAGCCCATTTGGATACCCCTCCCTATCTCACGGAGGAGACCCCGTGCATAGCCAACGGGCAGGTAAGTTTCTACACCTCGCCTTGAGTGCGATCTTGATCATTGTGCAAACACTATGCCGATTGTCTATTTGCTTTTGCAAACATTATCGGAACTGCTTGGTTTGGCCATAATAAAATATATTAAAGAGCAAACCTAGCTCTAACTTGAAACTGGTGGGATTTCATCACTCACCTCGTCATTCCAGCTTTTGTGCAACCACAGCCAAGAATTAAAATCAATCAAGAAGTAGAGCCCAAGTAGATCGGTGTTTGAGGAAAACTCCACATAAAGTGACCCCTTCAAAGATCAAGTCAATTAAGTCCATGAGTGCGGGTCCCTGTAATCTAACACACCCATAAGTTCCTACTACTTAAGTATACCGAGCTCGTAAGTGGCCTCCTTGATTGTCTGTCGGATTAGCTTGGTGTCGGATTAGGAACACGAACCAACCCTAGATCCTCTTCTGGGAAAACTCATCTTCACGCTTGACAAATTCGGTTAGTCTGGGGCGTACTTAAGTCAGTCGATGTGCCGCACGTCTGTCTAGGCTTCGGATTATCTTGCAGTCAACTTGAGTTAGTACTAGCAGATTTGCTTTGAAGAGTGTATCCTGGTGAGAACCTACGGAGTGAAAAGTCAGTCCAGCGGCTAATTGAAGATAAACCAGTGGTCCGCCTACTATCATAATCTACAGTATCCCTACACTAACAAGATAATTCATAAAACTATCCTGATTGTTTAGGTTAAGATTATCTGTTGCTCTGTGTGCATCATCTAAGCTCATTCGGTTTCATAACCTCTTGCTGACTCTAGGGGCTTGCTTTTTCAAGTATATGCCCATTTGGATTTGAACAAACCTGTTACTGATTTGATCTGAGAGTCAGTCTACCGCACCAATCTCTTTCACCTAAACTATCTCCCTCCTCTGAGAGACTCACATTTCTCTGATGGCTGCTGAATGGCCTTTATTCGAGACCTATAATAATTTCTTTGAAGATCTAGGCGATATCTCCGAGCAATGGTATACCAATCCTGAGTGTCGTCATGACACTCCAGCCACCACCATTGTTAACCCCAAGCCATTCTCCACCATCCAGAACCCCCTGCATTTTGAACCCTTAGCACCCAGCCGTCCTTAACTTCTCCTAAAAAAAAAAAAAAGGAAGAGAAGGAGAAGAAGAATGAGAGGAGAGGGATCGCCCCTCACTGCTTGCCGTCTCCCTCTTATTCTCATCACGTTGCCGGTTTGCACCGTCTAATCCTCCACTGTTCCCACCTGCAACGGCCTCCCTTCAAGCTTCAAAGCTTGCTGCCAAGAGCAGCAAGCAGCAACCGAACTAGCCGGTGCCCCCACCCCAACCCGCTGCATCTCACCATATGCCTACTCCTCCACGTGCACGAACCAACAAGCCACCGAACTGCAACTCCCTTGTTTGGTTGATCCGATCATCACGATCCTCAAGCACAGGGAAGTGCCCTCAAGCGTTGTTATTCCTCTCCATTATCCGGTACCCATGCTGGTTCTTCTTTCTTTGGGTGGCAAATACCATGCACCAACATGTATCACATCACATGGGTGCACCCCTTTGCTAAGCAGTATGCTGGTCTAATCTCTATCTCTAGGTCAACTCTCATCTCTCTAGCCTTCTCTAGATATCATTCTCTTTAAGTTGCTTTTTAGTTTAGATTAATTTACTTTATTTTATTTTTGTTTTGAAGCATTGTAAGAACTATGGATTTTTTTTTATGATGAATTACTTTCATCGGTTGTGGTTTGATTTCCTTCATTAGTATTTTGTTGGCAGATTATGATAATTTCTCTCTCTAAAATCAAGAAATCTTGTTTTTAATCCAAATACATCATTTTCATTCCTCCATGAATTTTTAGCAAAAATTCCATCATTTTATGTTCAAATTTGTGCTAACCCGACTAATCCCGAGTGCGGATCAACATCCGACACAAGCCACTGTGCAAAACTGCTCATTCTACAGGTTAAAAGTCTCGGATTAATTAAAAAATGTGTTGAAGTTAGGGTTTCCGATTCGACGACACAGAAAAACCCTACTTTCAAATGGCGCCGCTGCCGCTCGGGTGTTCGGGAGTGCGAAAAAGGACGTAAAGACGGAATTGGAAAGTTGCTGAAGCGAATGTAGCCTGACCTTTTCGGGAAACTTTCTATTTTTGGTTTTTAGTGATTTTTAGCAGTTTTTAAATTATTATTTTTAATGCCTCGGAAGGCCGAGTGCAAACTTGTAATAATTTAGGAATTTTACTACTTTCCAAATAACTGCTAGATCTTGTTCTAGGATTTTTTAGAAACCCTAAATTAAGTGAAAAATACAAAAAAAAAATAAAAATTCAAAATAATTAGGATTTTATATTCTGTAGATTTTTAAAAATCACCAATCAAGGATTTGCGATTTTTGGAAAGATTCCAAAATCTTGAAACTCTACTTAATTAGGGTTTCCCCTCTTAGAAGTTTCCTCTTTAGAAGAATTTCTATCTTTAGAAATCTTCCGAATTTGGAAAAGTCTACAAAAGGAAACACCCCAAATCTAGCAGAATTTCAATTTTGGGAAATTTCCCAAAATTGTAAAGGATCTCGCAATCAAATCTTTCTTGGAAGATCTCTACAGTTCGGAAAACTTTCCAATCTAGGTATTTTCCAATCTAGGAATTCCTAAATTTTAACCCATCTCGAATTTGGAAACTAATTCAAAAACTTGCCTAAATCCAGTGCTTGTTCAGTGAACCCTAAAAAGGCAAGGATCTTCCAAATAGAATCCCACATACCTAGACTGTGCGATCTAACTGTTTCTGCAGGAACACGATCCAGTGTGGGTAGGGAGCGAAAGCTCAAAGAGGTGGAGTCGGGCCCAAGCCCATTAGGATACCCCTCCCTAACCCAAGGAGGCGACCCCGTGGCGTGGCCCACGGGAGGTAAGTCTCTATCCTCACCTTGAGTGCGATACAGAGTAATTTGGGTAAATCATTGCCGCATGTCTATTTGTTTTTTAGCAACAACTTATTCGACTTGCGTGGCATGGCCGTTAATCAATCAAGTCTAAAAGAGCAGACCCAGCTCCAAATTGAAACTGGTGGGATTTCATCACCCACCTCATCATTCCATCTGATTTGATCCCAAGGCTCCATTTAATTAAAAAGAATCAAGAAGTAAAACCAATTAGCCCGGTGTTTGAGGAAAAATCCACACAAAGCGAACCCGCTTAACATCCAATCGAAATAAGACCACGAGCGCGGGTCCCTGTTGTCTAACACACCCATAAGTCCCTGCTACTCAAGTACACTGAGCTCGACGTGGCATCTTGGACTATTCGGCGGTTAGTTGCGTGTGGACTAGGAACACACATCAACCCTAGCTTAACCCGAGGGAACACTCTTCTTATCCACTTGACCAATCCGGTTAGTCTGGGACGTACTTAAGTCAGCCATTGTGCCGCACGTCTATCTAGGCTTCGGATTGCCTTGTTGGTAACTAGAGTTAGTACTAAAGGATTCGCTCTGAAGAGTGTAGCCTGGTGAGAACCTCTGAGTGCAAACCAGTTAGTCCGGTGGTTAAAACATAAACCAGTGGTCCGCCCACTGTCATAATCTACTCTAGCCCCAAAACTAACAAAGATAATTCCTAAAATATATCCTGATTGCTTACAATAGGATTATATGTGCTTGGTGTGCATCATTTAGGATAGTGTTCCTCTAGCAACTTTTTGCCAAGTATAGAGCTTGCCTCATCAGCGTATGCCCGTTTGGACTCGTCCGAACAAGCGCTTGATTCGATCTGAGAATCACGTACCTACAGTGAATCCTCTACTGAATTCTTCCCCATCTCTTTCCCCACCCGCCTCCCCCAGTACTACTACCTTTGTAGTCATGGCAGTCGAACGACCTCTTATCGAGAAGTTCGCCCCTATCTCTGCTAATCCGCCCACTTGCATTATTCTTCCACCTACTACGGCGGTACAGTTTGAGATTAGGCAGCAGACGATCCAAATGCTGCCAACCTTTCGTGGTCTCCCAAGAGAAGATCCATAATCCCATACTAGGGAATTCCAACATGTCATCCTACTTTTCAAGAATCAGAACTTTGATGACGACAATGTACGTCTGCGAGTTTTTCCATTCTCACTCAAAGACCGAGCATCAGATTGGCTCTACTCCTTACCCGCTGATTCAATCAGCAGTTGGAAAGAATTGGTGGGCAAATTCATGTCTAAATTCTACCCCATGACTCGGACCAACCAAATGAAGCAACTCATCCAGGACTTTCGACAGAAGTCCGATGAGAAATTTTTCGAAGCGTGGTAGATTCCAAGATTACGTCCCCACCATAGCATCGACAAGGGCAATCTTGTCCATGTCTTCTACAAGGGACTTACTGATGAGTCCCGGACCATGGTAGAGTCAATGTGCCAAGGAAAATTCCTGCACCAAACTCCGACCGATGCATACAAATTCTTGGGAGAGTTAGGAGAAAACTCTCAACATTGGACGACTGACTCAAAGTTTAGTCGAACCACTTCGGTCCAAAGGACAACCAAGGGACATGATGCTACAGTTGATACTGAGCTTCGATCTATCATTCAAGAGTTGAGCAAGTCAATCTCGGCACTGGCTGTGTTAGTACAAAAACCTACTCAACATTCTACCCAGTCATGCATGTGGGACACGAGAGCCCTATGGAATCCTACACCCTTTGTCTGCAACCCTCCCATACTACTGAGCATTGTCCTTTG
Source organism: Euptelea pleiosperma (assembly GCA_035048495.1). Taxonomy (NCBI): domain Eukaryota; kingdom Viridiplantae; phylum Streptophyta; class Magnoliopsida; order Ranunculales; family Eupteleaceae; genus Euptelea; species Euptelea pleiosperma. The sequence goes on from CM068549.1 coordinate 5,974,752, forward strand.
AATGATGGATGGTCCAATCCTCTTCAGGAAGAAGTTTGTGCTTTCAGCACATACAAACCACCCACTCAGAACTCATATAGTCAATCTTATCATCCTGACACGAAAAACCACCCTAACTTCTCTTGGAGGCCTCAGTCTACTCCACCGCCAGCTCAACCTCCACCTCAACCTCAGGGCATGTATCCTCCTGGGTTCAATCAACCCAATAGGCAATTCAATCAGGGACAATACCAGCAGAGTCAGTACCCATCTACTCAAAACCAGCAGTTCCAACAGGGTCAATACTCTGGACAACAGAGCACATTTCAGAATCGGCAAAGAGTTCCCCAGAACTTTCAGAACCAACAGATTGTCCCAACTAATTCTCCCGCCTATAACTATAATTGAAAGTAGGATTTTTCCGCGTCGTTGGTTACGGAAACCCTAGTTCTCAACAAGATTTGTAATGTGATCCGAGCCTCAAAATTCCTGCAAAATTACAGGCTTTGTATAGTGGTTCGTGTCGGGTATCGTCCGCACTCGGGGTTAGGGCAAATAAAGAACAAATTAACGAAAATCTGCTAAAAATGCTGGAAGGGTGAGAATGGTGGTGTGATAATCGAAATTAAAAACAATCTTTTGAGAGATGATTATGATTATCTAGAAATAAACAAATAAACTAGAAATTAACTAAATAACTGTGCTAAAATAAATTTAATTTATTAATCTGAGAATGTCAAATTACAATGATTTTGAAATAAATAAATGAAAATAACTAATGAAGCATGTAATAAACTAGAAAGCAATCAAAGAGGCTAGAGAGAGAAATTAGGTAGAAAGAGAGAGAAAATGATAGAGAGAGAAAAAGAATAAGGTAGAGAGATCTAGAGAGAGAAAGGGTGAGGCTTTACTTAGAGAATGAGGTGCTGTGCACCCGCGCAACAAGTTTAAGATGGCGCACTGATCTGAATGTTCGTAGTAGTTGCTAGTCTGTATGCCCAGCCAGAAACGAGTTGCAGGTTTGGAAGATGGTGGATTCTTGAGGTGTAGACCCAAACTTAGAGAGGGCGGTGAGGAACGGTACTACGAAGGTGGGAGTTGCAGAGGCGGAGGCGCTGGCGAAAGAAGACGGCCCACAAAAGGGAAGGTTGGGGTGGAGCTACTGGTGGAACAAGCATGTACGGAGGAGAAAGGTTGTTGGTTCGTTAGGAAGTAGAGGGAGGTGGCGGCATTGCTGGTGGTGCATGAAGGTTGCGCGATGGAGGCCCAACCTGAAGGAGAGGCGGCAACGTTGAGGACGTAGCAGGGGAGCCGGCCAGCAAGTGGCTATCTCCAACAGGTGAGGACGTCTTCCTCTTTTTCTTTTTTTTTTTTTTTTTTTTTTTTTTTTGAAAAGAGAACGGTTTGGGAGAGAGGGAGAATGAGAAAGGGGGGAGCGTGAATGGGAGTTGAAGGGGCTTTGCACCACGGTGAAGGTGCTGCTGGACTGGAGGACGTGGGCGGCTAGTGTGAGAGGAAGAAGATAAAGCGCCGGCGAAGTGGTGGTGGAGTTGCAGTTCCGGCGAAGTGGTGGTGGTGGAAGCGAAAATCGCAACAGCAAGTGCTGCTGCCCCTCTTTTAGGTAGCAACTAGATGGAGGATAAGAAGCAGTTGGTGGAGGCGATCTTGGTGTGGCTGCTGTAGAGAAAACAGATCCAGTCCGGCGATCAAGTTCACCGGAGTTGCAGGTTTCAACCGGAATTAATGGTGGGTGATGCTGTGGTGTTTAGATGATGGTGGTAGCAATGGTAGCAGGCGGTGTGAGGTGCTGTGGTGCTTAGATGGTGGTGGCAGCAGTGCAAAGGCCCTCCTTCACCTCGTTTTCTTCTTCTCTTCCCTTTTTTTTTTTTTTTTTTTTTTTTGGGAGGAAAACGTGGATGGAGAATGGGAGAGAGAGGGACGGCCAGCAAGAGAGAGATGAGGAGGGTGGCTTAGGGTTTGATGGAGGGAATGAGGAGCAGGCGGTGCACTAGAGAGAAGGTGCAACAGTCGTTAGGAGTGAAAACAGCTACAACAATGAGTTGCAACCCGTGGGAAAAAGAGGATCGAAATCAGAGAAGAGAGCGAGATAGATGTAGAGGGATCCGGTTTTATGAGAGATGGGATCCTTCCTTAGTGAAAGAGGAGAGAGATCTCTTCGATGGCAGATCGTGAGTGCGAGATGTGGGGGTTTTTAGACGTGGAATCAAGGGAGGGCTCCCCTTTTGGAATGTTTCTCCTCCTCAATCACGCCTTCTTCATTTCCTATTTCCTTTTCTTTCAAACTTCTATTTTTAAAGCTTTTCTTCTTTTTTTTTTTTTTTTTTTTTTTTAAAAGGAATCCTTTACTTGATGAAATCCTTGCCATCAATCTCCTCCTTCTAAATCAGCCAAATCCATGTTTGCTAACATTTCTAGGAAAGTTTTAGCACTATTATTCCTTGTATGGCCATTGATGAAATCAAATCTTTTCTTTTGGAAAAAAAAATGATTTGTTTATTTTGTGAAATAATTTTTTTACTTTTAACAAACCATCTTTTATACATAAAAAAAATTAATATCCCATGTGGTCCACGCAACGGATCGGACAAAGGCTGTGAGCTATGAGGGCCATAGGTCATTGGATGGGTTGGCTAGGGGATCGCGGAATGATGCCAAAAATCGTGGGCCCAGGGTGCATAGGCCATTAGCCCGATAGTGGGCCAGCTGAATCGTGAGCCAATGTGCCTGATGATAAGTGATCTACTGGGCCAGGGGGTTGGAAAGGAGGAGATCCACAAGATCGAAACTTAGGGGAATGGAGATCGGATGGTTCATTGAAAGGATGATTGGGTGGATGATCGGATTGATGATCTACTGGCGATTAGATGGTAGATAATGACGGAGAGAGAGTAGGGAGAGGAGAGAGAAAATATTACAAAATAAAGAGAAAATGCTAGCAGAGGGTCATGAACCCTGATCTCTGACTTGGTCGTCTGCATGCTTCACCAACTGAGCAATTCTTTAACTTTTGTTAGTTGGTCAAGCTTTAATGCCTTTATTCTTCTCTCGGGGCTCGATTCTTTCTCTCTCTCTCTCTAGGTCTTCTCTAAGGCTCTTCCGATTCTCTGGCCTTCCCTGTTCTTGGCCTACATCTTCTTATCCTCAGTCAGCATGTTCTTGAGCTTTTATCATAGATTCTAGAGATTGATTGTGGGCCCACATTCCATAAAATTCTCCAATCGGGTTTCCTGCGATAAAAGAAGCGCGTAATGAGACTCAATCAGAACGGCTTTATATCTAGACTTCCAAAAATGTGTTTAATGCATGCAAATATACCATTTCGTCCAGAAAAGTGTGTTCTACGCAACAGAAGAGACTCTTACGTAGAAAAGTAGGTAAATAGAGTATTTTACGTAGGAGAATGCAATAACGCTAAAAGGATAATTGCTTAAAATAAGCACTTTTGAGCGAATATCAATAATGCCCCGATGAGCTCGAGTCGCGAATTGGTGCCTCAACTCCCATTAGCTGCCCCCCAACAATTGGCCCCCAAACCCGGTATCGAGGACCTCTAGCTCAACTCATTACTCAATCTATGCAACGCCTAGAGCAACAGCAACAGCAATCCATGCTTCGTCTAGAGCAACGCTTAGGCAACCTGGAAGCTGAGAAAGCTAAAGGCATCTTCCCTAGCCAACCCATCGCTAACCCAAAAGGAAATGCCAAAGGAGCAGTATATGAGAGAGGTTCTCAATCTCAGAGCCAGAATGAGAATTGTCAAGGGGAGGTGCAAGCTGTAACCACCCTACGATCTGAAAAAACTGTGGACATGGGAGTCCAACCACCGCCGGTGCCATCTCAAGCACCCATCACTTGTACAGAGGAAACTAGTACCAATCCTACCTCTACTTCTTCTACCTCTGCACCAACATCAGATATCCCTGTGCAGAAATCAAAGGCTAAAGACAAATTCATTTGTCAAGTAAAGCCTCTCTTCCCGGATAGACTTGTCCAAAATAAGCGGGATCAGCAATTCTCAGAGATCTTAGACGTCTTTAAAGACGTCCAGATCAATATCCCATTCCTTTCTGCTATCAAGCAAATCCCATCCTATGCCAAATTCCTCAAGGACTTGTGCACAGTTAAGCGACGTACGCATGTACCCAAAGCTGCCTTCTTGGCCGAAAAGGCTACCGCGTTCATTCAACAAAACAGTGTGATCAAACACAAGGATCCAAGTAGCCCAACTGTCCAATGTGAAATTGGAGACAACTTTAGCTGCACTGCCTTGCTAGATTTAGGGGCTAGCGTCAACCTCATACCGTTCTCGGTATATCAGTAGTTAGGACTGAAAGATATGAAGCCTACCAATGTCACCCTGAAATTGGCTGATCAGTCCATCAAGATTCCAAGAGGAATCATTGAAGATGTCCTAGTAAAAGTCGCTGACTTTTATTATCCTGTGGACTTTATCATTCTCGACACTGAGCCGTGTCAGGATAACCGCATTCCGGTCATCTTAGGCCGTCCATTCCTTGCCACCGCGAATGCACACATCGGTTGTCGGGATGGAAACATGTCTATTGCTTTCGGAAATCTCAAAGCTGAGGTCAATATCTTTTATTTAATGCAACAGGATGTCGATCGCGAAGTGACCGATGAAATGTGTGCCGTTGAGAGTCTAATCCCGGACTCCACCAAAGATATTCTTAAGCAGTGTCTAGAACACTTTGGAGCTAACTTTGCCACAGAGTCAACCATTTCTGATCTCAATAATCTTTTGGAGACTGCTCCACTGATAGAGATCCCCGCTCCACTCATCGAGTTTGAGCCTCTGATAACCATGGCCAGAGAACCTATCCTTCCTTTACCTACTGAAGTCAAACCTCTTCAATCCGTGTCTTCTGTGACACCTACTTCAACTCCATCTGCTCCAACATTGGAGCTTAAGCCTCTTCCCCTAGATCTTTCCTATGCCTATTTTGGTCCTAAGGAAACCTACCCTGTCATTATTGCTTCCGCTTTGTCTGTGAGTGAACGTAAGAAACTTCTAGAATTGCTCAACGAGCACAAATCTGCGATCGGTTGGACTATAGATGATATTCGAGGCATAGACCCCTCAGTGATCCAACATCACATCTACCTCGAGGATGAATCCAAAACCTCTCGAGAACACCAGAGGAGGTTGAACCCCGTCTTAAAGGATGTAGTCCGGGACGAGGTCCTTAAATTGTTAGATGCGGGTATCATCTACCCCATCTCCGATAGCAAATGGGTGAGTCCTATTCATGTCATCCCTGAAGAACAAGGAAATGGTCACCCAGCGCCTGAAGAAAGAGTGGAGAGTCTGCATCGATTACCGATGACTAAACACCAACACTAGGAAGGACCATTTTCCTTTACCCTTCATAGACCAAATGTTGGAGAGATTAGCAGGTCACTCCTATTACTGCTTCATCGATGGTTACTCAGGGTATAATCAAATATCCATCGCCCCTGAGGATCACGATAAGACAACTTTCACCTGTCCCTTTGGCACTTTTGCCTACAAGCGCATGCCCTTTGGCCTCTGCAATGCACCCGCGACCTTTCAAAGGTGTATGATGAGCATATTCTCTGACATGGTGGAAAAATTCCTCGAAGTCTTTATGGACGACTTTTCAATTTTTGGGTCATCCTTTGATGACTGTCTGAACCATCTAGGGCTTGTACTTCAACGCTGTTAGGACAAGCGACTTGTCCTCAATTGGGAGAAATGCCACTTCATGGTAAAGAAAGGCATAGTTCTGGGACATGTCATTTCCCATCGGGGCATTGAGGTTGACAAAGCTAAAATCGATATCATCTCGACCTTGCCCATTCCTAAGTCCGTACGTGACATCCGGTCCTTTTTGGGACACGGAGGATTCTATAGGCGATTCATCAAGGACTTCTCTCAAATCGCTAGACCTCTGTCCCATCTTCTGGCTAAAGATAGTCATTTTGACTTTACTGCTGACTGTGTCAAGGCATTTGAGCATCTCAAATCTGAGCTCACTACTGCGCCCATTATCCGTCCCCCGGACTGGACTCTACCTTTCGAGGTAATGTGCGATGCTTCTGACTATGCGTTAGGCGTTGTTCTAGGGCAGAGAGTTGACAAAAGGTCACACGTGATCTACTACGCGAGCAAAACTCTTAACTCGGCCCAAATGAACTACTCCACCACTGAGAAAGAACTCTTGGCGGTAGTCTTCGCCCTTAATAAATTTCATCAGTACCTCTTAGCTACTAAGGTGGTCATCTACACTGATCATGCAGCCCTTCATTATCTCATGTCAAAAAAGAAAACCAAGCCTCGATTAATTCGATGGATTCTATTACTACCGGAATTCGACCTTGAGATTAAGGACAAGAAAGGAACCAAGAATGTAGTGGCTGATCACCTGTCTAGACTGACTTTAGAGTCATCCTTTGACAACCAATCCATCCATGAGACCTTTCCAAGCGAACAACCGTTCACTATCTCTGTTAATCCCTGGTATGCTGATATTGTCAACTACCTTGTTACCGAAGAAATGCCTTCACACTGGTCAAAACAGGACAAAAGCCAATTCCTAGCAAGAGTTAAGTACTACTCTTGGGATGACCCTTATTTGTATAAATACTGTCCTGACCAGATCATTCGTCTCTGTGTCCCTGAGTCTGACCAACTCAATATCTTGTCCTCGTGTCATGACCAACCTTGTGGTGGTCATTTCAGCACTAAGAAGACTACAGAAAAAGTGCTGCAATGCGGATTCTACTGGCCCACACTATTTAAAGATGCCCATATCTACAGCAAAACCTGTCCTAATTGCCAGCATCTAGGCCGCATCTCCCAGAGGAACATGATGCCCCTCACTCCCATCCAGGTCGATGAAATCTTTGACATTTGGGGCATCAACTTCATGGGCCCCTTTCCCGTTTCCTATGGTTTTGAGTACATTCTCCTTGCGGTAGACTATGTCTCCAAATGGATAGAAGCCATTCCCACCAAGACCAATGATCACAAAGTAGTGGTCAAATTCCTAAAGGAGTTCATCTTCGCCCGGTTCGGTGCCCCTAAGGCCATCATTAGTGATGGGGGCACCCATTTCTGCAATAGGATATTCGAGAAATTAATGAAAAAGTATGGGGTAACCCACAAGGTTGCCCTAGCTTATCATCTGCAGACTAGTGGTTAAGTAGAGGTTTCTAATCGTCAGATCAAGCAGATCTTGGAAAAGACAGTCAATACCACACGTAAAGACTGGTCTACTCATCTCATTGATGCTTTATGGGTATACAGAACCGCCTACAAGACACCACTCAATATGTCTCCCTATCGTTTGGTTTTTGGGAAACCCTGTCATCTTCCGGTAGAGATTGAACATCGTGCCTTATGGGCCATTAAGAAGCTTAACTTCGACCTAGAAACCGCAGGGGAGGAGAGAAAACTTCAAATGAATGAGTTAGAAGAACTCTGAAATGATGCCTACAACTTGTCCAAGAATTATAAATCAAAGATGAAGTGGATACATGACAAGAGCATCCTCAGGAAAGAGTTTCATCCAGGACAAAAGGTCCTTCTTTATAATTCTCGTCTCCATCTCTTCCCTGGGAAACTGAAATCTAGATGGACCGGGCCTTATACGGTCACCGCAGTCACACCCTTTGGGGCAATCACTATTGAGGATCCCAAGGATCACTCCTCATTCCAGGTCAATGGCCAGCGTCTTAAACAGTTTCATGAACTTGACGTATTGCTCATTCAGACTTTTGAGATCGATCTCATCGATCCTGTCTATGTCGACTGATGATCCACTCAGTCTCCTGTGCTCCAACTTGGTTGGGGGCGCCTACCACTCCCGTTGTGTCTGGCTGAAGACGTAAAACTTAGCACTTTCGGAAAGGCAATTCCGGTATTCCTAGAGTACATGAGTCTCATGCATTTGTTATTACTATTATATCTCTGGAAATGCAGGTACATTCATTCTTCCGATCATCAGGTACCACACACTGTCGAGTTTCTGCAGACTTGGTAACATCCTTCCTGAATCTTTGCATCATCATCACTGATTTGTTATCATTTTATGTCCCCGTCATGAGCACCGAGGACGGTGCTATATTTTGGTTGGGGGTGGGTATTTACCAAAACTCATGTCTTCATTTTGACAAAAAAAAAAAAAAGTTCTTGTTTTTTGGGTGATTTTCGATGTTCACCAAAAGTTTTCTAGAATTTCAAAAATGTGTCAAATACCCTGACTTTGATTAGCTGAAAACCTCCGTTAAGTCAGTATTGAGGATGTCAATTTTTGTTTAAGGTTAGCTTTGAGTCAAGTCAAGAGTGGCTACAGCAGTTTTGAAAACTTAGAAAAAAACTCAGATTCGGCACAATTGTACACTATCAACATCAGAGTCATCCTAAGTTTGGAAATTCTAGAGATCCTATGAGAAGAATTGTGGAGACCTAACCCAGTGAGCTTTCGAGCCTTTAATCATTTCAGAGAATTATACATTAATCATGAGTCACAAGATGACTCACTATTCTTCATGCCCACAATATTCGTTGAGAGATCTCATTGTCTTTTGCTTCGATCATAAAACTCGGAACGACATCAACATTGGATTACTACGACAGAACCTTCTCTATATCCAGTCAAGACAGTATACAAGATAGTGCAAACCCTAGAAAATGATTTAGGCCATTTTTCTGAACCATTCAGCCTTTTTACTCACCTGAATTATACTTCACTAGAAACCCCTTGAACCCTTCTATAAAAGCCTTTTCTTTGTAAACCCATCAACCTAAAATCCAGTCCAGCTACGAAGCATGATTGTCTACCCTTATTTTGAGATGGACAAAAGAATAACTGATATGAGTGTACCGTGAAAAGAAAAGTAAAGAAGAAGAATCAAAAGGAAAAGAAAGTGGTTCAAGCTGAAAACAAAATATGGAAAGAAAGTATGAAAAAGAGCTGAAAAAAAATTGAGCAGTCTCAGAAATATCAAGAAAAAGAGAAAAATACAAAAAAAAAAAAGGGAAAAAGAACTAGATAATGGTGTTACGTCGCAGGAAAAATGCAAGAAAATGGCAATATCCTCTCAAGATCTTTGAAATCCTGTATCCTTTTATTTTTCTACACCAGACCTAAGCCTCATTATAACCTAGGAAAGTCCTATTTGATTCTAGGGTAGCACGATCATAAAATGTGGAGATTGGAGAAGGAAAAGCTATAGAGTTTGATCTGACGTTCCCGAGTGAAGTGGTATTCTAATCATGAGATCTTTTTCTGTTAAAGATGTCCTTCCTTTAAATAATACATATGTGAGATCTTTGCTTTCGTATATCAACACATCTCCTCACATATAAATTGAGAGAAAAGAAGAAAACCCTTCTTGTGTGATTCTATTCTGAGTGTTAAACATGTGAGATTTGAGGTCGAGGCATAAAAACTTAGAGGTAATCTGGAAATCTTTACTGTCGGATGATGAGAATGTTGAGCACACACACACGCAGAGTCTGACTATTCTGGGTCATGATTATCAGTCTGTAGTCTTGCCAAAACTTTCAAACTCTTCGCTAGCATGTAACTGTTTTTGCATCCATTCAATGATTTGACGAACGGTGTTTTCCCGGAGCTAAAGTGAAAGTGTGCAGCATGTGCAAAGCCCTTTTAAGCTCATTTATTTTACACTAATTGCCAAGGATTGGCAATATGTTGGTTGGGGGTTGTGATATTCGCTCAAAAGTGTTTATTTTAAGCAATTATCCTTTTAGCGTTATTACATTCTCCTACGTTAAAATACTCTATTTATCTACTTTTCTACGTAAGAGTCTCTTTTGTTGCGTAGAACACACTTTTCTGGACGAAATGGTATATTTGCATGCATTAAACACATTTTCGGAAGTCTAGACATGAACTCATTCTGATAGAGTCTCATTACGCGCTTCTTCTGTCGTAGGAAACCCCGATGGGACAATTCTCGAGACTTGTGAGCCCACATCGATCAGGAAAGCCCATTATCAAAGCTTAAAGAGCCCACATGCTATGACTAGAAGATATGGGCCAAATATGGGCTGAATAAGAGGACCAAAAAGCCAGCCCAAAGAACGAAGAGAGTAGGAGAGCCAATGACCAAAAGATGGACCAAAGAGTTTAAAGCCACATGAGTCAGCAAGGAATGATAGTCTACTCTACTGGAGAAGCGTGAGGATGGTCACAGTGAAGACCAGGGTTCCAGACCCTCTGCCAATACTTTTATCTCCATTTTCGGATACTTTCTCTCTCATCTCTCCTTATTCTCTCTCTCTCTTCATCTCTCGGTCTTCGAATCTACTGACCTAACCCCAGAACTCCTGCCCATTGGCTCTATCTCATCTCTCTTAGCTTTCTGACTGTTGGATCTTCAATCGGACCGTTGGATCTCTCTAGATCCGTCGATCTACCAATCTGGGTCCCAATCAAGTCACCATCCATCCGATCGCCATCAGACTGTCTGTCACATCATCTTGTGAGACGATGGACATCATCAATCCATGTGGGCCAACAGCCGGGCCCATCATCATCGACCCGCTATCTGACCAGTTAGTGGACCCCGTGAATTTCAAAATAATTTTAATTAAATTTTAAAAAAATGGAGGTCCACTAAATGGGGACATTCCCCAAAGAAAAGTAGTGTTTTACTTAAAAAAAAAATATATATATATATATATATATATATATTTTATTTCAAAAATTCCCTAATTTCCATTAATGGAAACTAGGGAGCTTTAAAAGGGGAAGGAGAAGGGTTCTTTGGAACCCTAATCCCCCTCTAATCCCTTGAATCCTACCCCAAAACCCCCTTCTCATCATTCCCCCCTTCTTTGGCCCCCATTTCTCTTCTTCTCCTTGATATTCTTCACCATCTTCTTCACGGAACCATCGGAGTCGCAGCCTGCAACTCCGACCGACAACAACTGCAAGCACCGCACACGAACCTACTCCACTCCTCCTTCATGCCATCACCTCAGCCACTGCCCTCCCTTGCTCCGCCTGTTGCCTTTTTACAGCACCAACCGCCACCTTCCTCGTGATAGACGGTGGCTGTTCTTCTAAACAGCCACCACCGTTGTTAACCCCAACCCATTCTCCACCATCCAAAACCCCCTGCGTTTTGAACCCTCAGCACCCAGCCGTCCTTAACTTCTCCTAAAAACAAAAAAAATGAAGAGAAGGAGAAGAAGAATGAGAGGAGAGGGATCGCCCCTCACTACTTGCCGTCTCCCTCTTGTTCTCATCACGTTGCCGGTTTGCACCGCCTAATCCTCCACTGTTCCCACCTGCAACAGCCTCCCTTCAAGCTTCAAAGCTTGCTGCCAAGAGCAGCAAGCAGCAACCGAACTTGCCGGTGCCCCCACCCCAACCTGCTGCATCTCACCATACGCCTGCTCCTCCACGTGCACGAACCAGCAAGCCACCGAACTACAACTCCCTTGTTTGGTTGATCCGATCATCACGATCTTCAAGCACAGGGAAGTGCCCTCAAGCGCTGCTATTCCTCTCCATTATCCGATACCCATGCTGGTTCTTCTTTCTTTGGGTGGCAAATACCACGCACCACATGGGTGCACCCCTTTGCTAAGCAGTATGCTGGTCTAATCTCTATCTCTAGGTCAACTCTCATCTCTCTAGCCTTCTCTAGATATCATTCTCTTTAAGTTGCTTTTTAGTTTAGATTAATTTACTTTATTTTATTTTTGTTTTGAAGCATTGTAAGAACTATGGATTTTTTTTTTATGATGAATTACTTTCATCGGTTGTGGTTTGATTTCCTTCATTAGTATTTTGTTGGCAGATTATGATAATTTCTCTCTCTAAAATCAAGAAATCTTGTTTTTAATCCAAATACATCATTTTCATCCCTCCATGAATTTTTAGCAAAAATTCCATCATTTTATGTTCAAATTTGCGCTAACCCGACTAATCCCGAGTGCGGATCGACATCCGACACAAGCCACTGTGCAAAACTACTCATTCTATAGGTTAAAAGTCTCGGACTAATTAAAAAATGTGTTGAAGTTAGGGTTTCTGATTCAACGACACGGAAAAACCCTACTTTCATAACACTTATCATCCGGACAATAGGAGTCACCATAGCTTTGATTGGGAACAGTCTTTTCTCCATCAGCAACTTCCGCAGGATAATTATCCTTTCGGGTTTCATCAACCCAATGGAGAATATGACTGGCAATACTTGCAGTCGTAGTACCAACCAGATCCACAGACTGAATATTTTGGTCAACAGTAGATCCCGCAGGATTTTCAAAATCAGCAGATAGTCCCAGAGTCACTTCCATCCTATAACTTTCATACTCAGTCGGACTACATTCAAGAGTTGGCACCTCAGCTTCACTTAGGTAAACCGCCATAGTCTGCTACTAAACCTAGTCTAGAAGAACTCCTCTCGCAATACATCATCCAACAACAGCACTCCATGGAGAGCTTGGAACACCGTCTAGGTGAGTTAGCATCTGAGAGAGAGGAAGTCAACTTCACTAGCCAACCTATGGCTTATCTAGAGGGGAATACCATGGCCACAGTCCATAATGAGGAGTCGCATAACTGGACCCAATACCAGACTTTACAAGAGGAAATTGAGGTTGCTACAAACAAAGGATCAGACTACGATATTGATGAGCCAGAGTCTCCATCTTCGATGTCCTTCAAAGCACCGACTTTTGAACTTAACTTAGAGGAATCATCTACCTCTGATGCTTCATTGTCTGCACCTAAAGCATACATTTTAGACACTGATCACTGTCTAGATAGTGTGGTCCCAGTTGTCCTGGCCCCACCGTTCCTCACCATTGTTGATGCACACATCGGGTGTGGGGACGATGACATGTCGACGGCACTTGACAACCTCAAAGCAAAGGTTACCATTTTTGAACAACCAACATACGTCGATATTGTCGATACACCATGTGCCGTAGAGAGTCTAATTTCGGACTCTCCCGAGGAAAAATTACCTAAGTGTCTAGAATACTTTGAGCCTGACTTCATCTCGGAGTTAGAAAATTTTGGTATTATTGATCTGCAAGAGTCTGCTCCATTCAGATACACTCCCGCTAGACTCAATGAGTCTGCGGCTCTGCTAACCATGGTCAGAGGACCCACTACTACTCTCCTCTCAGTTTTTACTGAGAAGCTTCGATCCCTCCCCGCTAAACTAAATGTTTTTGCGGGTCTGCTAAGAGAACTTACTGCACTTCTCTCAATTTACACTGATAGAGACCTGTTCTACACAGGTATACCTAGACAAGGGATAGGATAACAGTCTCTGTTCCACCTTAGAAGACCGCAGATTCACTCAGTCTCCATGAGTTTTAACCTGGTTGGGGGTACTTGATATACCCCCGTCATGTCTGGCTGAAGACGTAAAACTTAGCGCTTTTAGAAAGACAATTCCGGTATACCTAGAGTACATGAGTCTTATGCATTTGTTATTACTGTGATATCTCTAGACAAATAGGTACATTCATTCTTCCGATCATCAGGTACCACACACTGTCGAGTTTATTCCGACTTGGTAATATCCTCCCTGAACCTTTGCATCATCATTATTGATTTTTCATCATTTTATGTCCCAGTATTGAGCACCGAGGACGGTGCTATATTTTGGTTGGGGGTGGATTTTTACCAAAACTCATGTTTTCATTTTAAAAAGTATAGAAAATAAAAAATAAAAAAAGAGAGAAACCTTGTGTTTTTGGGTGTGATTTCATGAGATTTTCAAAAATGCCCTAACTTGATTAGTACAAACTTTTTGAAAAGTCTATTTATTAAAAAGGATGTCTGTTTTGAAAAATCACTTATTAGTTCTTCATTCAGTTTGAAACCAAACATTACTACAGTGGATTGAAAAATCTTTAAAAACTCAGATTCAGCAAAAATGTTTACATATCAACGTCAGAATTATCCAAAGTTTAGATTATCTAGAAATCCAAGAAGAACAATTGTGGAGACCTAACCCAGTGAGCTTTTAAGCTTTTCATTATTTCTAAGGGGTATAAAATTATTCTGAGTCACAAGATGACTCATAATTCTTCTAGTCCCCAAATTTTCCATTGAGTGATCTCATGAACCTTTGCTTTGGTCATGGAACTCAGAACGACATCAAATTCGGATTATTACATAAAGAACATTCTCTATATCCATTCGAGACATCGAAGATTAAAATATAAACCCTAGAAAATGATATAGGCCATCTTTCTAACCAATCAGACTTTTTAGCTTCCCTCACATCTATACCGTTAGAAACTATTTTTGAGCCTTTTGATGAAAACCTTTTCTTGTTAACCCATCAACCAAAAACCCAATCCCAAAAAAGAGTTCAAATATGATAACCTACTTCTGAGAGGGATCAAAGAGTATTTGGTATGATTACACCATGAAAAGATAGAAACCAAGAAAAGAAAACAAAACAAAACAAAACAAATGGTTCGAGCTAAAAAGAAACATGATCGGAAAGAAAGAAGAAAAAGAAAAAGAATCTGAAAAAGGTAAAAGAATATCAAAAAAGACAAAAATTGGAAAAAGAAAAGAAGATAAGTCAAGAAAATATTACCCCTGGGAAAAGTTGCAAAGAATAGTGAGATACCCTCTTAGAATTTTTGAATACCAGAATATCCTTCTTTTCTGAACCTATCCTAAACCTCAATACAACCTATGCAAGTCCTATTTGATTCTAGATTTGTACCATCATCAAGAGTGGAGAATGGAGAAAAGAGAAACTATAGAGTTTGATCCGACGTTCTTAAGTGATATGACATTCCAATTATGAAATCTTCTTATACCCTCCATTCAAGAACTATATATGTGAGACGTTTGCCAGTTTATATATTCATCTACTCACATATAGTTTGAAAGAAAAATATAAAACCATTTATGTGTGATTCACTTCTGAGTGGTATACAAGTGAGAATTGAGGTCGAAGCATATAGTCTCTAAGGAGATCCAGATATCTCGACTGCCAAATGAGGATGATGTTGAACACACACACACACTGAGTCTGAGTAATCTTTTGTTTGAATGTCCATTTGTAGAAGTATTGCATTTTGCTGATTAGTTCTAATTTGTGAATAATTTCTTGCATCCTTGAAATAATCGGACAAAATGGAGTTTTTGAGTAATGCAAATAATTTTTCTAGCATGATATGCCTAGTCCTTTTTCGCTCACTTATTTCGCAATAATTGCCAAGGATTGGCAATATGCTAGTTGGGGTTGTGATATTCACTCAAAAGTGCTTATTTTAAGCCATTATCCTTATAGCGATGTCGCAATCTCCTACGTAAAACTTGTCTTTTCATTGACTTTTCTAAATATGAGTTTGTCTATTGCGTAGAACGCATTCTTTAGACGAAAATTGACTATTTGCATGAAATATACACATTTCGGATAGTCCAATATCAAGCCGTTTTAGTTGAATCTCACTAAGCGCTTTTTCACTTGCAGGAGACCCTATCGGGCGATTCTCGAGGACTGGCGGGCCCACGATCAACCACAGAAGACTTCTATCAAAGCTTAAAGAGCCAACAAGCTAGGATAAAAAGATAGAAGACATGTACAGGCAAAGCTAGAGGATCGTAGAGCCGGAACAAGGGCTAAAAAAGAAAAGAATAATTGGAGACCAAGAGAAGGACTTAGGTGTTAAAGGCCACACCAATTGACATCAAAGGATAAGTTTGACTTATTGGTGGAGCGGACGAGAGAAAATAAAGAAGACCATGGCTTAAGACCCTCCAATGCTTTTATTTTTGTATTTTTCTCTCACCTCTCTCCTATTTCTCTCTCTATCTATCTATCTTGGCCCATGACCTAAGCCCATGACCCATGACCCATGACCCATGCACATGACCCATGACCCATGCCCATACCCATGACCCATGACCCATGCCCATGCCCATGACTCATGCTCATGCCCATGCTCTTGCTCATTTGCAACAACAAGAGAGAATTAGTCTCACTTGACCAATTCTTCTTTCCTCCCATCTCTCTCTATCCTAATCACTCTCTCTCTCATATAACTAACCCATTCCCAACTGTTGGATCTGGAGAGATCCAACGGTCATCATTTTTACAACAAGCAAAAGAAAAAAAAAAGTCTATAAGAGATCTACGATCTCTCCTTCTTGGGTTGGTTCCCTCCCCCTTCTCTTCCTCTCTTTCTTCTTTCTTTCTCTTCTTCTTCACCCTTCTTCTCCGGCGAGCAACTCCGGCGAGCTCACCATTAACGCCTCCACCTCGAGGTGCAAAGCATCAAATAGCAACGTCTCATTGCTGCCCATTCCATCCGCCATAATCAAAGGTTACAATCCTCAATCCTATTGAGGTCGATCCAATTGGAGTTGCACCATCTACCTCTTCAATGGTAAGCTTCTCTTTAATTCATCTCTCTAACCTTCCTACCTTCTTTCTCTCTCTTCTTTCCCTCTCTACCTTTACATGCTTTCTAGGGTAATATTTTAATGGCTTTCTAGATTAATTTAGTTTAATGTTATTTCTGTTGTAAAGCATTGAATAAACATTGTAAGCATTTATTTTTAGTTTTATGAACAAGTTTTAAATTCAAGTTTAAGTTATTTTATTTATTGTATTTTTCATTCTCGTTTCTCTTATGTTTTTTTCATTCTAATAGTTTTACAACAATTTCAAGCACATTTTAAATCAACCTCCACCATTCTCACCCTTCCATTTATTCTGACCATTTTTTGATTATTCTTGTTTCTTCTTGAGCTAACTAATCCCGAGTACGGACAATATCCGACACGAGCCACTGTACAAGTCTGCTTATTTGCAGATTAAGTGAACCAATTTGGAGAAATTACAAATATTGTTGAGATCTAGGGTTTTCGTAACCAACGATGCAAAAAAATCCTAATTTCATGGCACGAGGCAAATTCGGGGCACAACCGTCTTTTATTGAACAATCCATAGGAGTACAGACCAGCTGGCGGCTCGTGACCAACTAGCGGCCAGTGACCAGCTGGCGGCCAATGACCAGCTGACGGCTAGTAACCAGCTGGCAGCTCGTGACCAGCTGGCGGCTTGTGACCAGAAGGCGATTTAGACCAGATGGCAACCCGAATTCAGCTGGCAGACCATGATCACCAGATGGTCCTAGATCTCTGGATGGGACAGACCTAATGGTCAAGCCTTACTGGCAAGATATTCATAGACCCTAGGTCAGAAACAGGGCGAGGGCAGACAAGAACAGCCCAGGCTGACCCTCCCTTTCTAGAACAAAGTGGGCTACTCAGCAAACACTGAGATAGACCATTAACAGGAGGCGAAAAGGAACAACGGTGAGCGGGCCACCTTCGGTCCGGCCAATGAAAAGACACCTAAAAACATAACAGAGAAAAGAAGAGACGGGAGGTCTATAAATAGAGGACCCCTCCCCTACAGAGAGAGGATCGGATCTTTTCCCAGAACAATTCCCTCATCAGTGAAGGAGAAAGGGAGAGAACCAAATCATATCAGAAGAGAAAAAAAGAGAAGTCTAGGAAGAGGAGAAACAACCTTTACTTTTCTTGGAGTGATAGCCTTTGTGTGTATCTCGCCGTAGTGGAGCCTTTCCTGACTTGATCGTCGGAGTGTCTTTGGTAGGTACACCACCCACCTTGCTTTGGAGGAACTGATTGAGGAGCAGGAGCGGATCTGGAGTCGCAGCAGGCAAAAGGATGGAGTTCTGAAGGCGGAGAAGGCTTTCTACAGTTGCTCTCTCGTTGGCAACCGACCTCAGCCTGGCGTAGGCGGAGTCAGACATCTTGTGCTTGATATTTGTAAAGCTATTCAGAGTGTGAAGAAGTTTTATGTACAAAAAGAGAACGTTCTATTAATAGAAAATATCTGTTGGCTTTGAGGGTGGGAGGAAGATCACAGTTTTTGCCCCCACAATCCTCTTTTACTATACCTATCAATAACTGAGACCTCTATGGGTTGTGTATTGGGGCAACATGACAAATCAGGCAGGAAAGAGCGTGCAATTTATTACTTGAACAAGAAATTCACTGACGATGAGACTCGTTACACGTCTCTGGAAAAAACTTGTCTTGCTTTAGTATGGGCTACACAACGTTTGTGCCATTACTTATTGTCTTATCCGCTGTTGTTAATATCTCGCATGGATTCGGTGAAGTATTTGTTAGAGAAGCCTACTATTTCTGAAAGAACGGCTCATTGGCAGATGTTATTATCAGAGTTTGACATTATCTATGTCACACAAAAGTCAGTTAAAGGTCAGGCAATTGTAGAGCACTTAGCAAAAATCCACTGCCTGATTATGAACCCATGAGGACAGATTTCCCAGATGAAGCCATAATAACAGTTGAAGAAGATACAGTTGAGTCAACAAGATGGAAAATGTACTTTGATGGCGTAGTCAACCAGAAGGGACGGGGAATTGGGGCAGTAATTATATCACCAAAAGGTTCTCACATTCCAGTTTCCATTAAAATACAGTTCGGATGCACAAATAATGAAGCAGAATATGTAGCTTGTATTGTTGGACTACGAGCAGCTTTGGATATGGAGATCAAAGAAATGGATCTGTTCGGAGACTCATCTCTAGTCATATGCGACAAATTGTAATTGGGATACGAAGGATGAAAAATTAATCCCTTACCATGAATATCTAGAAGGGCTCACTTCAAAGTTTGAAAGAATCACATTCGCCTACATGCTGAGGACCAAGAATCAGTTTGCTGATGCACTTGCCACTCTTGCCTCAATGATCGAGATTCCAGATATAAGGTCGATTGAGGTTGCACAAAGTTTTGAGCCAGCCTATTGCAACACCATAAATGGAGATGCACTAGATCAAATGCCGTGGTATACAGATATAAGGAAATATCTTGAAGAGCAAACATTTCCTCCGGATGCCACCATTAATGATTGACGAATGATTTAGCGGTTAGCCTCACAATTTGTTATAATTGGCAGTGTATTATACAAACGATCTCCCAATCAACTCCTTATGAGATGTCTTAATGAAAAAGAAGCAAAAAAAGTTATGAAAAAAGTCCACGAAGGAGTTTGCGGTCCTCACATTAATGGACACATGTTGGCAAAGAAAATTTTGCGACTTAAATATTACTGGTCAACTCTTGATTCAGATTGGTTCAAGTACGTCTAAAAATGCCATCAGTGCCAAATCTATGCTAACAAAATCAATGTGCCACCATCAGAGCTGCATAACATGACCACACCATGGCCATTTTCTATTTGGGGAATCGACATGATTGGCCCTATTACTCCAAAGGCATCAAATAATGATCGGTATATATTAGTGGCAATAGATTATTTCACCAAGTGGGTAGAGGCAACTTCAAACACCACTGTTACAGCCGCACAAGTAAGAAAATTTATTCGAAAGGAAATCATTTATCGGTATGGTGTGTCTAGTGAAATGATCTCAGATAATGGGTCGATTTTCAAAGAAAAGGAGATAAAAAAGTTGTTAGCTCAATTCAAAATCAAACATCATTTTTCTTCTCCTTATCGCTCATAGACAAATGGAGCAGTTGAGGCAGCTAACAAGAACATCAAGCACATCATCGATAAAATGACAGACAATTATTCAGCATGGTATGAGATGTTGCCCTATGCTCTTCTTGCCTACCGCACATCGATCAGGACTTCAGTTGGAGCTACACCACATGCCCTTACATATGGGATGGAGACAGTTCTCCCTATTGAAGTCGAGATCTCATCTCTACGTGTTCTTATGGAAGTAGAGCTAGATGAAGCTGAGTGGTTACAAGCACGATATGTGCATTTGAATTTGATCGAAGAAAAGAGACTTCGATCAATCTGTCATGCTCAAGCATACCAACGTCGAATGGCCAAAGCCTATACAAAGAAAGTCAAACCTTGAGAATTTAAGGTTGGTGACTTGGTTTTAAAAAAGATTCTTCCTCATCAACACGATTCACGTGGGAAGTTCAAGCCCAACTATGAAGGCCCATATATCGTGAGGAAAGTCTTTTCCGGTGGAGCTTTAATCTTAGGGCAAATGGATGATGAAGACCTCTTAGAGCCAATCAATACAGATCAAGTCAAAAAATACTTTGTATGATAGATGTGTCTTAATATTTTGTACCTTCAATAGATCTTGGAAATGAAAATGGCTGTACTTTTTCTTTCACACCTCACTCTATCATTTTTCCTCAAACTCTTTGAGCCTTAACTTCTTTTCCTAAGAGACAACATAACATATACTTTCGGTCATACAAAGAAAGAAAAAAAAAACAAAAATGGCAAAGCGAAAAAGCAAAAAAAAAAAAAAAAAAGGAAAAAGAAAGAGATCGACATAAGTTAGACACATCAATACACCACTCCTGGCCCACAAGAGTATAAATTGTGAACGGCTTTACTTTTTCCCAAGTCCTCACTTCCCATCTTCTTCACCAAGACCAAAACATTTCTTTTCATCCCACAATAAAGCCTTTTCGATCCAAGATTAATTGAAGGTAATTTGGTTAAGACATTTCTTATTTTCATTTCAATCAACTAGCAATGAAGGGAGATGGTAATCTATAAAGTATAGCATGACTCGAAAGGGCGTGGTGAAAACCCGAAAGGGCATCATGAATAAAAATGTCAAGTCATGGCAAGATCCAACACCACGAGCATAGTGAAAACCGAAAGGCATTAGTGCGCAACAATCAGGTGGACCCAGCCCTGGTGAAAACCCTTATGGGCATTAGGGGCAAAAAAAGAAAAAAAAAACACACACACACAGCGGCAAGTTGTGGAAACATTTACAGGAAATTGGATTACCATTCAGGGTCCCTGCATGAGCAAGTCATGAGCGAAGATTCGAACCTGACATGATGCTTGAGCAAGATTACTTGCACCCTATCACTTGTTATCCTTAGAAGAAATTCATGATTGATTTTCCTATGATTGAACATTGTTTTAAAAAAAAAAAAAAAAAAGAGAAAGTACACACTTGTAGGAATGAAGGCCCTTTTGCATTTCTTATTTTTCTAGTTCACTCGCTAAGACAGGCTAATTAAAAGGGGAAAAAGGCTGCAATCTTGGCAAGTATTATAATGGCGTCATCCACTCCAATGAACTATGAAGAAGGAACGAAGTCCAATACACTCAAGGTCGCAGGCTCTGAGAAAATGATGAGGATGACGTCTTTCCATTTAAAAAAAAAAATTATCTTTAGTCTATCATCTCCCGCTGTAAATATTTTATACCCCCTTAGAATCATTTCACTATCTTTTCTTTGTAGAATCACCTTTCAACCCTTCGTAAAAATTTAAAAAAGAAAATCATCATACATTTTGCATTTGTATTTGCATTTATACATTCGTGGCCTACTTTTGTGCATGAGTGGCCTAATGTGCTAATTGGTTCCTCATACCTCTTAGTAGAATACCGTGCAAGATTAAGGTAAGTCTGATTACTGTTTATTGGTCAGATGTTTGTATGGGCTCTTATGAAGCAATCTAATCCATGTTGTCATTTATAAGACCCATATTGTGTCTTGTTAATGTTGCTAGAATCGTATATAGATCAAATTATGCTTAAATATCGAGATTGAAAATCATTTAGTTAAATGAAGAATCATAAAGTAATGTTTGAGGAATCTCAAAAGATGGACATCTTTAATCATCCCATCATAAGCTGATTATTTTGAAAGTTTAAACTTGCAAGCGAGGTTCAACTCTAGGTCGCTAAAGAATTGCGATTAAACTAGGGGCCTCAATTAAAGTTAAAATTTTATGTATGACTAGTGACCTTGTAAGTACCCAAAATGGGCTAAGACTCTAATCATACAATTGCACTGAATTTTTCTAAATTTGAGAGGACTCAAACGAAGCCTAAAGATTCCTACAGAAGTTAGTGGAGACAATCTCAATGTTTAATCATTATTTAGTATATATAGGCTTCTTCGTGCCAAAATGTTCTTTTTTTGTCTAAAAATCTTTGTCGTTCATTAGTCAACCAATTTCGCCAAAGAGGGGCAACTGTAGACACCACATATTGGCATGATCTTCTAACTTGGCAATCGACGGTCTTGAGCTTCTTCTTTATTGGTCGATGGATTACTTAACTCATCTCAACCCTTCGGATATTTTTAACCAATCGTAGTACCCCATTTAGAACCATCAACCACCTTTTGATAACACTTTTAGAACCCAAAACCATCATTAGAAAGCCCTATCTTAAGCTATGAGAATTTAAGGTTTGATTTTTGTTGATAAATGGTAAAAAATTGCTTGTATGTTTGATTTTACCGTTAGATTCGATCAAAACTAAAAGTATTTGTTTCTAACTCATTCATATTTTAAAAGAGAAGCAGTTTCACTAAAATTTAAGGGCTCGATTATAAGATCAAGGCTTTTATTTGGCTAATTCTTAAATGATCTCAATTTTTGACAACCTGTGTGCTAATGAGATGTCCACCTTTGAAAAGTACTTTAAATGATCTTTCAAAATATTTTTGTCTTGTCAATTTTGGACTTAAAATTAGCATTTTATCAATGATTGATCAAAACTCTTGATGTATGGTCTTAATGTGTGTAAATGTACCAAGGTTCATACATCATCACACACTTTGATGATATTACGCAAGCTTATCCATCCAACTCATCAAACTCTCATTTTATCCACATCTTTTTGTTTATTCTTCACACGTAAATTTTCTACAACTTTTTAACTTTCTAGATTGTCCAACTTTTTCTTAACAAATTAGAAAATTCATTAACATATCCATATTGGACAAACTCCCTTTTACTTTTTTATCCTCATATGACTAAACTACCATTTTCTTTATTCCCAAACTACCCATGAAATTTCACCGATCTGTTCTCTTTAACTCAATATACCTAGAAGGGGGGTTGATTAGGTATTTAAAATTAATTATACCTACACAGTTTTACTGGACGATGGTAAGGGAATAAAATCGCATGCCTTAGTTGTTTGATAAAAAGATTATCACAACCGACTCAAATCAAATATACCTCCGTGGTATATTGTCTTTTTGTCATTTGATCTAATCAAGATAGATTGCGGAATACAAACAAGCAATCGCACAAGACAAGAGATTTTTACGTGAAAACCTTAGCCAAGGAAAAACCACGGGACCACGTCCAGACGAAAAGTATCACTAACTGAAAAGTTAAACGAAACAAATGTTACCTACGCAGCACCGTTGCAAATACAGCTTCCAACCTTAGCCAAGGCTCACTGCCAATGCGTCCACTTCCTCTGAATCAACGCCACAAATCCATGCGCGCCCTTCTAGCCAAGAAGCCTTATCCGCTTGTTCAGTTTGGTACACCCCAAACCTACCGTCGATCGGCTCCTCCAATCTTAATTCTCAACACTCCTACCTTTGCAGAAGGTGAAGGATTCAGTACACCCTGAACACCCCAAGTTGCTCAAAAGGTGTTGAGTCACACTGGTACACTCAGGCTTACTAGGTTGAATATAGAAGTGGAAAATCTAGGCTGAGTAAAAGATCAAGCTCTTGACTATGATCAAGAAGAGAACAAGCTCACAAGATGTAAATGAAAAATAAGCTTCTTGCTCTTTGAACATATTTTCTTTAAGGATTATTTTTGCAAATTAATTTAGTTACTTTGATCATGCATTTGAGCTAATAAACTTTTTCTTTATTATGAAAATATCATGTTTTCTTTTATGAGGTATTGGAAATGAATCTATTATTTAGTGGTTGGCATAACGGTTATTGTATTAACTAATAAATTATTTTCATATAAAAAAAAAAATCAGCAAACTTCCGAATCAACAAAAAAAATATGAAATTGACCAACCCAACCCAACCCGATAGGGTTGAAAAATCTTGGCCCGACCTTGGGTTGGGTTGGGTTAGGGTTCACAGCCTTTAAGGTTGGGTTGGGCTAGGGTTGACCTCCAACCCGACCCAACCCACCCGAGTTGCAGCCCTATTTATGACACTTTTCTAGTATCTGAATGTACAATTCCCTGCGTCTGTTCCTAGAATTTCTCAAATCAGATTCCTCTGAATTTGATCTCTCCAATTGGACTTTCGGCTCTTTGTGGTCATTGCCTCCGATATTCTCGGAGACATGATCGCATGCTAGCTGGATCACCAATCGCCGTTTGAGCTCTTCGTTTTCCTCTCGCAACTAGGTGATTGTTTGTTGTTAGCTTTCTTGCTCTTTAACTCTTCTCCTCTTAGTAAGAGTATCTCTGAGATCGTCAGGGGGATTTATACATTTTTCGCTCCTGAGGTTGGTTCGCCTTGTATTCCCCATTTGAATCGAATTTCTCTTAGATAGCAAAAAACTTCTAGTCGTTCCCCACAAACGGCGCCAAAAGATGTGGGGGGAAAATTTCTGATCTTATCCCAAACAATCTTCAAGGTTAAAATGATTTGTATCTCGAGGTAGATCTATCAGGTGGATAGAATCCGAAGTTCTTACAATTCTGATCTCTCATTGCAACTAACGAGATAATCTCTTCAAGGAAGGCGGTGCACCTGTTGACAATACTCTGACGCTCAAGTCAGTATCTAGTATCTCTTCTAGATTGATTACTCAAGCAAAAAGAGTTGTCAAGAAAGTCTTGTTAATCTTAGATTGGATGATCAAAATCATTTTCTCAGTTCTGAACATAATATAATTATAGACTTAGAAATGGCATGACTCACCTCCCATGCGTCACTTCCCGTTGACCAAATCCGATCCAGGAAGATTCTGTTAGATACAACTTCTTCCTGTTGGATTTGAACCTTTCTCATTCAGTTAGATTTGAAACAACCGAGGCGACAGCTTACGTGGCAGATATTTTGAATAAAAGAAAGTAGCGGAAATACAATAATGACCAAATCTGTTGCCAAGTGGCACTCTCACATAAATGCTCAACGTGTAATTGATCTATTGGTTGGAATACTTGTCTATTTAGTAGAGTTCTGATGTCGTTACTTATCGGGAGAGGAAGAAAGCTTCACCCGTCAAGTATAAGATATAGATGTTTGATGATAAAGGTTGATTAACTTGACTACCAAGTATATTGTTGAACTTGTTGGGATGGGTTGCATGCCAAGCCCATCAAATATACTGTTGAACTTGTCGGGATTGATTGAATGCCAAGCCCGTCAAGTATAATGTTGAACTTGTCGGGATGGGTTAAATGCCAAGCCCGTCAAGTATAATGTTGAACTTGTCGGTATGGGTTGAATGCCAAGACCGTCAAGTATAAAGAAGGTCTTCATGGGAAGAGTTGACTCTCTTACCCGTAAAGTATGAGAATGAAAGGCTTAACGGGAAGAGTTGATGTCTTACCCGTCAAGTTTGAGAATGATTACGGGAAGAGTTGAATACCTTGACCCGTAATATTTGAACAACTTGCGGGGAAGGATTGATACATCTAACTGACAAATTTATTGATGAACTTAATGCTCTTCGTTACTTGCCTTCTTCAGGATATACTTCCTCGGACTGATTGTAGGACAGGCATCACCATCAGATATGTCTGGCGTGCTCCTATAAAGTTGATAGCTGTCTCTAGCAAGTCTCGTTGGTTCATTTGTGTACACGGCCCTCGAGATGACAGATGTCGATCTTTCGTATTTCACACGTGCTATGTCAGTGCCACGTGTGACTATCCAATAGGCTGAAAAATACCATACCCATAATTATATTTGAACAACATAAAATCCAATTGGTTAGACATAAAACTATGCATGTGAAAAGGACATAAATAAGTAATTACGAAAATAATAATAATGATTTTCCAACACAACCATCCCAAATATCCAACCTAATTAATTCTCTCCCTTTTGTCGTGAAGTGACAAGGAAGAGATTAACCACCACGAAAATATCAATAAGATAGATGATAGTTCATGTATAACCAAAATAAGATCTTTGTACATATAAAGTCAAATAACTCAAATAAGCACAATTATACTAGTAAGGTCCATGCCCACACCTACAACCATACATAAACACAGAACAACTAAGAAAGCACGTCCTCAACATAAAACACACCATAAACAAAAGAAATCCTAAAAAGACCAGCAAAAAACACACTAAGCATCATCTTCTCCTTCATCCTTGTTGTTGTCTCCTACACTTTCGTCCTTGTCTCTTTCTTCACTTTCGCCATCGTCTCCTTCTTCACCTTCAGAACCTATTGCAGGTTCTGGTTGATCCTCGAGAGGAGATGCAGGATAATCAGGAAAGTGGGAACGAAAGTAAGTCATCATTTGCTGCTGATGACGTCGACTAAGCATTTACTGATGTTGGGTGAGCGTTCCAGAAAAAGTCTCCAAGGAAACAGATGATGAAGAAGCAGTCATCATTTGCTGCTGATGACGTCGACTAAGCATTTACTGATGTTGGGTGAGCGTTCCAGAAAAAGTCTCCAAGGAAACAGATGATGAAGAAGCAGACCTAGTATATAGATGATGAAGAAGGAATAGAGCAGGGCTGAGGAACCGAAGCGCGGGGTTGAGCCCGCTGACCATGATTTCATATGAGGAAACACGATTAGCACTGGCAACGTTAGACACCTTCTTCATAACGCGATAGATGACAGAGGGGCCATCAAGACGAATGCCTTAGCAAGGCAATACGTGATATACAAAATATACGGGCCAGGCCGGGCCACAAGCCAAATTTACACCTCTAAGGCCGCAACAGATGAAAGCTAATATACAAAAGGAAACATTTCGGTGCAAAGACAATGGAAAAGATATCTCGGAGAGACAATTTTTGCTCCCGACTTTTTAGGTCCCAGCGCTGGGCCACACCAATGAGCACATGGATACATGGACCATCCCTATGTGGACGGTAGATCTACAAACTAAAAATAAGCCTATTGGTACGCTTTCTGACCATTGGATTTTAGTCTTTTTCATTGATTTATTTTCCACCCTGGGATTCAAGCATTATTTTTGGGGATTCTGATCCAACGGCTAGAAGTACCAATCAGACTGATTTTTGTTTTGTAGATCCATATGGTCATTGGTCTCTAAGAGTGAACCGCGTGGTGTTTATAGGTGTGGCTCGGACACCCACACCTCATTTTGGACGGCCTGTCCAAATCTTTTCCATGGACGGACACCTCTTTTTGCCATGTTAAAAGATGACATGGCCAATCTAAAAAGATCAAAAATTTGCCGAAGGCAAAACATGACCCAAAGAGTGTCATGCAAATATTTGTCTCCTCCCCCTCCCAAAAAATGCAACGTAGAGCACCCATTAAGGCCTGCTAACCTTAGGTGATGTTTGGTCTACATAGAAAAAAAAAAACAGTTTGATATTCCAACTGATTAAGGCGCATTTTCACATGAAAATTGCAATTTTCCCACTTGGCAATCAAACACGCCCTTAAAGTTGTTTTCTTATTAAATAATGTTCTTTTAAGATTTGAAATATGGATTCATGCATTCAGCGGCAATCCTAAGTGTAAAAGTTACGGTCTCAATTACTTTTATGTTTATTTAAGTTATTTTTTCACATGATATGTTGTTTCTAATTTTTGTAGAATAGATAATAATTTTTAAAGCAATTTTTCATTTCGAAAATGAAGCTTACGCCTCAGTACCGCTTAGAGGCTATGCCTTCCCTTTTTTTAGGCAAACTGCCCCAGTTCCCAAACTAGCCTTTTTAAACCTTAGTAGGGCAGCAGTTCAAGCTCATCTCTCCTGTCTTCAGATCACTGGCCCTAGTAGACATTGTATGATGTTATTTCAAGCACACAAATCCTCAGATACATATAATCTGTAGATATTTTTTTTTTTTTCACCTTTCTGGTAGGCAATCTGTAGCTGAACTCTGGTTTGTACATATGGTTCTAAGTAAATCTATGCCTTTATCTAACCCTTACCAGTTTCACGGTTGAGGAAATCCACGTGTGGTAATTATCAAACTAGAATACCATCATATACGAGATTATTTCACAAAGGATGGAGATCGTCCAGTATTAGAACAAAAAACAGTAAGAATTAGATTACAGTAACAGAAGCTAATAAAAAAAAATGAACATATGCAAGACCTCAAGTCCACAGAACTATTTCTTCTTACATATAAAGTCCTTCTGGCACCCCTTCTTTCTTCTTAAACATCACCTTTTCCTTTGCCTTTTTGAAGTCCACGTGTGTCACCTGAAGCACAGGGTTTTTTTTATAGGAAAATCAGAATTATACCCAACAGTTTTGAGTGATTCCAGCAGACAGGTCATAGGTCCATGCATAAAATCACAAGAATCGCATAAGCACCTTTAAATTGATTTGAATATAGTAATTCTAACAGTAAGGAGAACTCGAGAATTTTCTCAGCAACCATGAGGTTATCTTTTTGAGGCAGAGGCAACCCAATGTGATAGGGACACACCCTACCTACCCCAACCCGATGAATCCCAACGAAGAAAGAAGCTCAACCAAAGCCACAGTTGTAGAGGACCATGAGTTCAGCGATATAGAAGGCATGGAGGTAGACCATCAATACTTTAATTTTAAAGAACAAAAGCGCAATTTTCAGAGAAAGCCTAGCGGGTTTTTTTTCCTCTCCATTTTCTGTTCTTCCTTTCCTCTGGTTGAGAAGTAAGAAAAATCCTAGATTTGAAATTAAAATCCTTCATAGAAACATCTGTAGTTTACAACAGTTGCAAAAATTGATGTAGAGAACGGTATGAGCAACTGAATTGAACACCATTCCTGAGGGTCCTCAAAAAATCTATGATTCAAAGTTTAAGATAATGAACCTAGCAAAATCGATGAGTGAATCTATGGTTTGAAGTGTTGGTCTTAAGGTATGCCGACGCCTGAACCAAGACAAACCGAAACAGTGGTGAGACAAACTAAGAAAAAGCCCCAATTTCTTGTTCTGGGGACCTCCGAGATGGAGTGATAATTTGAACCATGTGAATCTACCTCTGCTTAAAAAATCCTGAGTCATAATTAGAAGGGAATAAAATGGTCCAGTAAGGGTGTGTTAGGTGGCAGGGGTAGGGGAAAGATTTCGGACCACCCTTCCTCACCCTGAAAAACTAGAAAGTCTTCTTTTTGTGAATGCATTTTTCCATAAAAGACGTGCAAGAATGAGTCGTGTGCATGGTGTATTCCTCTTGTCACTTAATTCCTTGCAGCCAAACAGACAGTAAATATCTCCAAGGTCACCAGAGAAGGGTTCCACTTTTACCTTCCTCTTTTGCTATAATTACTGATATTACTCATTTCAGAGGGGCTATCGCGTCAGATAAGTGGAATTGAAGCAAAGCAGTGCCAGACCTCCCTAAACGGGGGTGAATTCTTTGGAAGATGCTTCCTTTCACTATGTGGTTGCTATCTGGAAAGGAAGAAATAACAATATCTTTGAGGATAAATCAGAGGATACTGATGCCATTGTTTTGAAGATCAAAGCTCTTCTCTTCTTTTGGTCCTCTACTATATTAAGGAGTTATCAGGGGTTCGGTTTGATAATTTTGTGTTTAGATGGATTCAAAACATTTTTGTTTTCTAACTAGTTGGGTCAGCTTCGTTTAGTCAAGTTTCTTCCTCGCCTTTTCTTACACAGTGAGGTTTTTCCCCTTTTCCTTTAAACACACACACACTTACTTAACAAAAGTAAAGCAGTGGCAACCCCCTTTATAATCCATTTCTAATTAGTGATGGCAAGAAAAGGCTCACAGACGCAAACAAAATCAGGTGAAAATGACTACATGTTATAAGTAGACGCAATATATGTCAATGAAATTGATTATATGTTATGTACAGACATGTTATAACTCATGATTTGATAGTACATATACAGCAAAACTTATAAGCCATCAACTTTGTAAGCAAGAGCAACTCACGCAATGATGAATTTCTTTTTTGAAAGGAGCATTCTAAGAATGATAATGTTAAGTGTTACCTTCATACGGCGCTCTCGTAAAGCAAGCAAGCCAGCTTCAGTACAGATTGCCTTGATATCAGCTCCAGAAAACTCATCCTTAGTCATCACAAACTCTTCTAAGTTCACATCATCTGCCAACGTCATCCTTGATGTGTGTATCTGCATTAAAAAGTACAGTGGTACTTATTGATACAATCAAGCAAGCATGTTGGAGTTCAGATTGTACTAACCATAACATTAGTGGACCAAAAAACACAATAGCCATACATTTCTCACACAGAACTATCACACATAGGTACCTGGAAAATGCGCCTCCTCGTTTTGATATCTGGAAGAGGGAATTCGATTTTCCTATCTATTCGACCAGGCCGTAGCAAGGCAGGATCAAGACTTTCAATCTTGTTTGTTGCAAGAATCACTTTAACATCTCCTCTCGAATCGAAACCATCTAACTGGTTCAGCAGTTCTAACATGGTCCTCTGAATCTCACGTTCCCCGCCTGAATGGGCATCATACCTGGGGATGTAAATCAGAAATGGTCCAGCAAAATTCCTTTCCCAAAAGAAATATGAAAAAGTCTCATGTTCCAGTACTAATGTTCATGAACACACCTTTTCGTGCCAACTGCATCAATTTCATCAATGAAGACAATTGAGGGTGAAAGGTCATCAGCAACTCTGAAGAGTTCCCTCACTAATTTTGGACCATCTCCTAAGTATTTCTGAATCAATTCACTTCCAACAACGCGCAAGAAAGTAGCTGATGTTGAGTTCGCCACTGCCTGAAAGGAACGAGACAAACTTACCTAATCAGTTGAAGTGGATCCACGAAAGCTGTTCCAACAGAGTACTTAGGTAACATGAGTCTCTATGGAGCAAATGACAACAGAAGACTCATTTGTGCACAAACATAGCAAGAAAGCATCTCATACAAGTGATAACCACAAAGATATTCCATGAAATAGTAACCAAACCATCCACACAGACACACACATGCAGAGTGACAAACACGCGGCACATATACGCTAACAATTGAGAGATATGCATGCAATGCAAACAACTCCAATATTTCCATTTTCTTCCTGTTAAACTTTATTAACATTCAATATTATGGGATTTCAACTTGATTTGCAAGAGCCAAATGACTCAATTTTACTGGCCAGTGAACAAGGTCAAAATCAATCATGGTGCTAGAACACCCCAATCTTCACATTAATAAGTGACAAACAGACCTCCGTTGTATACCCTTTACATTCATCTTATTCGATATTTCACATTACCCACTTACACAGAAATTATAATCGTGAGGCAGAGTACACCATTTGGTTCTTAAAAACAAGGACCATGAGACAGCCTATGTTACCCAGACAGTTCAAAATGGATGGCATACCTATGTCCAATACTTCACTTTTAAGTCTAAATGTCATGTCTATGACAACCCAGGTAGTCTCCTTGCCATATCCAGATAACATAGGAGACAACACAAGATACGTAGAAACTGTTAAAAATGTCCATACAGTAAATTGGTTGCTCTATGATCATGTAGATGTAGACAATGTGACATGCAAATAACAATTATCGAGTACCAGAATCTTGTTGCCTCCATAGCAAGTGATGCAAATGTAAGACTAGGAACAAAAACCAAACCTACAGCAAGAATGGAATCAACAATTGTAGATCTCAGGGAAACCAGACTGAAGTAAGCGCAGAGTTCGTTATATCGTAGCTAGTGTAGAACAGGCCCAAATCTCAAGTAAGAGTGATAACAGTGCTATACCTGTTCTTCCACAATCACTCAATTGCAGTAAACCAAGTAGAAGAGCTGTAGTTTTTAAACTACGTTAGGAAATATTTTGCAATAGTGAACAAAAGAGCAATCTCTTCATGAGAGCACTCTTCTTTTCTTTCCAATACTTTGTATTTCTCGTAAGGGTATTCCACTTCACCGATAGAATTATACTCTTCACCTATCAAAAAACAAATCCTAAGTAGGGCTGCACAACTCGAACAAACAGTAAAATTTACTAAGCCAAAACTCTCAAACAAACCAAAACACCAATCACGTCACTATGCATCCCCCTCCTTTATTAATTCTAATCCAAAACACATTAAGAATTGCAAAAACAATAACTTCTTCCTACTTCTAGACATGGTTTAAAGCAAGGCTTAAAAGGGCAGTTATAAGTTATAACAGTATAACAGACTGGGGGTGTTACCGTTTTCTCCGCTATAACAGATTGTGATGCACAGGGGAAAAAACGGGAAAAACAAGAAAATAACGGAAAATAATGGAAATAACAGGAAAAAAAAGGCGCTAAAATTCAAAATTATTTCAAATTTTCAATAAAATTTATAACAGAAATAACGGGCATTTTTAACAATTTTTTTCAGAAAATAACAGTTCGTTATTTTCGTTATAACAGAAAAAAAATAACGCAAAATAACGGCTGTTATTTTCTGAGCGTTAAAACAGTACATAACGTAATAGGGGAGGTCCAAATCCGTTATAACGGCCATTTTTTAAACCATGGTTTAAAGCATTGAACCGTCTTGATCCAGTAACGAACCGGTACAATACATAGGGATATGTATTATCGCTTACCAGAAAATTAACTTCATTGATTAAATAGTTTTGTAAACTATGTATTATTAAAGGTAGTATTATTTCACTAATCATCATATTTTTAATTTAAGCATTAACATAGTTTATACATATAGACTTCAGTGTAACACACACGTGCGCGCACACACCCTCCCACACACAC
Source organism: Euptelea pleiosperma (assembly GCA_035048495.1). Lineage (NCBI taxonomy): Eukaryota > Viridiplantae > Streptophyta > Magnoliopsida > Ranunculales > Eupteleaceae > Euptelea > Euptelea pleiosperma. The sequence continues at coordinate 6,007,391 of CM068549.1, forward strand.
ACACACATACATGCGCCTGTGCCCACACCACAGATGCACACGTGCAGCGAACATACACACACACCAAAACAAAAAGACTAGAAAAAACACCTAAATAAACCCCCAACTACATTTTAAAATAAAACTCCTATAGCTAATTAAAAAAGATGGGATCAGCAATCTGGAGATTTCATGGGGCCCACTAATATTCTCCTATAGGAGGATGACATGGCATAACTAAAGTGCAGCATGGATGGTGCACGATGCTGTCCCTGCACCTGCATCATTCTTATGTGTCGAGGGAGTATAACATGAGAGAAATTTCAAACCCAGCCCCATGAAAATCTTCCAAAATTAGTGCTAAGCTAGTCAATTATTTGCTGTCAAATTTAATATTGCTCTACTAGTCATTCGAATGAAGCATGCAAATACATGGAAGGATAAAATCTGCTTAATTCTTGTAACAGAAATAATGTGTTCTTATCAGCACAAGCATTGCCACACAACTGGTACATATCCTAATCAGAAATGGAAAACAGATAGATGACAACAATGCAATTTAATTCCCGAGGAAAAAATAATTTGCAGCAAAAGTTTAACAGTTAACACAAGCTCACATAGCAACACACAAGAATGCACCTTGGCAAGTAATGTCTTGCCCGTTCCAGGCTCTCCATAGAGTATGACTCCCTTAGGAGGCTTAATACCAATATCTTCATACAACTCAGGATGTGTAAGAGGAAGCTCTACTGCTTCTTTGATTTCCTGTATCTGAGCATCTAACCCACCTATGTCAGCATATGACTCCAATGGAGCCTTCTCAACCTTCATCACAGACACCATGGGATCAACTTCGTCTTGAAGAAGCCCAACAACAGAAAGAACCTGAAGAGAGAATGTAAACAATGTAAGCACTTATTAAATTTCCATTCAATAAATTTTTCATGGCATAATAGTCACTTAATTCCAAAGATAATAACAGCAGGGAGAAAATTAACTACTAAATGACCTCATAAATGAAAATTGATTCCACAAAATTAAAACATATAGAAATTTAGAAGCCTAAAAGCAAAAAAACTCAACCCCTGTCAAGCTTTAGCCTTGCGTTGCCCAAGCCCGGACGGAGGGTTGCACCAAGTGGCAGACAGAGAACTTTCGTCAAATCCCCTCACATGAATCCTGATACGATCTTTCAAGCTCATGCTAGGACAATATGTTTGAATGTTTTCTTTATATATATGAACACCGGATTTCAAAACCTTTTCACATAACCAAGGTTTTAAAAAATCGCAAATTTATACAAAATACTTTGGTTTCAGGCTGTACCAATAGCGAAACCTACATACATTATGAAATTGCAAAGTTTTGGTCAAAATTATGTTTCTTTCAACCAAAATTTACTGTTCATCGACCGAAATTTTGATTTCTGCAGTAATAAAATGCATTATTTCAATTATAAAGAGGCAGAAACTTCCACTTGTTGAAAATCCATCCAAACCACATCAAATCTTAGAAATGATTTCTAACTGCATTTAGAGTAAAAAATGACCAATCCATTTTGATTAGAAGTTGAAAAAACGTGTTCACTTTATTGGTAGAGAGGATCAAAGGCAATTTGGGGTCAACCCAATTTCGAGGTATTTTTGAAATTTCTCAATTAATAGAATTAGGCGTAAATGCTATGCTGCATTTACACCGGATTTGCATGCACGATCATGGAATTTTGGGTTGATATTTTCAAAAATTAGGAGAACCCAGATTTCCAAATTTTCAACCTAAATGTCCATGTTTCTGCTGAACGTCCATTTACACCAGATTTAACACACTTGTGCATGAATGAATTATATGTTATATATTTTCGCCCAATCTACAAATTGGTCAAATAAACCTTTTTATTTGTCAATTAAAATATTTTTTAATCTTTAAATGTAAGAAAAGTTTACAAAATGTATAGATTAATTGTAGTTGTAAATATTGATTTAAACTATTTTTAATAGGTAAGAATGATTGTATTAAGAGAGAAAAGGGGAGAGAACCCGTTGTACAAGAGGACAAAAATGCTAGTGAGAAAGGATCTCACTAAATGCAAGAGAAAACAAAAAAAAAGTACCCCAACCCAAATACAATCTTTCCCATCAAAATACAAACCCTCAAAATGTAATCCTTTGAACTTTTTAAGGATTAACGGCCCAAGGAATTAAATTCCGCGAAATAAACAAAATATTTCGTTATTTCGGGCAACTAAAGCGGAAAACCACCTACATGAAAAAAATGCATTATTTCGCGAAATATTTCGAAATACTTTTAAGTGGCCCAGACCAACTTTCTCCACCATGGGAGGATGAGAGGGTATTCTCAAATGGGGGTTCAGTCTCAGATTCCAATAGGGACGATAACTCTTTGGGGCGTCAGCTGGTGGCCAGAAGTATAGCTGAGCAAGACGGTGTTCTTTCCCCTCAAGACGTCTTGGGATGGATACTTAATAAGTTGATGGATTTTGGGAGCTTTCTAGGTCTATCTTACAATGGGCGAGGAAGAGGTTCTAAAGTTGTTCGAAGCCATTGAGATGGAATAGCTCCAAAAAATTTCAAAGATGAATGTAGAACAAGTTGCTCCAGGACAAATATCCTTGCAAGCAGTAGCTCCATTGACAGGACAATCCAAAGATGATTTGAGTTTAACTTTGGTGGAGGTGGAAGCAGAAGAAAGGGATCAAAATATGGAGGACCTTCAGGAGGCTAGTGGGCTTCAAGATCATGAGGTTCTTCCCAAGCCTACTTCAGATCACAACCTTATCTTGTTAGGATGTGGTTGTATAAAGAAACGCCCCTCTCCTCTTAGATTTGAGAACATGTGGCTGCAGGAGCCAACCTTTCATGGTTTGGTGGCGGATTGGTGGAAGTCATTCGATTACTTGGGCAAGGTAGGTTCTATTTTAGAAGAAAGTTGAAAGCTTTGAAATGTAAATTGAAACAGGGGAACATAGAAGTTTTTGGTCGGGTGGACTTGAAGATGGGTGAGCTTTTGGAATAGATTGCCTCAATTGATGTGATAGAAGGAAGGGTGTTAACTGAGAAGGAATGGGGCAGGAAGAAGGAAGCTAATAAGAAATTTGATCAGTGGGCTAGATGAGACAAGGTCAGTTGGAGGCAAAAGTCTAGGAGATGGTAAAAGGAAGGAGACAACATACCATTCTTCCACCAGATGGCCGTGCTCAGAGGAGTAATAGCATTTCCAGGTTGCATTTTGAGGGGAGGCAAGTGGAGGAAGAGGCTATCAGGAATTCTTTAGTGAAGTTCTACTCCACCTCGTACTTAGAGCTCAGTTGCACTAGACCAACCCTGGATGGTATGGAGTTTGACAGGATTAGTCATCATCAGCGGGAGTGGTTGGAAAGACCAATTGAGGAGGGACTGCTAAGGACAGCAAAGGGCCTCGGAGGTAATAGGGCCCCTGGTTCAGATGGGTTTACTCTTTTTTTTTTCAGAGTTGCTGGGACATAGTGGAAGTGGACTTTTATGCCAGTGATTAAGGAGTTCGAAACTGAAGCTTATTTGGATCGGTACTTGAATAGTACGTTTCTCACTTTGATTCCTAAGAAAGAAGGGGTTGAGTTGATTTGGGATTTTTGTCCAATAAGTTTAGTGGGTTGCTTTTATTATATTATTTCCAAGATCCTTGCCTCTAGGATGAAGGAAGTGAATTCTCTCTCCTTTTCAATGTGCTTTCATGTCTAGTAGATAGTTGGTGGACAGGGTGTTAGTTGCTAACGAATGCATCTATTCTAGGTTGAAGGAGGGGAGTAGTGGAATTGTGTGCAAAGTTGATATGGAGAAGGCGTACGACCATCTCTCCTGGGCCTTTTTAGACCATATGCTAGAGAGGATTTTTGGGTCTAGATGGAGAGCCTAATCCGAGTGTGTATCTCATCAGCATCCTTTTTAGTTTTAGTCAATGGTTCTCCGGCTGATTATTTCCCTAGTTTGAGGGGTTTAACACAAGGTGAGCCCCTAGCTCCTTTGTTATTCTTGGTGGTGATGGAAGTTCTTTGTAGGATAACCAGCAAAGTGGCAGATGGAGGGGCTATGGAGGGGTAGTTAGTCACTTAGATGTTTCGAAGCGGTCTCAGGTCTTCGGATTAATTTATTAAAGAGTAAGATATATGGCGTGGCCGTAGTTTCGAATCTCAGGGAGTTGGTGACGAGTCTGGGGTGCAGAGTAGATATTTTGCATACCTCGTACCTAGGACTCCCTTTGGGTGTTATATACAAAGCTCTGTAGTCAAGGCGCACGCCTCAGGCTCAAGGCGCGCGCCTCAGGCGCAAGGCACACCTAAAGCGCCTTAGAAGGGTCAAGGCGAGGCGCGTTTAGTAAGGCGCACGCCTTATGCTCAAGGCGCGCGCCTCAAACCAGGCTCCAAGTGCATCAGGCGAGCGCCTTACTAAAATACATGTTTTTTTGTAAAAATTTTGTACTTTGGCCTATTATATTAAGCATTGGTATGATAGGAGAGATACAATTGAACCTATCTCATTGAAAGACATTGATGAAAGCAATGAATGACTACTTGGGGAGATGAAAACAGAATCTTGAGAAGTAGAAGATGAATTAGTGTTTGAGGGTGATAGCTTGACATGGAGTGTTGTTGCGAGAGTTGTTGGAGTTGGTGAATCAACATCAAATACTAGATCACAATCAAGGTCAAGAGTAAGAGCAAGGGCTTTAATATTTTAAATGATGACAATGTTAGCAAGAACTAATTGTGGGCTATTTGAAATTTTGAACATTTGCTATCTTTTATGTTTTATGACTTTTTGATTAATTGGTTTGTATTTAGATAATGACAATGTTAACTAGAACTGCTTTTGGGTTAGTTGAGATTTTCGACATTTGCTATCTTTTATGTTTTATGGCCTAATGATTACCCATTTTTGTCATTTTATGATGTTATTTTTCTTAATTTTTTATATATTTATTATATTTATTATAAATTTTAATATTGCGCCTCGCTTTAGTCAGGTGCCTCGCCTTGCGCCCTGCGCCTCAAGCACTAGAGGTCCTAGCGCCTTGCGCCTTTAACTACCTTGATACAAAGACAAGGCAGTTTGGGACCTTGTGGTTGAGAGGATTTGCAAAAGACTAGAAAGATGGAAGAGGAGGTTTCTTTCGAAAGAGGGCAGGATTACTCTAATTCAGAGTACCTTATCTAGTATGGCCATTCACTTTGTCTTTGATGACTATTCCGGTTGTTGTGGCTCTCAGTCTGGAGAAGGTTATAAGAGACTTCTTATGGGAAGGGAAAGGGGAAAACCACAAATTTATCTGGTAGATTGGAACAAGATTTGTTCATCCAAAAAGGTAGGGGGTCTTGGGTTCAGACATTTACGTGATATGAATACATCTCTTCTTAGTAAGTGGTTGTGGAGATTTGGGGAAGAGGAGGATAGCTTATGGAGGAAGGTTATGGGGAGTAAGTGGGTTGAGGTGTATGGTTGGGGTACTTTGCCGGTCAAATCATCTTATGGGATAAGCATGTGGAGAGGGATCATTGGGTCTAGGGATAAGTTCGATAAGGGAATCAGCTTAAAAGTGGGAAAAGGAGATAGGGTCCGCTTTTGGGAGGACAAGTGGTGCGGGGAGGAAACTTTCCCTTCCTTATATGCTCTTTCGGATTGGCAAGGTGCGATGATTCAGGATTGTTTAGAGAGGAGTGAAGGTGGGTGCTCGTGCAACTTTGATTTCAAAAGGAATTTCAATAATTGGGAGCTGGAGAGCCTCGTTTTGCTTCTAAGGAGGGTCGGCGATAATCCTAGGTTGAGTGATGAGCCAAATCAATGCATTTGGAGGTGGGAGCCTAAGGGATCGTTCACAGTCAATTCCATCTATTAGAACAATATCCCAAGGTCTAGTGAGGTTTTTCCAGACTCGGCAGTTTGGGGGGCTATTATTCCTTCAAAAGTGAAGTTTTTTTGTGTGGATGGATATTCATGATAAGATACTCACAGTTGATCATCTCATCAGTAGGGGTATGATGTTGGCCAACAGGTGCGCCTTGTGCAAGTGTGAAGCTGAGTTTGTGAACCATGTACTGATACACTGTATTTCTCATCAAGGATATGGCAGACGAGATGTGAGGAGTTTCTTCCAAGAGAGTGTGGACGATTGTTTTTTTGGTAGAGGACATTCCTTGTGGAGAATGTAGCCTTTCGCTCTTATGTAGGCTACTTGGAAGGAGAGAAATCTTAGGATCTTTGAAGGGAAAGAGGTAGGGGTTGCTAAGACAGTTCTCAAAGTGAAAGCTCTTCTTTTTCTTTGGTCTTCTGTTTCTCCCCTCTTTAAAGGATGTTTTTTTAAATCCTTTGTGTATAGATGGGATGAATTGTTAGCAGATGATCCTTCTCTTTTAAGGAGGTAGATTCACCTTTTGTGTAGTTTTGTGAGATTTTTCCCTTGTTAATACATACATACTTATAAAAAAATAGTGTTTTTTTACCCTCTTAACATTAAAATGTAATATGTTGAACAAAATTTTTCGACATAGATTGACATGTCAAAATATTTCAACCAAATGTAGGAAATCCCCCATTTTTTTCTCAAAAACCCTCGAAATCAAAATTTGTTTCTCAAATCAACCCATCCCCATCGATTTTTTGTCAAGAAATGACCACTCCATTGAAAATCACTAGGTGAAGAACCCCGTGGATTGATCGTGGGGACGAATTGAAGCTCATTGTGGGATTTTTTTTAAATACGAGATGTAAGTATGAAATTTGTTGTTTGCTCTTGCTACAAATAGATAGTTTAGGTGTAAATGCATCAAATCTATGGATCTATGATGCATTTACAACGGATTTATGCACAAATTGAAAATTGTTTAAGGTGAAAATTCCAAATTAGGGGAAAAAAATCAATTTAGTCGGTTTTCATCCTAAACATCTATGGATGTACATGAATCAATTATATGTTGCATACCTTAGCCAAATTTATAACTTGGTTGGTAACTTTAAAAAAATTATCTTTTACGAAAAGTATTTAAAAATTAATTGGAAGGAGTGCTAGCATTTCCTCTTGAAGTTCCACCGATCACTCTCTTTCCTTTGTTATCCCCATAACTGGAAGGAGTGCTAGCATTGGCTCTAAAAGGCTGACTTCCCACATTAGGTTTAGCTCCCATGGAAGGAGGCTTAGCAGTTGATTTGCGGGAGTCAAACCGCCTCTCAAATTGCGGTTTTAGATACCGCTCTAAATCTTGAACTACCTGATAGGCATGCTCCAAGGTACGGATATCATGGGGGATGAGCTCTCTCTGAAGCTCAAGTCGGAGACCCATACGAAACCTAGATAGGGTCATAAGAGAGTCTTCTCTGATGTTACATCACATCATATATTCATCAAACTTGACGATGTAATCGGCAACAGACATAGACCCCTGGCGAAGGGATTGCCATTGATCTAAGAGTCTCTCGCGATAGCTCAGAGGCAAGTACTTCTCCTTGAGCATTTCCTTCATCTCGCCCCACTGAGAAATGGGATCCTCACCACGCCTCTCAACCCTACGCTCGACGTTGGTCCAATAGAGCTTAGCTTGGCCTACCAATTTCATCTTGGCAAATCGCACTCTACGACCTTCAAACATCTCATACCACTCAAAGTAGTGGTCCATGTCAGATATCCAATCGATGAAAACTTTTGGGTCTAGACGACCATCGAAACTAGGAGCATCTATCTTGACCGTCCACATGATGTGATCATTGGGATCATAGGGGTCCTGAAATTGAGCAGGGGGTTGTTGACCACGATCACGACCTCGACCTAAGTCTTGGCCACAAACTCGACCTCTCCCTTGATTGCGGGACGCTTCCTCATCCACTTCCTTAGGTTTATGATGAAGAGAGGCTTCTATGTTATCTAGACGGGCATGGGTAGCCTGCTCAAGACTTGCTAGGCGTTCAGTGAGAGCCTCAAGAGCTCGGGCGATCTGTTCAGTGTTCATGTCGGGCTGATAACTCTTACCAGTACGCGTGGGCATACGCAATACTGACTCTATGGGCTCCTAACACTATATGTAATGCGAATGAGATGTTATGAACTAAGCCTAATATGCAAACTCTATTCCTATATGCAGAAAGAAAATAGAACCCTAAGCTAGACCTAAGCTCTGATACCAAATTTGATGCAAGATGATGAGAACTAGCCTATATGAGGTGCAAAGATCAGAAATAAATTACCACAAGTAATAAGAAAATATAAAACTACTCTAACAATTACCACAAATATGTAGATATGCTAGCAAATAATTAACTGATTATTTCAAATGCTAGATCTCACAACCAAGCAGTGAAAAACCCTCAATTATTGATTGAGCGGCCCGAATGGAAGTAAGGACTTCCACTAGCTAGGGTTCAACCAACACTTGTAGGTTCACTTTAATTTCTTTTTCCAAGATATTATAAGTTATTTGAAGTTCGGAAAGGTTTCTGGCAAGTTTCGAGGCTTTTTGACAAGTATCAGATTTTAGCCGGGTTTCGGGAGAAAAATGAAAACCATGGAAAATTAGGATTTGAGAAGAGATTAAGGGTTTCTATGGTTACCGCAGGGATCTAGGAGTATTTGGGGGTTGTGGTGAGGGTTTTGGGAGGGTTTAGAGTGCCATAGGAAGAATTGTGGAGGAAGGTTACTATTCACTTTACTATTCACGCAGCACTATTCACACAGCACTATTCACGCGATACTATTCACGTGACGCTATTCATAGTTATGATCAATGGTTAGGGTTTCGGGGATAAAAGATGTATGGTTGGGTTTTCTAGGTCAAATTTGATCCAAAGAAAAGAAAAAAAAAGAAAATAAAGATAGAGAAAGAGAAGAGAATAAGAGAGAAGAGATAAAGATAAAGAGAATACATTTCGGATTCGCACCGAGTAGCTTGGATTCGCACCAAGGAAGAAGAGAACAATCCACAAGAGATTTCTCAATAACAAAAGTCAATATAATTCATCATCCCTCAAAGATTACAACTAAAGAGTTTATATAATAACTCAAAACTCCCTAATCTAATCTCAGCCATCTATTTAATCTAATGGCTATAAAAAAGTACAGCAACTTAAAGTAACTAACCAAAATTACAATGAGCCCCCTAACTATGGGCTAATTGCAAAGACACCTAAAACTCTAAAAAATATCAAAATAAGCCTAGAAAACTAATAAAAACTCTCCACAAGCTCCATACGCAACCCACATGCATCTTTCCAATGTGGAGTCTTCATGATGCACATGCACGTGGGGTCTTCCGCTCCTATAAATCAAGGAAAACTAAAACGGGGGCCTACTTAGTCATCAAAATACAAAGACATGGGTATGGGCTCAGTTTTCCTCCTCCGTTGGTATACTCTAGGTAAGAACGTGATGTCCTCATCATTTTGTTTCCATAAACTAAGGTTTTTCTTTTTTCATTTAAAATTTTTCCATGATATCAATGAAATTTCGTAATCGCCCGAAATTTTGGTTTCGACATGGACCGAAACCCAGGTCAAAACCGAAATTTCAATCCTTGAATGTAGGCTTTAACACCTGTGGCGGTTATATGTGGATTGTGGAGCGAGAGGAATAATAGGGTGTTTGAGAGTAATGTCTTAAGGTGGAGCAAATAATGATGGAGATTAAAGCATTGGTTTATTTTTGGGTTAAATTGTACGAGGAAGGGAAAGGTATTTCCTTTGAGGATATTGTCTTCAAATGGCCAGATCTGGTTAGTCGGGAAAGGGATTAGGGGTGGGAATTTGTTGGGTGTTGCTCTTATTGTGTGTAGTTGCGTTTTTCTTCTATTGTTCTCTTATGTAATTTGTTACGGCTTTTGGTAGGCTTCCTACTTATCCCAAAAAAAAAAAAAAATTGCAGAAACCTACTTCCCAAATTCTGAACAAGTATTTAATCCAAGAAAGAAGAAAAAAAATGCAAACCTTGTTGTGCATGAGGATAGCACAGCCAGGCTCGAGCTGGTCCTTGTCTACGAAGGAAAGAATGCCGACGTAGTACTCCGGGCCGACCGAAGAAGATACAATGGCGTGATTCTCATCGATGAGCTCTTCAAGGTTGCCGACGCTCATAGGGGAGCCCCGGAGATCATCAACCTTGGAGCGATCCTCTTCATTCTTGTCCTCCTGAGGCTTCAACCTCTCCTGGTTGCTGACGAACTCCTCTTCCATGAGCAGGTAGTCCTTGATCCGCTCCATCTTTAAGAGCCTGAGCTTGCATTTGGTGAGAGGGGTCACGACGGGGAGCCGAGCGGCGGCTTCGGGACCCTTCTGTTTGCGCTGCTTGCGGCCGACCCGGGCTGGTGGCGCCGCCGGCTCGAACTTCTTCTCTTTCTTGTCGCCGTCGTGTTTGCGATCCCCCGACGGGCCCTGCTTGTTCAAACCCCCTGGAGTTCCCTGACCCATACTGCTTACTCAGAGAGAGAGAGAGATTACGAGGGCTGTCTCGTTCAACTATATGCTTAAGTAAAGGGTATTTGCCTTGAGAGGCAAGGAAGGTCGATGCCAAATAGCAGGGCCGCTGCTTTAGAAAAAAAAAACTTTGAAAAAGGTGACACAGCCCCCGTGACTTGGTCCAAGGTCGGTTGACCCGAGTTGACCACCACATTTTACATTAAAATGATAAAATTACCCTTTGTCTTCAACCTTGGAGCAAGGGTCAGCGTCATATAAAAGTGTGCTACTCTCTTTCATACAGCTTGCCAGCGTCCTCGAAGAGTGCCACGGTCAGCGGACTCTAAAAGGAGAATCCCCATAGTGGGCTGACAAGAGTTGCCACGTGGGCTCATGGTGGGTGGTCATTTAGGTGGTCATTTAGTTTTTTACCCTAAATCTGAAACCAGAAAAGCAGTACAGACCCTTTGTGGCCTACGAAGAGCTGCTACTTTTTCACAACTTTCACTCCTCTCTCAAGAACCCGGTTGCCATCACTGCGGATTAACCTTTTGAACCCAAGGCTGCGATTCTTATTTTTCTACCACTGCTACCTGGGATGAAGCAGGAGGAGGTGGCGACGACAAAGAAGAGAATGGAGAGAAGTTGAAGGGGCCGTCGTGGACCAACCAGATTTTATAAAAATGGTCATCGTGGGTGGCCAGCAATTGATCCTTAGGAGCACGGATTGAGGCTTATGGAGAATGCGAAATGTCTTTAGGGAGCACAGATTAGGAGCGAATCCGCCCTCAAATTGCGAGTTCACAGTTTAAGTGCGGGTGCGGTGGATCCCTAAGATAGTTCTGGTGACTAAGGTCCAAACCCTCAAGTCTCAAGCCATCATTTATTGACTAAAAGTGTAAAGAGATTATCAACGGTTATAACGAAAATTTTCGAAATGTGGTTTCAATTCTCTAATCTAAATCTCAACCATGGGGTGGGGGGTTTGGCTGGTGTTGCTTAGACACTCAATTCTACTCTTAAGCGTCCTTCCCATGGCCCCAAATCAAAGGTTTAGGCAGAGGATGTAATGAACCCTCCCAAATATTTGGCATGGTTACAACACCCAATCATCCCGCTCCCAGAAAAGCAAGATTGAAGAAGACGATCTGGAGGCATATCAACCTCGAGATGTTTGTTGTGTAAGCAACCAAGATCACATACATCAAACTGAAGAAAATCTTGAGGACATCATTGCTTGATCCCTCGTTGACATGCCGCCACCAACGCATTTAAGAAGACTATTAACTGGCCTATTTGTAGTGATCTTAGTTTGGCTCTACCTCAAGTGTTTGTTATCGTGATTGTTAGGATGCTTGATCTCTCGTGATTGACTTGTCGTCCACCAAAACCATTTAATCTGGGGTTTGGTTTTGGTCAAAACCCTTGTTCCAAGGTTGAAGGCAAGGGTATTTTTATCTTTTACTGTAAAATATGTGGTCAACACGGATCAACATTGGTCAACTAACCTTGGATATAGTCATAAGGGGGTATGTCAGCTTTTTCGAAGTGTGTGTGTGGGGTAGTAGGGCTGCAACTCGGGCAGGTGGGGTTGGGTTGGGGGTCAACCCTAGCCTAAGCCCACCTTCAAGGTTGTAAACCCTAACCTAACCTAGATTTCACAGCTCAAGCCCAACCCTATTTGTATAGTCGGGTTGGTCAAGTTGGTTAATTTCTTAAATTTTTTTTTTTATTGAATGGAGAAGTTGCTAAAAGATTTCATATTAAAATTGTTTATTTGTCAATACAATGATCCTTATGCTAGGACCACATTAACACGACCTGACTTGAGCTTCGAAGTGTCCTTTGCAGGTACACCACCCCCTCCACCTCTGGCGAGAAGGACCTTCATCATTAACAACGAATCAACGACCAACTCCACCTAGCTAAGTGGAACAACCTTCAATCTAAGAAAGCTCTCAACAACTAGGTCCATCTTGGCAGAGATCTTCATTTGTATCACTTAGTTTACAAGTAGCTCAACATGGTATAAATAAAGATCACCAGTCAACCTATTGACTTCTGTAGGTGCCATATTTTCAGATTACAAATTGCGACATGTGTCCTCCTCGAGAGGTGAAGTATGCCTCACGGATTACCCGTCAAGGAAAGATGAAACTTGACCCTATGACTCTTGGGATGACGAATGCAACCGGCATCGTCTCGGGACCTAGTTGACAGCAATGCATTAAATAAAGCCAACGTTTAAGCCGTCAGGCACGCGTCGTCCGACCGACACCCCAAGGTGACGAACAGTCATGGGACTACTAGTCGACAACCCAATTGAGCTATCGGCAAAAGGCTCATTCTCCACACAACGACCGACGTGCCCTACCTTGATCAGGTGGCTTGCCGTATGTGGTCGACGACTGTCAAACGACAATTTCTCATCAGACAGGCCTAGTCGGCATACACAAAGAAAATAGGGGAGCTAGACAAATCTAACGAGAAAATAGGTTATGGGGGATATTCCCCCAACCAAAAAAAAAAAACAGATACCCTTATTCAAAGAAATAACCTATAAAATAGAAACATTGTTCACTGAACAGAGGATCCCCATATGAAAAAAGGAGAGGAAAATATACTAACTTCTCTGATCTCCTTTCCTTTTCTTTTTCCTCTCTCTCGGACATCCTTTACAAGTGGTTGGCAATTGAGGCACACTAACTGACTTGAGAGTCGGAGTGTCTTTGGCAGGTACACCACCCAATCTGAAAGAGGTCTTCATGAAGAGCATATCAGTGGCGAAGGCGACTTCAACAACCTTCAACAGGCCTTCAATAGCTAGATCGATTTAATCGGAGACTCAGCTCCAAGATCAGGAGAGTTCTTCAATGGAGGTAGGTTTCCAACAGCATGCGTGATCTCGATTAGATCCTGCAGCCCAACGACCGCCTAATTCATCTTAGCTCGTGGATCTGATTCCTCAGGAATTGTGCAAGCGAGACCCGATATTTTGCTCCCACACTCAAGTAGAGGCATCATCCAGAAGGTAGGTGACAGAGTATCAGACAGTTCGGTAACTACCTCAAATTCAAATATTCTGAATTTCAGTGACTTTTTTTTAATTGCCTAATAATTAATTGAGTAGGGCCGTATATCCATTCACACCCCTTCTGTATGCGTAACCTATTGGATCAGACCTTACTTGGATGTGCCCTATGCATGCATTTTAGATCTGGGGAGTTGGAACAAGGTCTCCTCTTTAGGAAAGTAATTATTGATCAGATAACATGCTCTAATTGAGAGTTACATAGCATTTGCTAACCTATGTAATTTTCTTTTCCAAATCTTTTGATCGAAAAGGGCCCAAAGAAGAACCAGCTTTTAATTGAATCAAAGAAATTCATTTGTAGTCACAAATTACGACAATATTGTATCAAAACCTAATTAAGCCCATTTGTCACATTCCTAAACCCCAAACAAATAGAAATTCATACAAGATACAAAAACCCTGAATACTAGGGAGGGGAGGGGAGGATGCGGCTGAGCTATCATCTCTCTCCCTCTCTCTCTGCTGTATACGTGGCACGTCAACAGTTTTATCCCTCATCAATGTCATCATCCGATAAATCTAGGGGATCTCTCAATACCGAAACAAGGGCAGAAGCAACGGATCAGATGGGTGCCCCAGTTAACAACACGTCCGAAATGTCCGGCAGATCTTTCTGTTTGTGGAGGAGGCACAACTGGCACACCGTAAACGGGACTTGGATCCATATATTGCTGATAAGATGGGGCGCTAACAGGTAAAGCAGCATATAGAGGAGTAATCTCCGAGAACGTTTCCGGGAATGGAAACTGAGATTGTGATCTAGGAGGGTCAAAACTGGAAATCGGAAAGACCCCAGGCACCGAATCGACGTTCTGGGTCTGCTCGAAATCTAGCCATGAAGGTAAAGGCGGAGCCGAGGGTCGAGCTGCAGAGCACGAACAGCAATGCTTAGGAGGAGGAGGGGGCTGAAGGATACGGCTCTTCCTTTTCTTCGTTCTCCTAGACCAGACTTTGAGCTTCTTAAGAGCCTTTATCATTTGTGCCCAAAACTTGAATTTTGTTGGAGTGGCTGATAGTGAGAGAGAAACAGAACAGATGGCTCAGAAAAGAAAGGACTAAATTCCTATTAAAAAGCCTTGAATGACGCTGCAAAGAGAAAAAGTAGGTGGGATGGTCGGTCGGTGTATAGTTTGAACTTGAAACTTTAAAGGACCGTTATAATGGTATAACGGATAGGAGGTGTTACAGTTGTTTACAAAAAATAAAAATAAAAATGAGGAGGTGTTACCGTTGTAACGCTCTAATATTTTAATGGACAATAACGAAAAAAATAATGGAATAGAACGAAAATAATAGAGAATTACGGGATGAAAATCATATAACGGTTAATGTGTTTATAATGGATTTATCTTTGCGAGAATATAAACAGATTTTAAATTTGAAATTCTGAAGTTCAAATTTGAATTCAAAATTCAAATAAAAAATAAATTTTAAAAGGAAAAATGTTCATTTTATTTTAAATGTTATAAAAAATTAACAGATAATATTTCCATTATAACCACCATTATTATAAAAATAACAGCCTTTACAACTGGATAATGTTAATTCAAAAATAAAATCACGGGATTAGAGCGTTACCCTTATACTGCTGTTATTTTCATTAATAACAACATTTTTTAAAGGTTGCTCTACGGGCGCCCACACCATTTGATTGGGCACCCACAAGAGACCAAAATACACCCCCCTTTCAGTTTGGGCACCCCATCTCTCTCTCTCCCTATCTCTCTCTCTCTACTGTAACTCTCTCCTCTCCCCTCCCCCACTCTCTCCCTATCTCTCATTCTCTCATTCCATTCATCTTTCTCTTTCTCACTCTCACTCTCACTCTCCCTCTCCCTCTCCCCATCTCCCTCACTCACCCCCACCCCTTCTCCTTCATTTCTCTCTCTCTCTCTCTATTCTAACTCTCTCCTCTCCCCTCCCCAACTCTCTCCCTATCTCTCACTTTCTCTTCTATCCTTCTCTCCCTCTCTCCCCTATCCTTCTCTCATTCCCTTCATCTCTCTCTCACTCTCCCTCTCCCCCTCTCTCAATCTCTCCCTCTCCATTTCTCTCCCTCTCTCTAGGGCTTTTAGCCACCACGACGCTGAACTGCCATGGGGACTATGTAGCCCTCGGCCATATATATATATATATATAGAGAGAGAGAGAGAGAGTTTGAGAGAGAGAGAGAGAGGGAGAGATTGAGTGAGAGTGAGAGAGGAAGAGAGTGAGATCGTGAAGGAGAGATAGTGAGAGAGTGAGGGAGAGGAGAGAGAAAGAGAGTTACAGTAGAGAGAGGGACGAGAGAGAGAGAGAGATAACGAAGGAGAAGGGGTGGGGTGCCCAAATTGAAAGGGGGGGGGGGTATTTTGGTCTATTGTGGGTGCCCGGCCGAATGGTGTGGGCGCCCGTAGAGCTACCCTTCTTTAACGAACTAGTAGGTGCATACGTGCGTTGCACGTGGATAGTTAGAGTTGGGCTGAGGATATGTACATTAATGAATTTTATAAGAGGGCCGAGAGTAAATTCACATCCGTGCTTTTAGAAGTACGATGCTAGACGAGTAAAAAGTTTCGACGCACCAAAAAGAAGAACTTCTGCCCTTGAGTGTTTTAATGCATTAAAGTCGAAGTAAAGTACATCAATACTTAAAATCTTGAAAGTCAAATAATTGTGATTAAGCTAGTAACGATCCCCAAAGATTGAATGTGTACAATTAACCTAGTTTCCTACTCCCCTAATCAAATTAATTATTTCTCAGTTGCAATCACTTCACCAACGCAGTAGTCAATCCACCTCTGAAGATGAGTTCTCCAGGAAATTATTCTTTAATCAGGATTCTTCATTTGGTGGGTAATTCTAACCACCTGATGTATGGACTTCAGGTCATTATTATAAAATCAGATAAAAAAGAATACCAATTAAGATCTAGTGAATCTCACAATGCAAGTTTTGGGCTTATCACATTGTGTCACATTTGGCTCCTATTAGTCTCTATAATATTGGTAGATTTTCCTTACTTATTTAGTAATTTCTAAGAACTCGGAGAAACAAGAATTTGTCGAAAATGGCTCCTAAGTTACCAGTGTAATCCAAATTATCTTGAAATGAATCACATATCGATACCTGCCGTAAAAGAAAAATAAACCCGCACAGTTGTAGCAAAGTTTATACTTTATGCATAAATTCTAATTAACTTCTTCAAGGCCTGCAAGATTAATCTAATTTTCTCTACAACACAAACTATGTAACATTTCAACATTTCTATGGTAATTAATACCAAGAAGATCAGCTCCCACCTATCAACATGATCCCTCTAATTCCTCTCTTCCTCCATTCCTTTGGAAGGAACAGAAGGAGGCTCAAACTTATTGAAAACCCTATAACCTAAGATCAAAGATAATGCAAAGAGCACAAAAGAGCAAAGGTATGGAGAATCAAAGCCACCTTCACTCTACTGTAGAACCTTCCATAGAAACTACAAGCTTCACTCCATGATACAGTCCTATCACCATTGTAAACCAAGTAAAGTATCTCTACAACTGCAGCCCCTGATGTTGCCATTAAATAAGATATAACCTGCTCAAAAACACTGACCACCCAAAAAGAAGAAGATTAAGACAAGCAAAAAAGAAAGAAAAAAGATGAGTAAATATATTGATGCTAAGCATCAATGAGCTTGGTGCTGCCTTCACCCCACAACATATGCGATCGAGGCTGATTATGCATTGATTCATATTCTGTAATTATACACAGTATGTATGAGTCATATACTCATATCACAATATCCACACCAATCATCTAGGTGACTTAAGCACACAATATAGAGCTAAAACTATGATGGCTGAAAACAAATTGTGGCTAACCCAATAAGTATCTAATAGCAAAGCACCCAAGACACTCAATTTATCCTCAATTAGTAAACCAGAGGCTACATACATGAATTATTCAAAAGAAATCTTTATTTACTCCAAATCAGAGATAAAATTCAAATCTATGTAAGAAAATTCAAGTAATCCCCAATTTCACTTACAATCATGGAACTCTATTAAGTCCAAAAACCCAATATTCTTCTATTTCTACAAAATGAGTAGATCTGAATTTTGCATTGTTACAGAATTATGCATTGTCAGAAAAGATCTTGAATCCAATGCACACAAATTTTGACTTCGATACTCAGCCTTTGCTACATCTACGAACATCCAACACCCCAAATTCCCGAACATTAGCATTGAAAGTAGGATTTTTACGCGTCGTTGGTTACGGAAACCCTAATCTCAACAAATTTGTAATTATCCGAGACTTTTAACCTGTAAAATGGGCAATTTTGCACAGTGGCTCGTGTCGGATGTCGATCCGCACTTGGGGTTAAGGCATGTATATTAAAGAATGATTATAACGGGGAGTTGCCAGATATGGTAGAGAGTTGAGAATGATGAAAGTAGATTTTCAAAACTTCATTGAATTTAGAGAGAGAAAGTGCTAATGATATCAAAATAAGAACACATACACAATTCCAACTTTATTCATCCACTTGAAATGTTCCTTACAAATCCAAATATCGATAACTAACAATTATCTAAAAAGTGATGTAAAGACTAACTTAGAAAGCATGTAAAATTTAGAGAGAGAAAATGGAGATGTAGAGAGAGAAATAATGAGAGATAGAAAGTGGTAGAGAAATCTAGAGAGAGAAAGAGGTCCTAGATAGAGAAAAAGAAATTAAGGGATGAAACCTACCATATGGTCTTACCAAGAAGTGGAGATTGATCGGCAAAAAGAATCTGTCTATGGGTGATGATGCTCCGGCCATTGATTCACAGATGATTTTCTTGACTGGTGATCGAGAGCAAGCAGGGGCAAAAGATGATGGTCTCAATTAACGACGACATCAAGTTAGTGGAGCAGCATGGAGAGAGGTAGACGTGATGGAGAAGATGTCCTCAATTGCCGTTAGGAGTTTCAGATCGCTGCTGATCATTGAGAGGAGGTAGTTACACCTGCCATTAGAAGAAGTTTGCTTGGATTGGGGTGGCAGCAGCAATATTCGATGTCCAATGGTGGTGTTTTCTGGCCAAGGGCGAGATGATGAAGAAGGTGACGTTGCAGGGAACCAGTCCGGTTGGAGAAGAATTAAGGAGAGAAGACGGCCCCCCAGGAGGAGTCCGTGAAGTGCAGCAGGGAGGGACCTTGCTGGTATGAGAGAGAGTTTGGGAGAGATATTAGAGAGATGGGTGTGGAAGAAGAGAGAGTCGCTGGTTTTAATGGTGTTCGCCGGAGCTCCGGTGATCTTTCTTTTATTTTTTATTTTTTTTATTTTTTATTTTTTTTGTTTTGAAGGTGCAGACCTGCAACTCAATATTGCAGGTTGTGGAGGAGGAAAGGGCAGCAGCAAGGAGAGTGATGTCCGTGTGGAGCACGGAAAGAAGATGATGGTTGCTGGTGGTGATTACAAGTTGCCGGTCGGAGTTGCAGGTTGGTGCATGAAGAAGATATCCAGGCCGCTTCTTGTGGTGTTGTTGTTTGGAGAGGCCACGCACCAAGACGTTGAGGCAGCAGGTTGGTGGTGCAGGGGTTAACGGTGTTGAACAAGGGAGAGAAGAGATGATGGTGAAGGACGGTGGTGGTTGCAGCAGCAGCAGCAGCATCGGCAAGAAGAACTAGGCGGAACTTGGGGTGCTGTTGGTGATGGTGGCGGACCAAGAGATGGTGGTAACGGCTTGGGAGAGGAGAACTTGGAGACGATATGCTGATCGTTGCAGCAGCAAAGGGAGATCTCGTTGGGGGCGGTGAAGAGAGAGAGTTTCGTGGGAGATGGGGGGAAGAGGAGAGAAGAGAGGAACAGCTTGGTTTCCTTGTGGGATGGAGAGAAAAGAAAAAGGAGAGAGCATTCTCTCTTCAAGAGAGTATTTATATACTCTCCTTTAGGGTTCGGTCCTTTCCTCTTGAGCTGGACCTCCAGCCACTTAATTCATGTGGACCCCACCCTTTCCAACCCTTGATATAGCAAAGAAAATGCTATTTAGCAACTTGCTTGCCTCGAGTTCAATTTTCATTCATATTCACCTTGTCCTTTAGTCACACACATGGCATTCTGATATTCGCTCAAAAGTGCTTATTTTAAGCAATTATCCTTTTAGCGTTATTGCATTCTCCTACGTAAAATACTCTATTTACCTACTTTTCTACGTAAGAGTCTCTTTTGTTGCGTAGAACACACTTTTCTGGACGAAATGGTATATTTGCATGCATTAAACACATTTTCGGAAGTCTAAATATTAAGCCGTTCTGATAAAGTCTCATTACGCGCTTCTTCTGTCGCAGGAAACCCCGATGGGACGATTCTCGAGACTTGTGGGCCCAAATCGATCATGAAAGCCCATTATCAAAGCTTAACAAGCCCACATGCTATGACTAGAAGATATGGGCCAAATATGGGCTGAATAAGAGGACCAAAAAGCCGGCCCAAAGAACGAAGAGAGTAGGAGAGCCAATGACCAAGAGACGGACCAAAGCGTTTAAAGCCACATGAGTCAGCAAAGAATGATGGTCGACTCTACTGGAGAAGCGTGAGGATGGTCACAGTGAAGACCAGGGTTCCAGACCCTCCGCCAGTGCTTTTCTCTCTATTTTCTGATACTTTCTCTCTCATCTCTCCTTATTTTCTCTCTCTCTTCATCTCTCGGTCCACGAATCTACTGACCTAACCCCAGAACTCCTGCCCATCGGCTCTATCTCATCTCCCTTAGCTTTTTGACTGTTGGATCTTTAATCGGACCGTTGGATCTCTCTAGATCCGTCGATCTACCAATCTGAGTCCCAATCAAGTCACCATCCATCCGATCGCCATCAGACTGTCTGTCACATCATCTTGTGAGACGATGGACATCATCAATCCATGAGGGCCAATAGCCGGGCCCATCTTCATCGACCCGCTGTCCGACCAGTTAGTGGACCCCACGAATTTCAAAATAATTTTAATTAAATGGGGGGTCCACTAATTGGGGAGATTCCCCATAGAAAAGTAGGTTTTTACTTAAAAAAAAAAAAAAAAAATTTATTTTTCTTATTTTTTATTTTCAAAAATCCCCTATTTCCATTAAAGGAAATAGGGAAGCTTTAAAAGGAGATGGATAGGGGTTCGGTCGAACCCTAATCCCTCTCCCCTCTCATCCTCTCTTCCCCCCTTTCAATTCCCCCACGTTCTCCCTCCACCGGTGGCCGTTTCTGTTTTTTCTTCTTCTTCTTCTTCCTCCTCCATCTTCGCCGGAGTTGCAGGCAGCAACTCCGGCCATCTGGTCCTCTTCCTCCTCCTCCTCCTTCTTCTTCTTCTTCTTCTTCTTCTTCTTTTTCTTCTTCTCATATTTTTCGTTTTCGTTTTTTTTTTTTTTATTACCGTTTTCTACCGGAGTTGCAGCCTGCAACTCCGGTCGGCAGTGCCCCCCAACCAGTCCAGTCCTCCTTCTTCTTCTTCTTCCTCTTCTGCTTCCTCTTCTGCTCCTTCCTATTCGCTGCTGTGTGCAGCATGTCTACCACAGCGCCAACACCCTCACACGAACCACCGTCCTCTCCTTCATCTCCAACGATTGCTGGAGTTGCAACCTGCAACTCCAGCCCGTCAAGCTACCTCCCACACGCTGTCATCTCTCCCTATCAAATGAAAAGAGATAAAAAAATAGAAAAAAAGGAGAGGAAGAAAGAAATAAAAGAAAAAAAAAGGGAAAGAGGAAGCCGTTTGGTTCTTGGGCAGGTGCGTCTTCACCTACAATTGCTGGTGTGCACCGCCCAGCCCACCAGCGTCAACAGCCAGCCACCTGTGTGCTCTACACCAGCGCCTCCCCCATTGCTTGCCGACGAGCAACATCTCCTCACTGACCGTTGACACCCTGCTCCTCCTTGATAGCTCGTACATCCAAACGTTGCACTTCTTTCCACAGGTTTCGCCACCAACGCTGGTCCGCCCTCTCCATTGTTGTGCCTGCAACACAATAAGATAGGTGGACCTCCATAGGTAAACCTCCAACAGCCGTTCTCTCTCACACAGCTCTTCACCGTCCTCTCTCTGCCCTACTCAAAAGAAAAGAAAACAAAGAAGGAGAGGAATAGAAGAGAAGAGGGGAGAAAAGGAGGGCAAGAGCGTTTCTTACCTCCACCATCTCACTAACGTGCTGCCATGGCGCCTCCCTCAACATGCTCCACCACTCCCTAGTACGAGTTCTACTCCATGAACCACAGGAAGAGGTTGCCACCTGCAAACCTCCCCTCTCTATCCACTGTCCATCCTCTTCTTCAAGCGGCAACATGATGTCTTCATCTCCTCTACCACCGAACCATCCTTTGCCAAATCCCCTCATGACCGATCAACATGGCCATCATCCTTGGACCGATTTTCCTCTTTGTAAGATCATGAAGGTATTTCTCTCTCTAATCTTCTAGCTTCCTCTATACTTTTCTCTCTCTTCTTATCATTTTCTATCTCTAAATCAGTCTCCCTCTCTCTAGAATTTTTAATTTTCTCTCTCTAGATGTTTTGATGCTTAGGAGTCATCTTTAATGCTTTGTAACTAGTTCATCTTTCTTGGAATTGTAAGTTACTTTCAAGTTATTCAAAATAAATAAAATTATTTATTTCATGCAAAGTACTGTCTTTTATTCTGTGGTTGTTTCTTAAGTAGCTCAGGTCAATTTCTCTCTCTAAAAAAATCACCAACAATTATTTTAAATCGATCATCATTCTCACCACTCCATCCTTCTTAGTAAAAATTTATGAGAAAAATTCGTCATTTCATGTTCACTGATTGCACAGACTAATCCCGAGTGCGGATCGACATCCGACACGAATCCCTATACAAAAGCTTATATTTTGCAGGATTAAAATTCGGATCAATTAAAAATGTGTTGAAGTTAGGGTTTCCGTAACTGACGACGCGGAAAATCCTAGTTTCACATTCCCTTGGCCCGGCCGTTAGCCCAACCTCATGGTCCATGAAAGTAGGATTTTTCCGCGTCGTTGGTTACGGAAACCCTAGAATCAATAAGATTTGTAATTTGATCCGATTATCCTGCAAAATTTGAGATTTTTGTATAGCAGTTTCGTGTCGGATGTCGATCCGCACTCGGGATTAGTGAACGTGCAGTAAAGAACATAAAATGACGGACTTTCTTCCTAGAAATTGATGAAAATGATAGTGGGGTGAGAGTGGTGATTGAAATGGTCTTTAAAACATTATTTGTTGTGATTTTAGAGAGAGAATGCTATAAATATCAAGAGCATTAAGAACACAGATAAAGTAAAGCATGAAAGGTGACCTATTACAATCAAGCAATAATGAAAACTAAAATTTATTCAAAGTAATTAAAAGTCTTACAATATTTGCTGGAACTACACTAAGTTAAGAAAGCAAAAATGAGAGAGAGAGAAATAAAGAAAAAGAAAGAGGAGATTTTAGAGAGGGAAAATTAGAGAGATCTAGAAAGATAAAGTAGGAATGTAGAGAGAGGAAGAGAGAGAAGAAAGAGAAAAACTATACCTTAGCACTTACCAAGAGGAGGACTACCGGAAGAGTTGAGAGATGATGGTGCTCCTTGGAGGAGAAGGTGGAGCAGTGAGATTCGCCCAAAAAGATCACACCACAAAGGATGTTGGTGTGATCTACTTGAAGGTGTTGTTGTGCAAGAACTTCGAGAGGGTGAACGGT
The DNA here is from genome assembly GCA_035048495.1 of Euptelea pleiosperma. Taxonomy (NCBI): domain Eukaryota; kingdom Viridiplantae; phylum Streptophyta; class Magnoliopsida; order Ranunculales; family Eupteleaceae; genus Euptelea; species Euptelea pleiosperma. The sequence goes on from CM068549.1 coordinate 6,030,571, forward strand.
GGAAGGATTGACTATGGTGGCAGGACTACCTGTTGAAGATGATCCGGAGTTGCAGGGTTAGAGGAGCAACAAGTGGTGGTGCTGCCGATCGGTCTTGGTGGTGGAAGGGAAGTGGATCTCAGTAAGGTCGCATGCGGTACAGGAGGTGGTTCAGGCAGATAGAGATGGACAGTAAGATGGTGTTGCACCTAGTGAAGGGAGATCCATGGTAGTGAGGGCAGCACTCGGGAGAAGAAGTGGTTACACCTGCAAGTGTTGACGGTGGTTGATGTTGTTGCAAATGTGGATTTCGCCGGAGTTGTAAGAAAGTGAAACGTTGAACGTCACGATCTCCAGAGCTGCAGCTCCATGGGGGCAGCAAAGGAAGGTCATGCAGGTTTTTTTTTTTTTTTTGCACTTGCGTAGCTGATCTACCGGTATTAATGGCGGACTGTGGTGCGGTTCAGCAGGTGTGAACGGGGTGTTCTCCACCTGCAGTTGCAGGTACACCAGTACGTGATGGGTTGCTGGTCTGTCGAGAGAAGAGGAAGGAGTTCCTGATGGTTGCAAGTCCAACAACCCAATGTCTGGTTTGAGCGAGAAGAAAAGTAGCAGACGGTGAGCGGTTACAAGAGGAGGTGGAGGGCGAGATGGTGCTGTAAAAGGTGGTGTTCCGGTAAGATGGCAGGTTTCCGGTGAGAGAAACCAGCCGTGACTGCGGATTTGCAGACCGAAGAAACACTTGCAGGTGTTCAAGAAGGGAAGAAGAAGAAGATGGATGCTTACTGTGGAGTTGCAGAATGTGACTTATGGTGGCAGAACGGAGAGGAAGGAGCTCGGCCTGCAACTCGCACCAGCAGGTGGTGGAGGAGAGCAACGATATGGAGAGGGCTCCTCTCTTGTTAGTGCCCCCAAGGGAAGAGGACGCTCAAGAGAGGTTGGGAGAGGGAGCGTTGTGGCTTTGAGGGGGAGAAGTGGCGAGGAAAGAAAACTGTCCAACGAGGAAGCCGTGAAGAAGATCACGTCTACTAGCCAGCCAGCAACCGTTTGGAGTTGCAGACGTGGAAGGGAGATGCTCCTAGCTGGTTCGGCTCAAGGTGAGTTGCCAACAAGAGAGGTTGAGAGACAAAAAGAAGAGATTAAGAGAAGAAGGGGGAGGGAACCTTGATCGGCCGGAGTTGCAGCCTGCAACTCCGGCAATAGCTTGGTGAAGAAGATGAAGAAGGCGGAGGAGAAGTGGGGGAAAACGACCTAAAGAGAGGGGGAAAAGGGAGAAACGAGTTGGGGGAGAGAATGGAGGAGAAAGGGGGGGGATTAGGGTTCGAACGAACCCTTCTCCCTCCTCTTATAAAGCTCCCTATTTCCATTAATGGAAATAGGGTATTTTTTGAAAATAAAAAATATTTTTATTTTTATTTTTATTTATTTATTTATTTTTTTATTTTTTTAAGTAAAAACCTACTTTTCTATGGGGAATCTCCCCAATTAGTGGACCCCCCATTTAATTAAAATTATTTTTGAAATTCGCGGGGTCCACTAACTGGTCGGTCAGCGGGTCGATGAAGATGGGCCCGGCTATTGGCCCTCATGGTTTGATGATGTCCATCATCTCACAGAATGATGTGACGGGCATTCTGAAGGCGATCGGATGGATGGTGACTTGATTGGGACCCAGATTGGTAGATCGACGGATCTAGAGAGATCCAACGGTCCGATTGAAGATCCAACGGTCCGATGGAAGATCCAACTGTAAGAAAGCTAAGGGAGATGAGATAGAGCCGATGGGCAGGAGTTCTGGGGTTAGGTCAGTAGATTCGAGGACCGAGAGATGAAGAGAGAGAGAGAATAAGAAGAGATGAGAGAAAAAGTATCAAAAAAAATGGAAAAAAGCACTGGCGGAGGGTCTGGAACCCTGGTCTTCACTGTGACCATCCTCAAGCTTCTCCAGTAGAGTCGACTATCATTCTTTGCTGACTCATGTGGCTTTAAACGCTTTGGTCTGTCTCTTGGTCATTGGCTCTCCTGCTCTCTTCGTTCTTTGGGCCGGCTTTTTGGTCCTCATAGTTGGCCCATATCTTTTAGTCATAGCATGTGGGCTCTTTAAGCTTTGATAATGGGCTTTCCTGATCGATGTGGGCTAGCAAGTCTCGAGAAATGTCCCATCGGGGTTTCCTGCGACAGAAGAAGCGCGTAATGAGACTCTATCAGAATGACTACATGTCTAGACTTTCGAAAATGTGTTTAATGCATGCAAATATATCATTTCGTCTAGAAAAGTGTGTTCTACGCAACACAAGAGACTCTTACGTAGAAAAGTGGATAATTAGAGCAGTTTTACGTAGGAGAGTGCGATAACGCTAACAGGATAAGTGCTTAAAATAAGCACTTTTGAGCGAATATCAGTCCAATGCTATGAAGTGATGGTCAACTCTCCGTGCATCTTTAGGTTTTGACTTTTATATGTTGCATTGTGTTACCTTGCAACTGATCCATTGCGATCACACCCTGCAGCTTTGGACCAACTTTGTGGGACCCATGTCTTGGTCTCACCTTTTGTTTTCTTTGTGATCCACCATCATTGAATGATCATATATTGCTTGGCTATTTTGAACTTTGTTGGTCATCATGTGGACCCATCGTTTATGGCCCGTCTCATGACGTCCTTTCTCAACTTGTGTCCAGGTCTTCCTTTAATGTCAGGCAAGAACTCTTCTTCATTATGGGCAGCAACTTTCTACACCATCGTGGAAGATCGTGCATGCCAAGTGGCTATCTTCAGATTTCTCCGATCGTGATTTAATGAGGTTCAATAGTCTTCTACCTTGGCCGCGCTTCAGCTTCGCCACTCTACTGTGTTGGTTCCCTCTTCTCCTGTAGGGTTTGTTGATCTTTAATCGTGATTTTTATGGTTGATCACGGATTTTAGATTCCTCAGATCAACTTTAATCTCCGGGTCTACTCGTCTTCGACCTTCATCTTTTAGTCTAAATCCACTGGCTCTCTATGCTTTGATCAAAGGCTCTGGCAGTCAGTTGTGGGCCCACAATCCCTAAAATTCTCCAATCGGGTTTCCTACGACAAAAGAAGCACGTAATGAGACTTAATCAGAACGACTTTATATCTAGAGTTTTGAAAATGTGTTTAATGCATGCAAATATACCATTTCGTTCAGAAAAGTGTGTTCTACGCAACAAAAGTGACTCTTACGTAGAAAAGTAGATAAATAGAGCATTTTAACGTAGAAGAGTGTGAAAACGTTTAGAAGATAACAGTGAAAAATACGCACTTTTAAGCGAATATCAAGCATCAAGCATCTCAAAAAATAAATTAACTCAACTATGCAATCCAATCTACAAAAACTCAAACAAATTGGAGAATTACAACCACTTCAGAATGCAAATTGGATCAAATAAGCCCTTGAAAATCAGAATGAAAAATGAGAGAATTAAGGAATAAGGAGACCCACCAAAAAAATTTAAATTGAAATATCCAACTCAATGACAGAGGTTAAAAAAATGAAGAAAAAAAAAAGATAAAAAAAACAAAACAAAACACATCTATATTAAAATTCCAACTCAGTGAAAGAGCCCAAAAAATTGTATAAGAAATGAATACCTCTCGAACTTCTGATCTTACAAAGGATTCGGTTCATGTCTAACATTGTTTTATAAACCTTTGTGTCCTCAACAAATCCCTCAATCTGCAACAAAATAATAAAACTAAGGAACCGCAAATTTTTTTTACTATGGACAAAAAAAAAACACAAAAAATAGAGTAATTTCCATACTCACTTTTTTCCCTGAAAAAAACAGTCATCAAGATATTAAAAAAAAAACTGACTATCCTCCATAAGTAGTCCACTAGCCTCACTCCTCCTCGCACCCATTTCTCTCTCTCTCATCAAACACTTCCACGATTATATTATATACATTTGAACTATTAATAAACTTTTCTTCTTCTTTTTTCCAATCCAAAAAATAGTCTTCTTCTTCGATATTGAGGCAACCCGTGAGAACAAAGGATGCTTTGGACGTTAAGAGGAAAATTTTCAAATTACATTATTCATGACCTACTTTCACCATCTTAGTAATGTAATTTGTAAATTTGAATAACTAATACAAAAACAAACTCGATCAAGCCAAAGTTCAATATATATATAATTAAAAAATTAAAACTAATTGCTGATTGAACTTGCTTTCATTGGAGGTTGTAGAACTAATCGCACTTCTTGGAGAAAAAGAATCCATATCTTACACAAATAGCTCCCTTTCATCCTCGTCTTCCTCTTCAGCATCGTGTTCGTTCTGCAACAGCTCCTTGAATCATCAGTGTCTCTCAAATCTCTGTGAAACTCTTGAGACTCATTTGATTACCCTAATTCGGGATTCTCAGAGCTAGGTCTCAAATCTGGAGGCATCTCGTAGTATTCATCTTGATCGAATACGTGAACTGAGCTATCTCATTGAAGCTCACACGCCTTGATCACTTCTTCTCCCAAATGAAGAATATGGCGGTAGGAATAGAGGAGTTGAAAACGGAAAAAAATACAAATAAAAAGTAACGGTTTCTAGGGTTACAGAGGATGAACGAAGACGTGGAGAGAAAGGAGAGAAACCGTTTGATTGTAAACGTTTTGGGAAGAGGAAGAGGTTGGGAGGGGAAAGGTTTTGATCTAGAAAAAGTCTAATATACCCCTATTTGTTAATAACATTAATGCAATTGTGAAGAGGTTATTTTTGAAAAATAAAAAAAGAGGGTACTTTTAAAAAAAAAAACGTTGGAAAAAAGATAGAGGAAGAGCCTCCTCATCAGGGCCGAGATAAAATTTAAATTATTATATAAAAATAAGTTTTTGGAATGTGTAGAAATTCTATTTTCATGGCAACCAAATTCAATAGGCAAACAAAATAAAAAATTAAACTATTACTAATCAAAATATGTATCCAGTATGTCTAGCATTCTAACTTGTTAGTATAAATCAAGACCGCATCTAATATATCTCAACGAACATGTAGATTACGGAGCACACGCCATACTAACCATTCGGCTAATGACCTTTACATCCTACATAAATCTATGTCAATCTTACAAAGCTTCCTTTGCCATATGCAGCCCAACAACAAAGGCAAGAGGTGCGAGCATACTCATCACAAAGATAGCAAGGGTGACGGATATGAGCGTCGTCATCCAAGATTTATTATTAAACCACATATAATATAAGATTCATAACTACCAACGTTTGAACTTTGATCTACCCCTTTCATACAAACTGCTTGCATCATATATGTGTGTTAACATGCCAATGGCCACCTTAGATGTCTTCTATTGTTATATGATTATATCTGTAGTTACTTTTCCGTCCCACAAAACCTAATAGTTGCGAACCAACACAGATTCTAATAGTCCTAAATACACTTGACCTCTATTACTTACACTCAAACTCAAAGAGATATCTCACTGATATCGGTAGGATTTATTGGTGCACAATGTGATTATTAGAAGCAAGGTTTAAAAAACGGCTGTTGTAACAAAAATAACAGCCGTTATAACGGAAATAACAACCGTTATTTTCCATTTCTTTCCATTTTTGAAATTTTGAAATTCAAAATTCAAAATTTGAATTTCAGCGCCATTTTTTCCATTTTTGCCCCTGAGCAACGCCCCCAGTCTGTGATACCGTTATTAGGGCCCCCTTTAAACCTTGATTAGAAGGGTCCAATTCCACGGTTAAAATTAAACCCATGGAAAAGACTCCAATCTTGAGCAGTTTAACAGGGTCGTTCTAGCTATTGGATTCAAGCATATTTTGGTCACTCAGATCAAACGGCTAGAAAATCACCAATCAGGCGCTTTTTTTGGTGTATAGGTCCACCAAGGGATGGGCCAACATTCATGGGTCAGTGGGCCCGAAAGAGCCGCCATATGGCAGTTTGCTCTCACCCAATAAGAGTAAAAGAAATTTTCCAACTTTAATTAAGGGATTAAATAAAGCTTTATTTGATCTTCGTACCCCAAATAATGGTCAATGAGGCTCGAAGTCTACGGTTAGAAATCAACCCATGAAAACGGCTCCCATCCATCGCTTAGAAAACACTAAAGGTATGTCCACCTAAGGATTGGCCAAACACCCATACTGTCAACGTCCTTTATAAGTGTGCCACGACTCATATTGTGGTGGGGTGATCTATATGGTGAGGTGATCATCTTCACCAAAACTCAGCCATTGATTTATCTTCCATGTGGGTACACCAAAATTGTGTGTAAAAATATGTGTCCGGAGCCTGACCCAGTAGATTAGTGGTGAGAACTCAGGTGAGCTGATAACACACACACATACACACACACACACCAAAACTCAGCCATTGATTTATCTTCCATGTGGGTGCACCAAAATTGTGTGTAAAAATATGTGTCCGGAGCCTGACACGGTAGATTAGTGGTGAGAACTCAGCCACACACAACAAAACTCAGCCATTGATTTATCACATGTCCATCCTGGAACATTATTGTTAGAAAAAAATAACGTTGGAAAATACATTTGTTTTGTGTTTTTTTAACGGCCAGGCTCAGTGGACACATATTTTCACACAGTTTTGGTGTACACACATGGAAGATAAATCAATGGCGGATTTTTGGTGAGGATGATCTCCTCACCATATAGATCACCCCTACAAAAAATCAGACCATTCTAAAATTTCTAACACCATCAAATGTGGATTTCAAGTAAACGGTTTAGCACAAGTAAATGAATGGGAGAACCGTTTTATAAAAAAGAAACGTTTTTGTTGGAATCACTTCATATAGTTAATGCATAATTAAAATTTCGAAAAAAGCTAAATAGGAGAGGAAAGGGTAGAGTCAGTAAAATAGGTGAAAAACCAGGGATAAAATAAGGAATAAAAGTTTTTTCAGGATATCGACATTTAGAAGTAGTATAGATTATAACGGCTTGTTTTATAACATACTTTAAAGCATAGGAATCTTCGTTACGCACATCAAAATTTTTGAATTTAATTCTTGGCCTTTGGATTTGCACTCTCCTACCCCCTTCTCACAAGTCTTGAACGTTAGGAGTGGTTTTGGGACCTTTTATCTTTCTTTTCGGCTGATGTTCTCGAATGACAAACATTTTATTTGCAAATTATGCATTGATGCCGCTGAGTCCGCCTTTGCTCAAGGACGTATGAGCCAAGTGGCACACTCTTCGAGACAAGTTACTGCATAGAGGTTTAGACCATCATCCCTATCTGGACATACAAACCAAAAATCAGCCTAATTGGTGATTTTTGGCCATTGGATCTAAGAACTGCAAATGATGCTCAATTAAACAACTAAAGATCAAACCCAAAAAAGACTCAAATCCAACGACTAGAAATCATCCATCAATCTAATTTTTGGTATGTAGGTCCCTTTGGAGATGGGCCAAACATCCATACGGCCAGTGGTCTTGAACAGTGTGCCACGTGGCTCATTCAGTATACAAACATCGTTTGCTCAACATGTTGTGGAGCAAAAGCGAACTCATGTTTGCACATCTAAAAGTGCCAGATGGCAAACTTTTTGGGGGTCCAATGACCTTATAGATGTTTAGTAGATCCCTTGTTAGTTCTAAACACCAATAGAGGATTACGACTCAAAGTAATCCTCCCACGTAGCATCTTCAAGAGGATGATCCACCCATTCCGCTAGTACTCTAGTAGTAACAAACTTCTTGTTGCATTTAAAGGGTCTACGCTTATGTCGTGATCCTCATCGGATGGAGTAACACGGTCGATAAGGAGTTGGGGTCGTTTGTATCTGTGACCCAGTTTGAATAACTCATCGCAATTGCAATGACTTCAAGTGTCAGATGTTTAATGGAAGATAATCCCAAAGGAATATTGTGGGGGAAAAATATTTGATCTAACCCAAACAATCTTCGAGGTCAGACAATTCGGATTTTGGTGATGATCGGACGACTCTGATGCTTCAGGATGAAACTGCTTTCTCCACCGCGAAGGATAGGATGATCTCCAGATGAGATAGGTTGTACCTATTGACAATACTCCGACGCTCAAGTCAGCTTAGGAATGGTAACAGGGTTCATGAAAATAGTAAAATGTTTCAGAGTTTAGGCTATCTGGATCTGGAGAGCAAGATCCCTTCTCAATTCTGAGGGTCATGTATTTATACTCTCAGAACTGGTGTGACTCACCTTCCACGTGTCTACTCCTTGTTAGTCAGTTATGATCTGAAGAGATTCTGTTACGAAATTGTCTCTTCCTATTAGATCTTAACTGCCCCTATTCAGTTATATCTGAAACGACTGAGGTGGCATTCCTCGTGACAGATATTTGAATAGGAGAACGTGGGAGCTGCGTAATAGTCAAACTAACCGCCATGTGGCTAACATTCAATGGATAGGTAAGTAACTAACTTTATTATAGTTTAGAATACTTATCTTGTTTGTAGAATTCTGTATACTTCTCGGGATGGATAGAAGTCCATTCCCGCAAAGTGTGCTGCTGATCTTGTCGAGATGATATAAATGTCACTCCTGCCAAGTAAGCCGTTTGATCTTGTCGGGATGTGCTTGAATATCCTTCCTGTCAAGCGTATCACTCTACCTTGTCGGGATGAGATAAACATTACTCCCGTCAAGTATGCCGTCTGACCTTATAGGGATGTGTTGAACGTCATTCCCGCTAAGTATGATAACTAAACCTGTTGGGATGAGTTGAATGTCGATCCTGTCGACAATGTCGGGATGAGATGCTTAGAGTTGCCGGGTTGAGATGCCGGGATGAGATGCTAGGAGTTGCCGGGTTGAGTTCCCGGGATGAGATGCTAGAGTTGCCGAGATGAGTTCCTGGGATAAGATGTTGGAGTTGCCGGGATGAGATGCTTGAGTTGCCAAGATGAGTTCCCGGGATGAGATGTTGGAGTTGCCAGAATGAGTTCCCGGGATGAGATACTGGAGTTGCCGGGATGAGATGCTTGAGTTGCCAAGATAAGTTCCCGGGATGAGATGTTGAAGTTGCCAGGATGAGTTCCCGTGATGAGATGCTTGAGTTGCCAAGTTGAGTTCCCGGGATGAGATGCTTGAGTTATCAACATGAGTTCCCGGGTTGAAGTGTTGGAGTTGCCAGGATGAATTCCTCGAGATATGTGCACATCAATCCTTGAGATTCGTGTGAAAATTATGGTACCCACATTAGCCCCCTCTCGAAGGTGGAGCTCGACTGTAGGAGATGGTTTGCCTTCGAGAAATGTAAGAATAACTTGCAATAATGTAACTAGTCGCTAGTTGATCTAGTGGTAGATCCATGTGTTCTTATAAACATATCTGCGAGCTCTAGGGAGAATAACTGTGAGCTCTAGGGAGCATGATTATGAGCTCTCGTGAGTATGACCATAAGCTCTTGGGAGCACGGTTGTGAGCTCTAGGGAGCATGGATGTGAGCTCTACGGAGCATGACTAAGAGCTCTAGGGCTCTTTGATGATGATGAGGATGATGATGAATAATGATTATGATGATGATGATGATGATGATGATAATGAATGATGATTATGATGAGTCTCATGTCAGGGTTCCTGTAGTCAAGGGTTGAATGCCGAGAACTTTAAGTTTCCCTGGCCTACTGCAGTAGGACTTCCATAATAATGTCAAGGTGTCCGTTAGCTAAGGCTTTTCAACTGCAAGCTTTTAGGTATCCCCGGCCTCCCGTAGAAGGTCTTGCGCCCTCAAGGGGACTTGTGTCAGGGTTCTCATAATCAAGGTTGAATGCCGAGAGCTTTAAGATTTTCTGGCCTCCTGGACGTCTACTCGATGTTCTGTATGATTGAATTCTTGGCGTCTTGTAGCGAGATTGGACCGTGATTGGGTTGTTCTAGTTGCATTATTGGATGATTGTAGATGAAACCATAATCGTATATGAAGCCTTGATCATATATGAAGCCCCCAGGTATTGTCGACCATCAAGTGTGTTGCCAACTGGTGCAGAATGCAGCCTTATAGGTTGTTAAGGTTGTATCCAGTAAGTGTAGTCATCGTTGGATGAATTGTTGGGAGGACTGGGATGAGCTCCCGGAATGAGACGTCGGAGTTACCAAGATGAGTTCTCGGGGTGAGATGCTGGGTTGCCAGGATGAGTTCCCGGGATGAGGTGCTTGAGCTGTGTGATTGAGTTTCTGGCACATGCTCCATTTGTGGTTCACCTGGGAGCAAGTTTCGGGTAAAATTTTTTCCTCAATTTCTTCACTTCTGCTGATGTGGCGCTGAAGCACATGGGTTGCATATAGATCTTTGCTGACATGGCAAAGATATTTTGGGGGTTGAAAAGACTTATTTGCCCTTCCTTATAGATCAAATCATTGGATCGGCACTAAACTCTAGTGGGATGTTGCTAGGTGAATGAGGAACACATCTGTGTTGCCACCACCACCAGAGGTGACCAGAGTTGGCTGAAATTTGGATGGGGTATTGCGCACTTCACAGACCTCTAATAAACACCAAATTTAAGATCTAGGATCCCCAGATCACAGGGAATACGTTGGTAAGCTGATGGTTGCCGGAAGGTAGCTTGTAGGTGGCTGAAATCCAACAAAAAGCCCCGAGACCTTGAAGTTGAATTACAACACCACAATATAATTTGAGGAGGAAAAAGAGCAAACTGTAGTTTTTTGCTCTTATTCCCACAGACGGCGCCAAAAGATGTGGGGGAAAAATATCTGATTTAACCCACACAATCTTCGAGGTCAGATGATTCGAATTTTAGTGATGATCAGACGACTCTGATGCTCTAGGATGAAACTGCTTTCTCCTCCGCGAAGGATAGGATGATCTCCAGATGAGATATAGTTGTACCTGTTGACAATACTCCGACGCTCAAGTCAGCTTAGGAATGGTAACAGGGTTCATGAAAATAGTAAAATGTTTCAGAGTTTAGGCTATCTGGATCTAGAGAGCAAGATCCCTTTTCAATTCTGAGGGTCATGTATTTATACCCCCAGAACTGATGTGACTCACCTTCCATGTGTCTACTCCTTGTTAGTTAGTTATGATCTGAAGAGATTCTATTATGAAACTGTCTCTTCCTGTTAGATCTTAATTGCCCCTATTTAATTATATCTGAAATGACTGAGGTGGCATTCCTCGTGGCAGATATTTGAATAGGAAAACGTGGGAGCTGCGTAATAGTCAAACTAACCGCCACGTGGCTAACATTCAATGGATAAGTAAGCGACTAACTTTATTATAGTTTAGAATACTTATCTCGTTTGTAGATTCTGTATACTTCTCGGGATGGATAGAAGTCCATTCCCGCCAAGTATGCTGCTGATCTTGTCGAGATGATATAAATGTCACTCCTGCCAAGTAAGCCGTTTGATCTTGTCGGGATGTGCTTGAATATCTTTCCTGTCAAGCGTGTCACTTGACCTTGTTGGGATGAGATAAACGTTACTCCCGTCAAGTATGCCGTCTGACCTTATAGGGATGTGTTGAACATCATTCCCGCTAAGTATGATAGCTAAACCTGTTGGGATGAGTTGAATGTCGATCCCGTCGACAATGTCGGGATGAGATGCTTAGAGTTGCCGGGTTGAGATGTCGGGATGAGATGCTGGGAGTTGCCGGGTTGAGTTCTCGGGATGAGATGCTAGAGTTGCCGAGATGAGTTCCCAGGATAAGATGTTGGAGTTGCTGGGATGAGATGCTTGAGTTGCCAAGATGAGTTCCCGGGATGAGATGTTGGAGTTGCCCGAATGAGTTCCCAGGATGAGATACTAGAGTTGCCGGGATGAGATGCTTGAGTTGCCAAGATGAGTTCCCGGGCTGAGATGTTGAAGTTGCCGGGATGAGATGCTTGAGTTGCCAAGATGAGTTCCCGGGATGAGATGCTTGAGTTATCAACATGAGTTCCCGGGTTGAAATGTTGGAGTTGCCGGGATGAGTTCCTCGAGATATGTGCACATCAATCCTTGAGATTCGTGTGAAAATTATGGTACCCACAAATATGAGTAGATGCTTGTGGCTGAGTGCTTTGTCCATTACTATTTATCGGAGGACGTTAGACGAATAACCTTGTAAAACTAAGAGAGACGCCTCCTGATAAAGAGCTAAGTTGACAACTTCAATTTAGGATGAGGGCCGAAGCATTTGGACTCCAACTTGGACATCATCACGTAACCCCAAAATAAAGCAACTAATTAGATAATATTCAGGCAAACCTATCGTATGATTGGCTAACCTCTCAAACTGAGTTCAAAACTCCCGGATAGTGTTGGTTTGTCATGTAAAGAATATAATTATATTATGTTTGCTTAAATTCTGTATGACAAAACACTGTTTGTAATCGATCCTATGTGTAATAGTTAGGTCGAGAGTGCGTGAGTGGGAGCACCACTCTTGATTGCCTAAAGATTATAAGATGAAGCATGTGAAAAACCCATATTTATAATTGTCAGATTCCATGACAAACATGATCTTTACTTGTACGTTGATAACTTTTGTTTGAGAAGCTACTTTCAACCTAGCATGAAGTGTGTGGATCGACCTAATGAAGAGACTCAAGCTTCACAACACTCAGTCTTCTACAACAATCATCCAAGAAACGGCCAATCGTCTTTCACGATTTCATTCTACAGGTGATTGGAAGATTCATGGGTTTGCTTACACCTACGGATGTCCATTTGGTTTGTTGTTGGGTTTGTCAAGGGGTAGGGTTGGTGAGCTTGGGTGCCACCAACTCTTGGGGCAACCGCTCTTTTCAGCTTGCTGTCTGAAAATAGCTAGGGCGACCCCTCTTCCTTGGGTCGCCCCCGCTCACTACCTCAATCGACAACACTTATTCGGTCAACCCCACTCTTTCCTTTTCGAGAAAATTCTGCCCATTGGAGGGCTTCTTTGGTCCTCTATTTAGGTCCATTTTCTTGCCTTTTAGGGTACGAATTGAGAGAGCCTTCTTGAGCAAGTTTTGAGCAAAAACCCTAGACTTGAGAGCCTATTTGTTCAAGACCGAATCTCCATGAATCATCACACTTGAGAAGATTAGTTGAGAGAGCATTCTTGAGAGCCTTTTTGGTTTGAACCTCTAGGAGTTATTATATCACCCGAACTCAGATTGAGTTCTAGTGAGTCTTCACTCACTTGGAACTATGTGGGAAAGTTCCCACTAGAGTTGAAATGCATCTTGACTCGGCTTGACCTAGAGCAGAACTATGTGGTAGATTGCTCACCTATAGCGTAAATATGTGTGTGAGAGATTTTGATCTCTCGTGTCTGGGATAGCGATTGTGATAACCATTGGTTATTCAATTGTTAAAGTGTATTGCTTGATTGAATAGTGAATTCAGCTTGATTGGGTGTGTGATAATGGATGTAGGCGTGCGAACACCGAACCACTATAATTCTCTGTGTTGTGGCGTGTTCCCATTGTCTCTAATTCTATCTATTCTGATCATGTGATTATCTGTTTATGATTGAATGCTTGTGTGATTGGATATTGCGAATATTAAATTTAACCATAGTCCGCATAATATTTAAAGAATTCAATATTGTCCTATTCACCCCATCTAGGACTTTTATAGTAATACGAAGGGAATTTCAATTGGTATCAGAGCCTAACCACTTGAGAAGGGCTTAAAAACGTGAGTGGGAACTAGCAATTTTCCCTGAGTATAACTATGAATCAAGAGGGCAGCTCAGTAACCAGACCTTCCTTATTTAACGGCTCAAACTATGCCTATTGGAAGGCTAGGATGAGGGTGTTCTTGAAATCTCTCGATGAGAGAATTTGGGAAGCAGTAGAGGCTGGATGGACTCCTCCCACCACTACTTTAACTATAAATGAAATCGCTACTGTTAAACCTAAAGCTAAAAAGGACTGGATTGTTGGTGATAATTAAGGAAGTTTATACATAATAACAAGGCACTGAATGTGATTTACTGTGCCTTGTCCCTTGAGGAATTCAAAAGGAGCATCTCTAGTGAAATGGCCAAGTAGGCTTGGGACATCCTAGAGATGACCCACGAAGGAACCAACTCGGTAAAGGTGTCTAAACTGCAGATGCTTACCACTCAATTCGAACTCATCATGATGAGTGAGCAGGATGAAAACTTCACAGACTTTTACACTAAATTGAGTGAAATCATAAACACCATGTGGGGTCTAGGTGAGGTCATTCCTAAACCCAAAATAGTGAGAAATTTTTTGAGATCCCTTCCAGACTGGTTCCATCCTAAAACTACAGCCATTGAGGAAAGTAAAAACATTGATCAAATAAAATTGGAAGAACTTATCGGGTCTATTCAAACTTTCGAACTTAAACTCACACTTAACAAGAAAAAGGGGATAGCTTTGAAAACATCAAAGAAACAAACTAAAGAAGATGATTCTGATGAATCTAATGATCTAGAAGAAGAAGTTGCTCTATTTGCTAAGAAATTTTGAAAAATTTTCAAAAATAAAGGAAAGGAAAATTTTGGGTCTAGATATAAAAGGCATTTTGATAGAAATGAAAAATTCAGAAAAGAAGACAATCATAAAGAAGACATCCAATGCTATAAATGTAAAGGCTACGGTCACATTGCAATTGATTGTACTAATAAATTCAAGAAATGGAATACTAAAGCCATGAAGGCTCAAACTTGGGATATAGAAAGTGAATCTTCTGAGACTAAAACCAACTCATCCAGTGAGGATGATGAGTCATGTAATGTTAGGGCTCTAATGGCTATATCTGAATGTAATGAAAAACAAACCCTAAATCTTCATGAGTAAGATCGTGAATCGGAAAGTGATGAGGAAGATAATATGCAAGAAGCTTTCCACAAACTCTACAAAGAAAGTTTAAATCTAGCCAAGACATGTGATAAGCTAAAAATTGAACTCAACAAAACGAAAGATGAAAATTATGACCTAAATGTTGAAATCAATAAATTGTTTGGCCAGATTGAAACAAAGATGGTTGAAACTACAAAAAGGGAAGAAACACTCATAAAAGAAATTGAAGTACTTAAATCCAAGAACCATGAGTTAGAAATAAAAAATAGAACTTTGATACGTAATTTCACTCAAGGAAATTCTAGATTGGTGATATTCACTCAAAAGTGCTTATTTTAAGCAATTATCCTTTTAGCGTTATCGCACTCTCCTACGTTAAACTGCCATTTTTATCAACTTTTTTATGTAAGAGTTTTTTTTGTTAGGTAGAATACAATTTTCTGGACAAAATGGTATATTTGCATGAATTAAACACATTTTTGAAAGTCGAGATATAAAGCTGTTCTGATTACGCTCTTTTTCTATCGCAGGGAACTCGATTGGACAATTTTAGGGATTGTGGGCCCACAACTGACTGCCAGAGCCATTGATCAAAGAGAGCCAGTAGACTTAGACAAGAAGATATAGGCCAAGAGCAGGAAGAGCTAGAGAGTCGAAAAAGCCTAAGAGAAAATCAAGAGAGAAGGAGAGCCAAGTACCCGAGAAGAGATTAAGGAGAATAAAGCTCAATCAGTTGATCTCCCCGGATCTCTATGGTTCCTTGTTCAGTGGGAAACCGGATCAGTTGGTGGTAGGTCGATGGGACGGCCTTCATCCCATGGAGCCATCCTCTCCCCAAGATTGTGTTGTATGGCGATGGGGTGTCCACGACCAGGAAATCTATAATCTGCATGGCCGGTTATGCCCTTATTGGCAGCGTGATTTTCCCTAGAGCATATACCTTCTATCCATTGAACCCGATTAGTGGTGTCTCTGCTGATTCCAACGTGACCTCTGAGAAGTTCATCCTTCTATAGGCGTTGACGAACAATATCTCTACTGAGCTTCTCGGATCGATGAGGATGCGCTTGAAGTCAAAACTTCCAATGGAAAGAGTCAACAGCAGTGCGTCTGAATGAGGCAGGTCCACCCCATCCAGGTCCATGTTTAAAAAGGTGATTGTGCCCTCAGTGGCTCCCTCGGTAGTCTTGGAAAATCTTGGTCCCTGTGTAACATTCAGAACCTCCCGAAGATGTTTAACATTGAGCTGTGTCTTGACTATAGGGTCCCAATTGGCCTAGACTTACCCATCCCCACCACCCTTGGATTGTGCAACAATCATGATGAACCCATGTTTCCATCTATGGTGCCCTTACAGGCAGCTACTTATACACCGAGCATAGAGATACCCATATCCATCTCTATTTCTGATGATTCTACATCAGCACTGGATGTAGATATTCCTACCATTGAGCAATATCTAGAAAATGGGATTCCAGCTGCCCAGGACCTACCGTTCCCCACCGAGGATAAACACATTGAGTGTAGGGATTGGAACATCCCTCTCACATTAGGAAACCTCGAGGAAAAGGTCCACAGTTTTGACCCACCACCATACGTCGATGTTGTCAATAAACAGTGTGCCGTAGAGAATCTAATTCAGGACTCTTCCGAGGAAAAACTCTCCCAGTCTAAAGAACACTTTGCTCCTGACTTCATCTCGGAGTTAGACAATTATGCTATTACTGGTCTGCAGGAGTCTGCTCCATTTAGATACATTCTCGCTAAACTCAATGAGTTTGCGGCTCTGCTAACCATGGCCAGAGAACCCACTACTGTTCTCATCTCAATCTTTACTGAGAAGCTTTGATCCCTCCCAGCTGAACTACATGTTTTTGCGGATTTGCAAAGAGCACTTACTATCCTTCTCTCAGTTTACACTGAGAAAGACCTATTTTATACAGGTATACCTAGACAAGGGATAGGATAACAGTCTCTGTTCTACCTTAGAAGACTGTAGATTCACTCAGTCTTCATGAGTTTTAACCTAGTTGGGGGTACTTGATATACCCCCGTCATGTCTGGCTGAAGACATAAAACTTAGCTCTTTCGGAAAGGCAATTCCAGTATTCCTAGAGTACATGAGTCTCTATATTTGTTATTACTGTGATATCTCTAGACATGCAGGTACATTTATTCTTCAAATCATCAAGTACCACACACTGTCGAGTTTATGCCGACTTGGTAATATCCTCCTTGAACCTTTACATCATCATTACCAATTTTTCATCATCTTTTGTCCCGGTCATGATCACCGATGACGGTGCTATATTTTGGTTGGGGGTGGGTTTTTACCAAAAATCATGTTTTCATTTTGATAAAAAAAAAAAAAAAAAAAGAGAGAAATCTTGTGTTTTTGGGTGTGATTTCATATGATTTTCGAAAATGCCCTGACTTGATGAGTAAAAAGTTTTCGTAAAGTCTATTTATTGAAAATGATGTCTATTTTGAAAAATCACTTATTAGTTCTTCATTCAGTTTGAAAGCAAACATTACTACAATGGATTGAAAACTCTTTGAAAACTCAGATTTTGCAAAAATGTTCAAATATCAACATCTGAATTATCCGATGTTTAGATTGTTTAGAGATCTAAGGAGAACAATTGTGGAGACCTAACCCAGTGAGCTTTTGAGCTTTTCATTATTTCTGAGGGTTATAAAATTATTCTAAGTCACAAGATGACTCATAATTCTTCTAGTCCCCTAATATTTCCATTGAGTGGTCTCATTAACCTTTGCTTTGGTCATGAAACTCAGAACTACATCAAATTCGGAGTATTACATAAAGAAACTTCTCTATATCCATTCGAGACATCGAAGATGAAAGTACAAACCCTAGAAAATGATATAGGCCATCTTTTTAGCCGATTAGACTTTTTAGTTTCCTTAACATCTATACCGTTAGAAACTATTTTTGAGCCTGTTGATGAAAACCTTTTCTTGTTAACACATCAACCAAAAACCCAATCCCAAAAAAGAGTTCAATACGATAACCTACTTTTGAGAGGGATCAAAGAGTATTTGGTATGATTAGGAAAAGATAGAAACCAAGAAAGAAAAAGAAAACAAAACAAAACAAATGGTTCGAGCTGAAAAGAAACATGATCAGAAAGAAAGAAGGAAAGGTTGAAGAATAGCCAAAAAGATAAAAATTGGAAGAAAAAAAAAAAAAAAAAAGTCAAGGAAATATTATCCCTGGGAAAAGTTGCAAAGAATAGTGAGATACCCTCTCAGAATTTTTGAATACCAGAATATCCTTCTTTTTTGAACCTATCTAAGCCTCAATACAACCTATGCAAGTCCTATTTGATTCTAGATTTGTACCATCCTCAAGTGTGGAGAATGGAGAAAAGAGAAATTATAGAGTTTGATCCGACGTTCCTAAGTGATATGACATTCCAATCATGAGATCTTCTTAAATCTTCTTATACCCTCTATTCAAAAACTATATATGTGAGACGTTTGCCAGTTTCTATATTCATCTCCTCATATATAATTTGAGAGAAAAGTATAAAATCATTTCTGAGTGATTTACTTCTGAGTGGTATACAAGTGAGGATTGAGGTCGAGGCATAGAGTCTCTAAAGAGATCTAGATATATCTACTGCTGATATTCGCTCAAAAGTGCTTATTTTAAGCAATTATCCTTTTTGCGTTATTGCATTCTCCTACGTAAAATGCTCTATTTATCTACTTTTCTACGTAATAGTCTCTTCTATTGCGTAGAACACACTTTTCTGGACGAAATGGTATATTTGCATGCATTAAACACATTTTCGGAAGTCTAGATATTAAACCGTTCTGATAAAGTCTCATTACGCGCTTCTTCTGTCGCAGGAAACCCCGATGGGACGATTCTCGAGACTTGCGGGCCTAAATCGATCATGAAAGCCCATTATCAAAGCTTAAAGAGCCCATAGGCTATGACTAGAAGATATGGGCCAAATACGGGTTGAAAAAGAGGACCGAAGAGCCGGCCCAAAGAACGAAGAGAGCGGGAGAGCCAATGACCAAGAGACGGACCAAAGCGTTTAAAGCCACATGAGTCAGCAAGGAATGAAAGTCTACTCTACTGGAGAAGCGTGAGGATGGTCACAGAGAAGACCAGGGTTCCAGACCCTCCTCCAGTGCTTTTTTCCATTTTTTTGATACTTTTTCTCTCATTTCTTCTTATTCTCTCTCTCTCTTCATCTCTCGATCCTCGAATCTACTGACCTAACCCCAGAACTCCTACCCTTCGGCTCTATCTCATCTCCCTTAGCTTTCTGACCGTTGGATCTTCCATCGGACCGTTGGATCTTCAATCGGACCGTTGGATCTCTCCAGATCTGTCGATCTACCAATCTGAGTCCCAATCAAGTCACCATCCATCCGATCGCCATCAGACTGTCTGTCACATCATCTTGTGAGACGATGGACATCATCAGTCCATGAGGGCCAATAGCCGGGCCCATCTTCATCGACCCGCTGTCCGACCAGTTAATGGACCCCGCGAATTTCAAAAATAATTTTAATTAAATGGGGGGTCCACTAATTGGGGAGATTCCCCATAGAATTTTCGTATTTTTTATTTTCAAAAAATACCCTATTTCCATTAAAGGAAATAGGGAGCTTTAAAAGGAGAAGGATAGGGGTTCATTCGAACCCTAATCCCCCTCTTTTCTTCTCCTCTCCTTCTCCTTTACTCTTCCCCTCGTTTTTGGCCCCATCTTCCTCCTCCTTTCTTCTTTCTCGTTTTTCCTTCTCTTCATCTTCTTCACGTCTTCGCCGGAGTTGCCTGCAACTCCGGCCGTCTGGTAAGTCTTCTTCCTCCTCCTCTTCTTCTTCTTCTTCTTCTTCTTCTTTTTTCTCCTTCTCTCCTCTGTCTTCTTCTTCTTGCTGTTCTTATTTTTCTTGTTCTCTTCACGTCCCACCGGAGTTGCAGGCTGCAACTCCGGTCGCCAGCGCACCTCTCCGCCTCCACCATCTTCTCCGGCCACAAATGCACTTCTTGCAACACCACAGCCATCGCACCACCCCTGCTACCACCGCTGCCATCACCGTCTAAGCACCGCTTCCTCATAGTCGTGCAACCAGTGAGACAGCACACCGTCTTCTCTCCTCGACAGACTGGTTCGCCCTTTTCAAACCGCCTGTGCGATCGCCATCCATACCGCCTTCTTCTCCGCCTGCCTGCGCCACCGCCCTCCACAGGTGCAGATCCTCACCTCTTCACGACCACCATCTTCTTCATTGTTGCTGGAAACGTCCAGCAACAACCTCCACCTGTGCACACCGCCTCCGCCTTCGCCTCCAGCAACCACTACAGTTGTTGCTCCGCCTGAGCTCTCTTCCAGGCCGTAACAACTCCACTCTTCATCGGTTCTGGTGTGAGACCTGCAACACCAGTCAACCGGACTGTATGCCTGCAAATACCGACATCAACACCCAAAAAATAAAAAATAAAAAAATTTAAAATAAAGAGAAGAGCAGCATCTCCAGCCACCGTCTCTTCTTCTTTGGGCGGCTACCATCACGAGCAGCACCACCTTGCTGCCCTTGCACTTGTGCTCCTTGGGTCAAACCATTAACACCTGGAGAAGAAGCTCTTACTCTCTCAACCAGTGATCTCATTGGCAGCTTTGCAGCCTCCACATCGTGTTCACTTTCTGAGGTATCAACTCCCTCATCTTCACCACCACGATCCTCATCCCGTACATCTTCCACCATGGTAAGTTGAATGTTCTCCTATCTCTCTCTCTTCTTCTATCTTCTCTTTTCTTTAGTTTCTCTCTCCTAGAATATCTTTCTCTCTCTAAAATGCATTTCCCCTCATCTTCTTTCTCTACCACTCTCTTCTATCACTACAATCTCACTTCCACTCTCTAGGGATTCTTTTCTCATCATTTCTCTCTCTAGAACTCCCTTTCTCTCTCTAACCATTTTCTCTCTACTTTTCCCTGCTTACTAGTTGACTTTGATTATTCATGATGAAATGTTTTGATTATCAGCCTTTGTAATCGACATATGATTTAAATGAATTAATTTGATGTTGATGGTGTTTGATTAGTTAAATGCTTATTTAATCTCACTCATTTTTAGTGTTCATGATCTTCCGAAAATCTCAAAAGAATATTTTTGAAATCACTTTTATCACCATTCTCACCCTTTCATCCTTTTATTTTTAGAAATTTTTGAGAAAAATCCATTATTTTATGTTCTTATTCGCGCTAATCTGACTAATCCCGAGTGCGGATCGACATCCGACACGAATCCCTATACAAATCTATCAATTTTGCAGGATAATCGGATAAAAATTACAAATGTGTTGAAGTTAGGGTTTCCGTAACCAACGACGCGGAAAATCCCTACTTTCAACTGCCAGATAAGGATGATGTTGAACGCACATTGAGTCTGAGTAATCTTTTGTTTGAAGGTCCATTTGTAGAAGTGTTGCATTTTGCTAATTAGTTCTAATTTTTGAATGATTTCTTGCATCCTTAAAATAATCTGACAAAAGGAGTTTTTCTGAGTAATGCAAATAAGTTTTCTAGCATATTATGCCTAACCCTCTTTCGCTCACTTATTTCGCAATAGTTGCCAAGGATTGGTAATATGCTAGTTGGGGGTTGTGATATTCGCTCAAAAGTGCTTATTTTAAGCCATTATCCTTATAGCGATGTCGCATTCTCCTACGTAAAACTTATCTTTTTGTCGACTTTTCCATATAAGAGTTTCTTCCATTGCGTAGAACGCATTCTTTAGACGAAAATCGACTATTTGCATGAAATATACGCATTTCGGATAATCCAATATCAAGGTGTTTTAGTTGAATCTCATTACGTGCTTTTTCACTTGTAAGAGACCCTATCGGGCGATTCTCGATGACTGGCGGGCCCACGATCAACCACAGAAGACTTCTATCAAAGCTTAAAGAGCCAACAGGCTAGGATAAAAAGATAGAAGACATATACGGGCAAAGCTAGAGGATCGTAGAGCCGGAACAAGGACTAAGAGAGAGAATAGCTAGAGACCAAGAGAAGGACTAGGTGTTAAAGGCCACACCAATTGACATCAAAGGATAAGTTTGACTTATTGGTGGAGTAGACGAGAGAGAATAAAGAAGACCAGGGTTCGAGACCCTCCAATGCTTTTATTTTTATATTTTTCTCTCACCTCTCTCCTATTTCTCTCTTTATCTATCTATCTTGGCCCATGACCTAAGCCCATGACCCATGACCCATGACCCATGCCCATATCCATGACCTATACCCATGCCCATGACCCATGACCCATGACCCATACCCATACCCATGACCCATGCCCATTACCCATGCTCATGCCCATTTGCAACAACAAGAGAGAATTGGTCTCACTTGACCGATTCTTCTCTCCCCCATATCTCTCTATCCTAGTCACTCTCTCTCATCTAACTAACCCATTCCCAACTGTTGGATCTCTCTAGATCTGACGGTCATCATTTTTACAACAAGCAAAAAGAAAAAAAAAGTCTATAAGAGATCTACGATCTCTCCTTCTTGGGTTGGTTCCCTCCCCCCTTCTCTTCCTTTCTTTTTTCTTTCTTTCTTTTCTTCTTCACCCTTCTTCTCCGGCGAGCTCACCATTAACGCCTCCACCTCGAAGTGCAAAGCGTTAAACAGCAACGTCTCCTTGCTGTCCATTTCATTCGCCACAATCAAAGGCTACAATCCTCAATCCTACTGAGTTATATCCAATAGAAGTTGCACCATCTACCTCTTCAATGGTAAGCTTCTCTCTAATTCATCTCTCTAATCTTCTTACCTTCTTTCACTCTCTTCTTTCCCTCTCTACCTTTACATGCTTTCTAGGGTAATATTTTAATGGCTTTCTAGATTAATTTGGTTTAATGTTATTTCCATTGTAAAGCATTTGAACAAGCATTGTAAGTATTTGTTTTTAGTTTAATAAACAAGTTTTAAATTCAAGTTTAAGTTGATTTCATTTATTGTGTTTTTCATTCTCATTTTTCTTATGTTTTTTTTTATTCTAATAGTTTTAACAACAATCGCAGGCATATTTTAAATCAACCTCCACCATTCTCACCCTTCCATTTATTCTGAGCATTTTCTGATTATTCTTGTTTCTTATTGTGCTAACTAATCCCGAGTGTGGACGATATCCGACACGAGCCACTGTGCAAGTCTACTTATTCGCAGATTAAGTGAACCAATTCGGAGAAATTACAAATATTATTGAACTTTAGGGTTTCCGTAACCAACGACGCGGAAAAAACCCTTAATTTCACTGATGCACACATCGGGTGTGGGAAAGATGACATATTGACGGCATTTGACAACCTCAAAACAAAGGTTACCATTTTTGAACAACCAACATACGTCGATATTGTCGATACACCATGTGCGGTAGAGAGTCTACTTTCGGACTCTCCCGAGGAAATATTACCTAAGTGTCTAGAACACTTTGAGCCTGACTTCATCTCGGAGTCAGACAATTTTGGTATTATTGATCTGCTGGAGTCTACTCCATTCAAATATATTCCCGCTAAACTCAATGAGTTTGCGGCTCTGCTAACCATGGTCAGAGAACCCACTACTACTCTCCTCTCAGTTTTTACTGAGAAGCTTTGATCCCTCCCCGCTGAACTAAATGTTTTTGGGGGTCTGCTAAAAGAACTTACTGCCCTTCTCTCAGTTTACACTGAGAGAGACCTATTCTACATAGGTATACCTAGACAAGGGATAGGATAACAGTCTCTGTTCCACCTTAGAAGACTGCGAATTCACTCAGTCTCCATGAGTTTTAACATGGTTGGGGGTACTTGTTATACCCCCGTCATGTCTGGCTGAAGATATAAAACTTAGTGCTTTCGGAAAGGCAATTTCGATATTCCTAGAGTACATGAGTCTCTATATTTGTTATTATTGTGATATTTCTGGACATGCAGGTACATTTATTCTTCAAATAATCAGGTACCACACACTGTCGAGTTAATGCCGACTTGGTAATATCCTCCTTGAACCTTTGAATCATCATTACCAATTTTTCATCATCTTTTGCCCCGTCATGAGCATTGAGGACAGTGCTATATTTTGGTTGGGGGTGGGTTTTTACCAAAACTCATGTTTTCATTTTGATAAAAAAATAATAATAATAATAATAAAAAAGAGAGAGAAACCTTGTGTTTTTGGGTGTGATTTCATGTGATTTTCGAAAATGCTCTAACTTGATTAGTGAAAACCTTCTAGAAAGTCTATTCGTTGAAAAGGATATCTATTTTGAAAAATCACTTGTTAGCTCGTCATTCAGTTTGAAAGCAAACATTACTACAATGGATTGAAAACTCTTTGAAAACTCAGATTCTGCAAAAATGTTCACATATCAACGTCTGAGTTATCCGATGTTTAGATTATTTAGAGATCCAAGGAGAACAATTACGGAGACCTAACCCAGTGAGCTTTTGAGCTTTTCATTATTTCTGAGGGTTATAAAATTATTCTGAGTCACAAGATGACTGAAAATAGGATTTTTCCACGTCGTTGGTTACGGAAACCCTAATCTCAACAATATTTGTAATTATTCGATTCTTTTTTACTCAAATCCTGCAAAAATCACAGGGTTGTACAGTGGCTCGTGTCGGATGTCGATCCGCACTCGGGGTTAGTTAGCGCGACTCATGAACATGCAATGACGGATTTTTATCAAGAAAACATGGAGAGGTGAGAATGATGATCGATTTAAAATAATTATTGGCGATTTTTAGAGAGAGAAATTTCCCACAAGTAATTAAGACGAGAATAAATTGAGAATAAGACTGAAAACACAATACTGCAAAATCAATTAAACTTTATTCAATCATAGTGCTTACAAACTATCTTTGTAGAAATTACTAAAAACTTGACTATAAAGCATTAAAATTCTAGAGAGATTTAGAGATAGAAATAAGAACTAGAGAGAGAGAGTGAGATAGAGAGAAGAACTCACCATGACTTACCATGAGGATCGGCTCGGTCTTTGGTCTACCAAGGGATGGTGATGTGCATGGATGTGCACCGGTGGTGCGCACAGGAGAGAGCAACACAGTCCTTTAAACTGTGTTTAACTTGGAGAAGGGAGTGTTGCATGGTGGAGTGAAGAGACCCCAAGTTGCTAGTCGTGGCTGCACCGTAGAGGAGGATGGAGGATCGGTGTTGCAGCGACAAGGTAGTAGATGGAAGGAGGCGCAACTCTCCTCTAATGGTGGAGGCGGTACAATGAGTTGCAGGTTGAGGGCGGCTAGAGGAATGGTGAAGGGCAGGTGGAGGACGCCCAGATCACCCCCTTCTTCCCTCTTCTCTCGTCTTCATTTCTTACCCCTTTTTTTTCTGGTTTTCTCCTCCGTTTTGGTGAGGGAGAAAATGGCTCACCCCCTTGTTGCCGGTTGGGTAACGGCTTGAGGGGGAGTGATCGAGAGAAGGAAGGATGGGATTGAGGAATGAAGGTGGTGGCTACGGTTTTGGATCTGGAAGTGGTGGTAGAGATCGTGGAGGAGCACTGACGGCCGGAGTTGCAGGTCTGCAACTCCGGCGTTAAAAAAAACGGTAATGACAACAAAAACGAAAACAAAAATGAAAAAAAAAATGAGAAGAAAAAGAAAAAGAAGAAGAAGAAGAAGAAGAAGAAGAAGAAGAAGAAGAAGAAGAAGAAGAAGAAGAGGAGGAGGAGGAAGACCTTGATGGCCGGAGTTGCTGCCTGCAACTCCGGCGAAGATGAGGAGGAAGAAGAAGAAAAAAAAAAAATTAAAAAGAAGGGAAGATGGGGCCAGAAGGAGAAGAGATCTGTGCGGGATTGATAGGGGGAGAGAATGGAAGAGAAAGGGGGGGGGATTAGGGTTCGAACGAACCCTTCTCCCTCCTCTTATAAAGCTCCCTATTTCCATTAATGGAAATAGGGTATTTTTTGAAAATAAAAAATAATTTTTTTTTTTTTTTTTTTTTTTTTTTTTTTTTTTTTTTTTTTTTTAAGTAAAAACCTACTTTTCTATGGGGAATCTCCCCAATTAGTGGACCCCCCATTTAATTAAAATTATTTTTGAAATTCGCGGGGTCCACTAACTGGTCGGTCAGCGGGTCGATGAAGATGGGCCCGGCTATTGGCCCTCATGGGTTGATGATGTCCATCATCTCACAGAATGAAGTGACAGACAGTCTGATGGCGATCGGATGGATGGTGACTTGATTGGGACTCAGATTGGTAGATCGACGGATCTAGAGAGATCCAACGGTCCGATTGAAGATCCAACGGTCAGAAAGCTAAGGGAGATGAGATAGAGCTGATAGGCAGGAGTTCTGGGGTTAGGTCAGTAGATTCGAGGATCGAGAGATGAAGAGAGAGAGAGAATAAGGAGAGATGAGAGAAAAAGTATCAAAAAAAATGGAAAAAAAGCACTGGCGGAGGGTCTGGAACCCTGTTCTTCACTGTGACCATCCTCACGCTTTTCCAGTAGAGTCGACCATCATTCTTTGCTGACTCATGTGGCTTTAAACGCTTTGGTCCGTCTCTTGGTCATTGGCTCTCCTACTCTCTTCGTTCTTTGGGCCGACTTTTTGGTCCTCTTATTCAGCCCATATTTGGCCCATATCTTCTAGTTGTAGCATGTGGGCTTGTTAAGCTTTGATAATGGGCTTTCATGATCGATTTGGGCCCACAAGTCTCGAAAATCGTCCCATCGGGGTTTCCTGCGACAGAAGAAGCGCGTAATGAGACTTTATCAGAACGGCTTAATATTTAGACTTCCGAAAATGTGTTTAATGCATGCAAATATACCATTTCGTCCAGAAAAGTGTGTTTTACGCAATGAGATAGACTCTTACGTAGAAAAGTGGATAATTAGAGCAATTTTACGTAGGAGAGTGCGATAACGCTAACAGGATAAGTGCTTAAAATAAGCACTTTTGAGCGAATATCACAACCCCCGACCAGCATATTGCCAATCCTTGGCAATTAGTGCGAAATAAATGAGCTTAAAAGGGCTCTGCACATGCTGCACACTTTTTCATATTAGCTCAGGGAAAACACCGTTCGTCAAATCATTGAATGGATGCAAAAATAGTTACATGCTAGCGAAGAGTTGGAAAGTTTTGGCAAGACTACAGACTGATAATCATAACCCAGAATAGTCAGACTCTGCGTGTGTGTGTGCTCAACATTCTCATCATCCGACAGTAAAGATTTCTAGATCACCTCTAAGTTTTTATGCCTCGACCTCAAATCTCACATGTTTAGCACTCAGAATAGAATCACACAAGAAGGGTTTTCTTCTTTTCTCTCAATTTATATGTGAGGAGATATATTTAATATAAAGAGGCAAAAGATCTCACATATGTTTTATTTGAAGGAAGGACATCTTTAACAGAAGAAGATCTCATGATTGGAATACCACTTCACTCAGGAACGTCAGATCAAACTCTATATCTTCTCTTTCTCCAATCTCCACATTTTATGATCGTACTATCCTAGAATCAAGTAGGACTTTCCTGGGTTGTAATGAGGCTTAGGTCAGGTGTAGAGAGATAAAGGGATACAGGATTTCAAAGATCTTGAGAGGATATTGCCATTTTCTTGAATTTTTCCTGCGACGTAACACCATTATCTGGTTCTTTTTCCTTTTTTTCGTATTTTTCTCTTTTTCTTGATATTTCTGAGACTGCTCAATTTCTTTTCAGCTCTTCTTCATACTTTCTTTCTATATTTTGTTTTTGGCTTGAACCACTTTCTTTTCCTTTTGATTCTTCTTCTTTACTTTTCTTTTTCACGGTACACCCACATCAGTTATTCTTTTGTCCATCTCAAAATAAGGGTAGCCAGTCATGTTTCGTAGCTGGACTGGATTTTAGGTTGATGGGTTTGCAAATAAAAGGCTTTTATAGAACGGCTCAAGGGGTTTCTAGTGAAGTATAATTCAGGTGAGTAAAAAGGCTGAATGGTTCAGAAAAATGGCCTAAATCATTTTCTAGGGTTTGCACTATCATGTATACTGTCTTGACTGGATACAGAGAAGGTTCTGTCGTAGTAATCCAATGTTGATGTCGTTCCGAGTTTTATGATCGAAGCAAAAGATAATGAGATCTCTCAACGAATATTGCGGGCATGAAGAATAGTGAGTCATCTTGTGACTCAGGATTAATGTATACTCTCTGAAATGATTAAAGGCTCGAAAGCTAACTGGGTTAGGTCTCCACAATTCTTCTCACAGGATCTCTAGAATTTCCAAACTTAGGATGACTCTGATGTTGATAGTGTACAATTGTGCCGAATCTGATTTTTTCTAAGTTTTCAAACCTGCTGTAGTCACGCTTGAATCGACTCAACGCTAACTTTAAACAAAAATTGACATCCTCAATACTGACTTAACGGAGGTTTTCAGCTAATCAAAGTCAGGGTATTTGACACATTTTTGAAATTCTAGAAAACTTTTGGAGAACATCGGAAATCACCCCAAAAACAAAAAGTTTTTTTTTTTTTTTTTTTTTTTTTTTTTTTTTTTTTTTTTTTTTAGAGACATGAGTTTTTGTAAATACCCACCCCCAACCAAAATACAGCACCGTCCTCGGTGCTCATGACCGGGACATAAAATGATAACAAATCAATGATGATGATGCAAAGATTCAGGAAGGATGTTACCAAGTCGGCAGAAACTCGACAGTGTGTGGTACCTGATGATCGGAAGAATGACTGTACCTGCATTTCCAGAGATATAACAGTAATAACAAATGCATGAGACTCATGTACTCTAGGAATACCGGAATTGCCTTTCCGAAAGCGCTAAGTTTTACGTCTTCAGCCAGACATGACGGGGGCGACAGGCACCCCCAACCAAGTTGGAGCACAGGAGACTGAGTAGATCATCAGTCGACATAGGCAGGATCGATGAGATCGATCTCAAAAGTCTGAATGAACAATACGTCAAGTTCATGGAACTGTTTTAGACGCTGCCCATTGACCTGAAAAGAGGAGTGATCCTTGGGATCCTCAATAGTGATTGCCCCAAAGGGTGTGACTGCGGTGACCGTATAAGGACCGGTCCACCTAGATTTCAGTTTCCCAGGGAAGAGATGGAGACGAGAATTATAAAGAAGGACCTTCTGTCCTGGCTGGAACTCTTTCCTGAGGATGCTCTTGTCATGTATCCACTTCATTTTGGCTTTGTAATTCTTGGACAAGTTGTAGGCATCATTTCTGAGTTCTTCTAACTCATTCATTTGAAGTTTCCGCTCCTCCCCTGCGGAGTCTAGGTCGAAGTTGAGTTTCTTAATGGCCCATAGGGCACGATGTTCAATCTCTACCGGTAGATGACAAGGTTTCCCAAAGACGAGACGATAGGGAGACATATTGAGTGGGGTCTTGTAGGCGGTTCTGTATGCCCATAAAGCATCGGTGAGACGAGTAGACCAGTCTTTACGTGTGGTATTGACTGTCTTCTCCAAGATCTGCTTGATCTGACGATTAGAAACCTCTACTTGACCACTAGTCTGCGGATGATAAGCTAAGGCGACCTTGTGGGTTACCCCATACTTCTTCATTAAGTTTTCGAATATCTTATTGCAGAAATGGGTGCCCCCATCACTAATGATGGCCTTAGGGGCACCGAATCGAGCGAAGATGAACTCCTTTAGGAATTTGACCACCACTTTGTGGTCATTGGTCTTGGTGGGAATGGCTTCTATCCATTTGGATACATAGTCTACCGCAAGGAGAATGTACTCAAAACCATAGGAAACGGGAAAGGGGCCCATGAAGTCGATGCCCCAGATGTCAAATATTTCATCGACCTGGATGGGAGTGAGGGGCATCATGTTCCTCTGGGAGATGCGGCCTAGATGCTGGCAATTATGACAGGTTTTGCTGTAGATGTGGGCATCTTTAAATAATGTGGGCCAGTAGAATCCGCATTGCAGCACTTTTTCTGCAGTCTTCTTAGTGCTGAAATGACCACCACAAGGTTGGTCATGACATGAGGACAAGATACTGAGTTGGTCCGACTCAGGGACACAGAGACGAATGATCTGGTCAGGACAGTATTTATACAAATAAGGGTCATCCCAAGAGTAGTACTTAACTCTTGCTAGGAATTGGCTTTTGTCCTGTTTTGACCAGTGTGAAGGCGTTTCTTCGGTGACAAGGTAGTTGACAATGTCAGCATACCAAGGATTAACAGAGATGGCGAACAGTTGTTCGTCTGGAAAGGTTTCAGGGATGGGCTGGGTGTCGAAGGATGACTCTAAAGTCAGTCTAGACAAGTGATCAGCCACTACATTCTCAGTTCCTTTCTTATCCTTAATCTCGAGGTCGAATTCCTGCAGTAAGAGAATCCATCGAATTAATCGAGGTTTGGTTTCCTTTTTCGACATGAGATAACGAAGGGCTGCATGATCAGTGTACACAACCACCTTAGTGGCTAAGAGGTACTGACGGAATTTATCAAGGGCGAAGACTACCGCCAGGAGTTCTTTCTCAGTGGTGGAGTAATTCATTTGGGCAGAGTTAAGAGTTTTGCTCGCGTAGTAGATCACGTGTGACCTTTTGTCAACTCTCTGCCCTAGAACAGCACCTAACGCGTAGTCAGAAGCATCGCACATTACCTCGAAAGGTAGAGTCCAGTCCGGGGGACGGATAATGGGCGCAGTAGTGAGCTCAGATTTGAGACGCTCAAATGCCTTGACACAGTCAGCATTAAAGTCGAAAGGACTATCTTTAGCCAGAAGATGGGACAGAGGTCGAGCGATTTGAGAGAAGTCCTTGATGAATCGCCTATAGAATCCTCCGTGTCCCAAAAAGGACCGGATGTCACGTACGGACTTAGGAATGGGCAAGGTCGAGATGATATCGATTTTAGCTTTGTCGACCTCAATGCCCTGATGGGAAATGACATGTCCCAGAACAATGCCCTTCGTCACCATGAAGTGGCATTTCTCCCAATTGAGGACAAGTCGCTTGTCCTGACAGCGTTGAAGTACAAGCCCTAGATGGTTCAGACAGTCATCAAAGGATGACCCAAAGACTGAGAAGTCGTCCATAAAGACTTCGAGGAATTTTTCCACCATGTCAGAGAATATACTCATCATACACCTTTGAAAGGTCGCGGGTGCATTGCAGAGGCCAAAGGGCATGCGCTTGTAGGCAAAAGTGCCAAAGGGACAGGTGAAAGTTGTCTTCTCGTGATCCTCAGGGGCGATGGGTATTTGATTATACCCTGAGTAACCATCGAGGAAGCAGTAATAGGAGTGACCTGCTAATCTCTCCAACATTTGGTCTATGAAGGGTAAAGGAAAATGGTCCTTCCTAGTGTTGGTGTTGAGTCGTCGGTAATCGATGCAGACTCTCCACCCTTTCTTCAGACGCTGGGTGACCATTTCCTTGTTCTCATTTTCCACAACTGTGAATCCTGCCTTTTTAGGGACGACATGAATAGGACTCACCCATTTGCTATCGGAGATGGGATAAATGATACCCGCATCTAACAGTTTAAGGACCTCATCCCGGACTACATCCTTCAAGACGGGGTTCAACCTCCTCTGGTGTTCTCGAGAGGTTTTGGATTCATCCTCGAGATAGATGTGATGTTGGCACACCGAGGGGTCTATGCCTCGAATATCATCTATAGTCCAACCTATCGCAGATTTGTGCTCGTTGAGCAGCTCGAGAAGTTTCTTACGTTCACTCTCAGACAAAGCGGAAGCAATAATGACAGGGTAGGTTTCCTTAGGACCAAGATAGGCATAGGAAAGATCTGTTGGAAGAGGCTTAAGCTCCAAATTTGGAGCAGATGGAGTAGAAATAGGTGTCACAGAAGACACGGATTGAAGAGGTTTGACTTCAGTAGGTAAAGGAATGATGGGTTCTCTGGCCATGGTTATCAGAGGCTCGAACTCGATGAGAGGAGCGGGGATCTCTATCAGTGGAGCAGTCTCCAAAAGATCATTGAGATCAGAAATAGCTGACTCTATTGCAAAGTCAGCTCCAAAGTGTTCTAGACACTGCTTAAGAATATCTTCGGTGGAGTCCGGGATTAGACTCTCAACGGCACACATTTCATCGGTCACTTCGCGATCGGCATCTTGTTGCATTAAACGAAAGATGTTGACCTCAGCTTTGAGGTTACCGAAAGCAATGGACATGTTTCCGTCCCGGCACCCGATGTGTGCGTTCGCGGTGGCAAGGAATGGACGGCCTAAGATGACTGGAATGCGGTTGTCGTGACACGGCTCGGTGTCTAGAATGATAAAGTCCACAGGATAATAAAAGTCAGCGACTTTTACTAGGACATCTTCAATGATTCCTCTTGGAATCTTGATGGACTGATCAGCCAATTTCAGGGTGACATTGGTAGGCTTCATATCTTTCAGTCCTAACTACTGATATACCGAGAATGGTATGAGGTTAACGCTAGCCCCTAAATCTAGCAAGGTAGTGCAGCTAAAGTTGTCACCAATTTCACATTGGACAGTTGGGCTACCTGGATCCTTGTGTTTGATCACACTATTGCGTTGAATGAACGCTGTAGCTTTTTCGGCCAAGAAGGCAGCTTTGGGTACATGCGTACGCCGCTTAACTGTGCACAAGTCCTTGAGAAATTTGGCATAGGAAGGGATTTGCTTGATAGCAGAAAGGAATGGGATATTGATCTGGACGTCTTTAAAGACATCTAAGATCTCAGAGAATTGCTGATCCCGCTTATCTTGGACAAGTCTGTCCGGGAAGGGAGGCTTTACTCGACAAATGGATTTGTCTTTAGCCTTAGATTTCTGCACAGGGATATCTGATGTTGGTGCAGAGGTAGAAGAAGCAGAGGTAGGATTGGTACTAGTTTCCTCTGTACGAGTGATGGGTGCTGGAGATGGCACCGGTGGTGGTTGGACTCCCATGTCCACAGTTTTTCCAGATCGTAGGGTGGTTACAGCTTGCACCTCCCCTTGACAATTCTCATTCTGGCTTTGAGATTGGGATCCGATCTCATATACTGCCCCTTTGGCATTTCCTTTAGGGTTGGCAATGGGTTGGCTAGGAAAGATCCCCTTAGCTTTCTCAGCTTCCAAGTTACCTAGACGTTGCTCTAGACGAAGCATGGATTGCTGTTGCTGTTGCTCTAGGCGTTGCATAGATTGTTGTTGCTGAGTAATGAGTTGAGCTAGAAGGTCTTCGATACCAGATTTGGGGACCGACTGTTGGGGGGCAGCTAATGGGAGCTGAGGCACCAATTCGCGACTCGAGCTCATTGGGGCATTATAGTTATAGGCTGGAGAATTAGTTGGGACAATCGGTTGGTTCTGAAAGGTCTGTGGGACTCTTTGCTGATTCTGAAATGTGCTCGATTGTCCAGAGTATTGACCCTGTTGGAACTGCTGGTTCTGATTAGATGGGTACTGAGTCTGCTGGTATTGTCCCTGATTGAATTGCCTATTGGGTTGATTGAACCCAGGAGGATACATGCCCTGAGGTTGACGTGGAGGTTGAGCTTGTGGTTGAGTAGACTGAGGCCTCCAAGAAAAGTTAGGGTGGTTTCTCGTGTCCGGATGATAAGATTGACTATACGAGTTCTGAGTGGGTGGTTTGTATGTGCTGAAAGCACAAACTTCTTCCTGAAGAGGATTAGACCACCCTTCATTCAAAGGACAATGCTCAGTAGTATGGGAGGGTTGCAGACAGAGGGTGCAGGATTCCATAGGGCTCTCGTGTCCCACATGCATGACTGGGGTAAACTGTTGAATAGGCTTTTGGACAGATACAGCCAGTGCCGAAACTGACTTGCTCAACTCTTGAATGACAGATCGAAGCTCAGTATCGGCTGTAGCATCATGTCCCTTGGTTGTCCTTTGGACCGAAGTGGTTCGACTGAACTCTGAGTCAGTCGTCCAATGTTGAGAGTTTTCTCCTAACTCTCCCAAGAATTTGTATGCATCGGTCGGAGTTTGGTGCAGGAATTTTCCTTGGCACATGGACTCTACCATGGTCCGGGACTCATCAGTAAGTCCCTTGTAGAAGACATGGACAAGATTGCCCTTGTCGATGCTATGGTGGGGACACTTAGTCAGGTAGTCTTGGAATCTGTCCCATGCTTCAAAAAATTTCTCATCGGACTTCTGTCTAAAGTCCTGAATGAGTTGCTTCATTTGGTTGGTCCGAGTCATGGGGTAGAATTTAGACATGAATTTGCCCACCAATTCTTTCCAACTGCTGATTGAATCAGCGGGTAAGGAGTAGAGCCAATCTGAGGCTCGGTCTTTGAGCGAGAATGGGAAAACTCGCAGATGGACATTGTCATCATCAAGGTTCTGATTCTTGAAAAGTAGGATGACATGTTGGAATTCCCTAATATGGGAATATGGGTCTTCTCTTGGGAGACCACGAAAGGTTGGCAGCATTTGGATCGTCTGCGGCCTGATCTCGAACTGTACCGCCATAGTAGGTGGGAGAACAATGCAAGTGGGTGGATTGGCAGAGATAGGAGCGAACGTCTCGATAAGAGGTCGTTCGACTGCCATGACTACAAAGGTAGTAGTACTGGGGGAGGTGGGTGGGGAAAGAGATGGGGAAGAATTCAGTGGAGGATCCACTGTAGGGACGTGATTCTCAGATCGAATCAAGCGCTTGTTCGGGCGAGTCCAACCGGGCATACGCGAATGAGGCAAGCTCTATACTTGGCAAAAAGTTGCCAGAGAGGAACACTATCCTAAATGATGCACACCAAGCACAGATAATCCTATTCTAAGCAATCAGGATATATTTTAGGAATTATCTTAGTTAGTTTTGGGGCTAGAGTAGATTATGACAGTGGGCGGACCACTGGTTTATCTTTTAACCGCCGGACTAACTGTTTTGCACTCAGAGGTTCTCACCAGGCTACACTCTTCAGAGCGAATCCTTTAGTACTAACTCTAGTTAACAACAAGGCAATCCGAAGCCTAGACAGACGTGCGGCACAATGGCTGACTTAAGTACGTCCCAGACTAACCGGATTGGTCAGGTGGATAAGAAGAGTGTTCCCTCGGGTTAAGCTAGGGTTGATGCGTGTTCCTAGTCCACACGCAACTAACCGCCGAATAGTCCAAGATGCCACGTCGAGCTCAGTGTACTTGAGTAGCAGGGACTTATGGGTGTGTTAGACAACAGGGACCCGCGCTCATGGTCTTATTTCGATTGGATGTTAAGCGGGTTCGCTTTGCGTGGATTTTTCCTCGAACACCGGGCTAATTGGCGCTACTTCTTGATTCTTTTTATTATAGATGGATCCTGGGGATCAATTTCAGCTGGAATGATGAGGTGGGTGATGAAATCCCACCAGTTTCAATTTGGAGCTGGGTCTGCTCTCTTAGAGTTGATTGATTAACGGCCACGCCACGCAAGTCGAATAAGTTGTTGCTAGAAAACAAATAGACAAGCGGCAATGATGCACCCAATATGCTCTGTATCGCACTCAAGGCGAGGATAGAGACTTACCTCCCGTGGGCCACGCCACGGGGTCTCCTCCGTGGGTTAGAGAGGGGTATCCTAATGGGCTTGGGCCCGACTCCACCTCTTTGAGCTTTTGCTCTCTACCCACACTGGATCGTGTTCCTGCAGAAACAGTTAGATCGCACGGTCTAGGTATGTGGGATTCTATTTGGAAGATCTTTGCCTTTTTAGGGTTCACAGAACAAGCACTGGATTTAGGCAAGTTTTTGAATTAATTCCTAAGTTCGAGATGGGTTAAAATTTAGGAATTTCCAGATTGGAAAATACCTAGATTGGAAAGTTTCCCGAACTGTGGAGATCTTCCAAGAAAGATTTGATTGCGAGATCCCTTATAATTTTTGGAAATTTCCCAAAATTGAAATTCTGCTAGATTTGGGGTGTTTCCTTTTGCAGACTTTTCCAAATTCGGAAGATTTCTAAAGATAGAAATTCTTCTAAAGAGGAAACTTCTAAGAGGGGAAACCCTAATTAAGCATAGTTTCAAGATTTTAGAATCTTTCCAAAAATCGCAAATCCTGGATTGGTGATTTCTAAAAATCTGCAGAATATGAAACCCTAATTTTTTTTGAATTTTGAATTTATTATTTTTTTGGTATTTTCCACTTAATCTAGGGTTTCTAAAAAACCCTAGAACAAGATCTAGCAGTTATATGGAAAGCAGTAAAATTCCTAAATTATTACAACTTTGCACTCGGCCTTCCGAGGCATTAAAAATAGTAATTTAAAAACTGCTAAAAATCAACAAAAACAAAAAATAGAAAGTTTCCCGAAAAGGTCGGGCTGGCCTAATTAAGCAGCTTTTCGCTTCAGCAACTTTCCAATTCCGTCTTTACGTCCTTTTTCGCACTCCCGAACACCCGAGCGGCAGCGGCGCCATTTGAAAATAGGATTTTTCCGCGTCGTTGGTTACGGAAACCCTAATCTCAACAATATTTGTAATTATTCGTTTCTTTTTCACTCAAATCCTGCAAAAATCACAGGGTTGTACAGTGGCTCGTGTCGGATGTCGATCCGCACTCGGGGTTAGTTAGCGCGACTCATGAACATGCAATGACGGATTTTTATCAAGAAAACATGGAGAGGTGAGAATGATGATCGATTTAAAATAATTATTGGCGATTTTTAGAGAGAGAAATTTCCCACAAGTAATTAAGACGAGAATAAATTGAGAATAAGACTGAAAACACAATACTGCAAAATCAATTAAACTTTATTCAATCATAGTGCTTACAAACTATCTTTGTAGAAATTACTAAAAACTTGACTATAAAGCATTAAAATTCTAGAGAGATTTAGAGATAGAAATAAGAACTAGAGAGAGAGAGTGAGATAGAGAGAAGAACTCACCATGACTTACCATGAGGATCGGCTCGGTCTTTGGTCTACCAAGGGATGGTGATGTGCATGGATGTGCACCGGTGGTGCGCACAGGAGAGAGCAACACAGTCCTTTAAACTGTGTTTAACTTGGAGAAGGGAGTGTTGCATGGTGGAGTGAAGAGACCCCAAGTT
Source organism: Euptelea pleiosperma (assembly GCA_035048495.1). Classification (NCBI taxonomy): domain Eukaryota; kingdom Viridiplantae; phylum Streptophyta; class Magnoliopsida; order Ranunculales; family Eupteleaceae; genus Euptelea; species Euptelea pleiosperma. Next base: position 6,067,335 of record CM068549.1, read on the forward strand.
GCTAGTCGTGGCTGCACCGTAGAGGAGGATGGAGGATCGGTGTTGCAGCGACAAGGTAGTAGATGGAAGGAGGCGCAACTCTCCTCTAATGGTGGAGGCGGTACAATGAGTTGCAGGTTGAGGGCGGCTAGAGGAATGGTGAAGGGCAGGTGGAGGACGCCCAGATCACCCCCTTCTTCCCTCTTCTCTCGTCTTCATTTCTTACCCCTTTTTTTTCTGGTTTTCTCCTCCGTTTTGGTGAGGGAGAAAATGGCTCACCCCCTTGTTGCCGGTTGGGTAACGGCTTGAGGGGGAGTGATCGAGAGAAGGAAGGATGGGATTGAGGAATGAAGGTGGTGGCTACGGTTTTGGATCTGGAAGTGGTGGTAGAGATCGTGGAGGAGCACTGACGGCCGGAGTTGCAGGTCTGCAACTCCGGCGTTAAAAAAAACGGTAATGACAACAAAAACGAAAACAAAAATGAAAAAAAAAATGAGAAGAAAAAGAAAAAGAAGAAGAAGAAGAAGAAGAAGAAGAAGAAGAAGAAGAAGAAGAAGAAGAAGAAGAAGAGGAGGAGGAGGAAGACCTTGATGGCCGGAGTTGCTGCCTGCAACTCCGGCGAAGATGAGGAGGAAGAAGAAGAAAAAAAAAAAATTAAAAAGAAGGGAAGATGGGGCCAGAAGGAGAAGAGATCTGTGCGGGATTGATAGGGGGAGAGAATGGAAGAGAAAGGGGGGGGATTAGGGTTCGAACGAACCCTTCTCCCTCCTCTTATAAAGCTCCCTATTTCCATTAATGGAAATAGGGTATTTTTTGAAAATAAAAAATAATTTTTTTTTTTTTTTTTTTTTTTTTTTTTTTTTTTTTTTTTTTTTTAAGTAAAAACCTACTTTTCTATGGGGAATCTCCCCAATTAGTGGACCCCCCATTTAATTAAAATTATTTTTGAAATTCGCGGGGTCCACTAACTGGTCGGTCAGCGGGTCGATGAAGATGGGCCCGGCTATTGGCCCTCATGGGTTGATGATGTCCATCATCTCACAGAATGAAGTGACAGACAGTCTGATGGCGATCGGATGGATGGTGACTTGATTGGGACTCAGATTGGTAGATCGACGGATCTAGAGAGATCCAACGGTCCGATTGAAGATCCAACGGTCCGATGGAAGATCCAACGGTCAGAAAGCTAAGGGAGATGAGATAGAGCTGATAGGCAGGAGTTCTGGGGTTAGGTCAGTAGATTCGAGGATCGAGAGATGAAGAGAGAGAGAGAATAAGGAGAGATGAGAGAAAAAGTATCAAAAAAAATGGAAAAAAAGCACTGGCGGAGGGTCTGGAACCCTGTTCTTCACTGTGACCATCCTCACGCTTTTCCAGTAGAGTCGACCATCATTCTTTGCTGACTCATGTGGCTTTAAACGCTTTGGTCCGTCTCTTGGTCATTGGCTCTCCTACTCTCTTCGTTCTTTGGGCCGACTTTTTGGTCCTCTTATTCAGCCCATATTTGGCCCATATCTTCTAGTTGTAGCATGTGGGCTTGTTAAGCTTTGATAATGGGCTTTCATGATCGATTTGGGCCCACAAGTCTCGAAAATCGTCCCATCGGGGTTTCCTGCGACAGAAGAAGCGCGTAATGAGACTTTATCAGAACGGCTTAATATTTAGACTTCCGAAAATGTGTTTAATGCATGCAAATATACCATTTCGTCCAGAAAAGTGTGTTTTACGCAATGAGATAGACTCTTACGTAGAAAAGTGGATAATTAGAGCAATTTTACGTAGGAGAGTGCGATAACGCTAACAGGATAAGTGCTTAAAATAAGCACTTTTGAGCGAATATCAATGACTCACAATTCTTCTAGTCCCATAACATTTCCATTGAGTGGTCTCATTAACCTTTGCTTTGGTCATGGAACTTAGAATGACATCAAATTCGAATTATTAAGTAAAAAAACTTCTCTATATACATTCGAGACATCGAAGATGAAAGTACAAACCCTAGAAAATGATATAGGCCATCTTTTTAGCCAATCAGACTTTTTAGCTTCCCTAACATCTATATCGTTAGAAACCATTTTTGAGCCTGTTGATGAAAACCTTTTCTTGTTAACCCATCAACCAAAAACCCAATCCCAAAAAAGAGTTCAATACGAAAACCTACTTCTGAGAGGGATCAAAGAGTATTTGGTATGATCATGAAAAGATAGAAACTAAGAAAGAAAAAGAAAAGAAAAGAAAACAAATGGTTTGAGCTGAAAAGAAACATAATCAGAAAGAAAGAAAGAAAAAAAAAAGAAGAAAATGTTGAAGAATAGCCAAAAAGACAAAAATTGGAAAAAGAAAAGAAGAAAAGTCAATGAAATATTACCCTTAGGAAAAGTTGCAAAGAATAGTGAGATACCTTCTCAGAATTTTTGAATACCAGAATATCCTTCTTTTCTGAACCTATCCTAAGCCTCAATACAACCTATGCAAGTCTTATTTGATTCTAGATTTGTACCATCCTCAAGTATGGAGAATGGAGAAAAGAAAAATTATAGAGTTTGATCCGACGTTCTTAAGTGATATGACATTCCAATCATGAGATCTTCTTAAATCTTCTTATACCCTCCATTCAAGAACTATATATGTGAGACGTTTGTCAGTTTTTATATTCATCTCCTCACATATAGTTTGAGAGAAAAGTATAAAACTATTTCTGAGTGATTCATTTCTGAGTGATTCACTTCTGAGTGGTATACAAGTGAAGATTGAGGTCGAGGCATAGAGTCTCTAAGGAGATCCAGATATCTCTACTGCCAGATAAGGATGATGTTAAACACACACACACACTGACTCCGAGTAATCTTTTATTTGAAGGTCCATTTGTAGAAGTGTTGCATTTTGCTGATTAGTTCTAATTTGTGAATGATTTCTTGCATCCTTAAAATAATCTGACAAAACGGAGTTTTTTCTGAGTAATGCAAATAAGTTTTCTAGCATGTTATGCCTAGCCCTCTTTCGCTCACTTATTTCACAATAGTTGCCAAGGATTGGGAATATGCTAGTTGGGGGTTGTGATATTCGCTCAAAAGTGCTTATTTTAAGCCATTATCCTTATAGCGTTGTCGCATTCTCCTACATAAAACTTATCTTTTCATCGACTTTTCCACGTAAGAGTTTCTTCCATTGCGTAGAATGCATTCTTTAGATGAAAATCGACTATTTACATGAAATATACGCATTTCGGATAGTCCAGTATCAAGTTGTTTTAGTTGAATCTCATTACGTGTTTTTTCACTTGCAGGAGACCCTATCGGGCGATTCTCGAGGACTGGCTGGCCCACGATCAACCACAAAAGACTTCTATCAAAGCTTAAAGAGCCAACAGGTTAGGATAAAAAGATAGAAGACATGTACGGGCAAAGTTAGAAGATCGTAGAGTCGGAACAAGGGCTAAGAGAGAGAATATTAGTTCGAGACCAAGAGAAGGACTTAGGTATTAAAGGCCACACCAATTGACATCAAAAGATAAGTTTGACTAATTGGTGGAGTGGACGAGAGAGAATAAAGAAGACCAGGGTTCAAGACCCTCCAATGCTTAGATTTTTGTATTTTTCTCTCACCTCTCTCTTATTTCTCTCTCTATCTATCTTGGCCCATGACCGAGGCCCATGACCCACGACCCATGACCCATACCCATGCCCATGCCCATACCCATTTGCAACAACGAGAGAATTGGTCTCACTTGACCGATTCTTCTCTCCCCCATATCTCTCTATCCTAGTCATTCTCTCTCTCATCTAATTAACCCATTCCCAACCGTTGTATCTCTCTAGATCCAACGGTCATCATTTTTACAACAAGCGAAAAGGAAAAAAAAAGTCTATAAGAGATCTACGATCTCTCCTTCTTGGGTTGGTTCCCTCCATGTTCTCTTCCTCTCTTTCTTTCTCTTCTTCACCATTCTTCTCCGGCGAGCTCACCATTAACGCCTCCACCTCAAGGTGCAAAGCATCAAACAACAACGTCTCCTTGCTGCCCATTCTATTCGCCACAATCAAAGGCTACAATCCTCAATCCTACTGAGGTCTATTAAATCGAAGTTGCACCATCTACCTCTTCAATGATAAGCTTCTCTTTAATTTATCTCTCTAACCTTCCTACCTTCTTTCTCTCTCTTCTTTCCCTCTCTACCTTTACATGCTTTTTAGGGTAATATTTTAATGGCTTTCTAGATTAATTTGGTTTAATGTTATTTTCATTGTAAATCATTTGAACAAGCATTGTAAGCATTGTTTTTAGTTTAATGAACAAGTTTTAAATTCAAGTTTAAGTTGTTTTTATTTATTATGTTTTTCATTCTCGTTTCTCTTATGTTTTTTCATTCTAATAGTTTTAACAACAATCTCAAGCATATTTTAAATCAACCTCTACCATTCTCATCCTTCCATTTATTCCAAGCATTTTCTGATTATTCTTGTTTCTTATTGTGCTAACTAATCCCGAGTGCGGATGATATCCGACACAAGCCACTGTGTAAGTCTTCTTATCTGCAGATTAAGTGAACCAATTCGGAGAAATTACAAATATTGTTGAAATCAAGGATTTCCGATCCAATGACGCGGAAAAACCCTAATTTCAACCAACGACTGGAAAACCTTGTTTCGTGGGCCTTCACTTAAGATGCTCCATTTACAACATATGTTTTTTTTTTTAAAATACTTGATCTTCAACTTTGGAAAACATGTACCCAAAACAGAGGTTTCCTCCCCCTTGGATCTACACGGCCATTATTGGCTTGAAATCGACAATGAGGGCTCCACCAAAGTCGTCATTCAACCTCCAACTGAAACCTCTTTGATTTCATAAGTTTTAATGGGCATATGCCCAGATTTCAAACCCAAAACGTTGCAGAAAATGCACTGTACAGTGCTGAGTTTCAGCACAAAAGCACTGCCTTTTGTTGCCTAAAATCCTTGCAAGAAAACCCTAGTTTTTATACCTTTTTCATTTTCTTCTAATTTGAGTATTATGCCCAGATTTTGTAGCATAAACGCAGCAAAAACGTTGCTGAACCAGTGCTACTTTCAGCTCATAAAAATTCTAACATGGTTGCGTGATGCCCTCTTCATTTCTCCAAATTCATCCCCAAGTACACCCTAGTTTTGATTCCAAAATGTCTTAACCAGAAATGTGTATATAAAAAAGGAAAAAGATGTAACAAGGTAAGCCTGAAACGTTTTCAAATGCGGAAGCACGATTCTTGTCACTCACCGCTGTCATCGCATGGATGTTTATCCCACTCCTTGGTGGATATACACACCAAAAATTACGCTGATTGGTAATCTCTGTCCATACCATTATACTAATTTTTAAGGCGTGCTTATAGACATTGAATTCAATCATTTTTTTTTTTGAGTACTAAAACCAATAGGTAAAAATCATCAAACAAGCTGATTTTTTTGTATTAATATCGACTAAGGGATGCGCTAAACATCCATGCGTTCAGTGGGCCCAGATGGTAGTGGTGAGTAACAAAAATGAGCTTCCACAATTGAAAAGATCTCAGGTATACCTTGTTACATCACGACCATGCCTCTAATACAAATGTTTGTCGTTGTAAACGTTTGTAAGGCGATTCTAAGAAAGTTGCTTGGCCAATATTTTTAAAAAAGACAGAGAGACCCCGTTAGGCCTTGAATGGTGATCGTGTATTGTCAGAGACATGAGAGAGAGCCTTGAATGGTGATTGTGAATTGTCAGAGATAGAGAGAGAGCCTTGAATGGTGATTGTGAATTGAGAGAGAGAGAGAGACACGCTAACACCGGGACCACAGCCCTTGAATGGTGATCGTGAATTGTCAGAGATAGAGAGAGAGCCTTGAATGGTCATTGTGAATTGACAGAGAGAGAGAGAGACACGCTAACACTGGGACCACAGCCCCCATGTGGCACACTCTTAGTGGATGCTGACGATATGGATGTTTGGCCAACCACTAGGTGGACCTACAAATCATGGTTTATGGATGTTTGGCCAACCACTAGGTGGACCTACAAATCATGGTTTTTAAAACGGCCGTTTAAACGCATTTTGACGCTTTAAATTAAACAGCCATTTTTTGGGTTAACGTTAATGGCCAATGTTTTAAAAACCGAACCGATGATCAAACCGATTTTTCAAGCTATTGGTCAGACCGGGTTGTGTTTATTATTCAATTATAAAGAGATAGAGATAAGCGGAGATTTGAAAAAGATTGGATTCTATAATTTAGAAAGAAAATATTGATATTTAGTAAACATAGATTAATTCACTTATTTAGGAAATCTAATTATTTTAATATTTATGTTTTTTCCTAAATTTTCTCATCTCATTAGGCAACACCTTGTCTATTTAGTTTTTCCTAAAATCGGTCCTCAAAGTTTGCCGGTTTGTTCAGTTCATTGGTTAAACCGACAGTTATGCAAAATCTGTCGGTTCCATCTTCTTCACCGGTTTTAATAGAACCGGACTGAAAAAATTCCAAATCCCGGTCGGACCTGGTACGGTCCGGTCCGGTTTTCAAAATACTGTTAACGGCCGTTAAAACCGTTTCAACAGCCGTTAAATTCTGAATCTTTTTGAAAAAACAAATGACAGTTAAATCCATTTTTTTGAAATTTTCAAATTTCAAAATTTGAATTTCAGCCCCATTTTTTCCCGTTAAATCGTTAAATTCCTTTTAATTCCGTTAAAATCCATTTTTTTTTCCATTTTTTTTCATTTTTGCCCATGGCTGTTCCAATCCGTTTAAACGGTAACGCCGCCCCAGTCCGTTAAACCGTTAGAACGGACTCCTTAAACCTTGCTACAAACCAAGGTTTAAAGGAGGCCATTTTAACGGTACAACGGACTGGGGGCATTACCGTTAAAACCATTAAAACGGAAAAAAAACGGCCATGGGTAAAAATGAATAAAAATGGATTTTAGCAGAATTTAACAAAAAAACTAGAAAAAGGCGCTGAAATTCAAAATTCAAAATTGAAAATTTCAAAAAACGAAAAAAATAGAATTTTACGGAAAAAATAGATTTAATGGCCATTTTTTTCCATAAAATTTTCCAGAATTTAACGGCTGTTAAAACGATTTTAATGGCCACTAAAAAGAAAAAAAATGGCCGTTAAATTCAAAACGTCATAACGGGTTTTAACAAAACGGGCTTGGGGCTTTACCGTTTAAACGGCCATTTTTAAAACCATGCTACAAACCAAAAATTGTTTAAACGGCCATTTTTAAAATCATGCTACAAACCAAAAATAAACCTGATTAGTGATTTCTACACGTGAATTGAAGTTTTTTCATGGATTAATTTTAACAGTAGGAATTTGAGCATTATTGAGCGATATTTGGGCGAAAAGACCCAAAGGTTGTAAATCATCAATCAGGCTGATTTCTGGTTTGCGGGTCCACCTAGTGATTGGTCAAATATCCATGCAGTCAGTGCTCTCCAAGGATGTGCCACGTGGCTCCTACTGTGGGCTGTGATCGGCTTCGCTCACAGCGGGGTGTGAGCGAAGGTTTACTCAAGAGAGGGTGTGGGAAGAGAGCCGTACGAAGAAACTAATGATGAAGTTCTGCACTCGGGACCTACCCCGACAACGAGTAAACCTTTGTTCACTGCTGCAGTTAGCGATGCCGCTCGATCAGTGCAGCCAATATGAGCTACGTGGCACATTCTTAAGAGGACACTAACCGTATGGATGCTTAAGCAAATCCCTAGGTGGACTTAAAAACCAAAAGTCAGCCGGATTATTGATTTAAAAACCGTTTGATCTTTGTACGCAAATAATGGTCAATATCGCTCAAATTAATACGGTCGATATCAACCCATGAAAATGACTTCGATCTAATGCTTAGAAATCACTGAGCAAGTTTAGTTTTGATTCGTAGGTCCACCAAGGGATCGGTAAGACATTTATACGGTTAGTGTCCTTTTAAGAATGTGCCACGTGGCTCAAATTGGCTGCAGTGAGTGGCATCACTAACTGCAGCAGTGAGCGAAGGTTCTCCAACAATCGTTGCCTTGTAAAATCTTAGAAAACAAAGTTTGATATGAAATTTTGAAATTTAAAACAAGGGAGCCGCACCTGAACCAATCAGTCAGGTTCATAAGCCGCTGATGGACCACAATGTGAGCCACGTGCCATACTCTTAGAGAATGCTGACCGTATGGATGTTTGTCCCATCCCTAGGTAAACCTAAAACTCAGTCTGATTAGTGATTTCAAACCTTTGGATCTTTGTACCCCAAAATAATGCTCTAATTACACGGTTAAAATTCAACCCATGAAAACGATTCCAATAAAACACGAGTAGAAATTTTTTTGATGCAAAGGACTTTTGATGCAGTCGACGCAGAGGGGTCTCGTGACCCTACATACCTCGTTTTTAGGGCTCACTAACCGTATGGATGTTTACTCCGCCCCTTGGTGGATATATATACAACAAATCAGTCTCACTGATTTTTTCCAGCCATACACTTTAGCACTTATTATATTTGATTGTAGCCGTTGGATTCAAGCATAATTTTTGCATATTTTTTGGGCACTTAATCCAACGGATAGAAATAATCAACAAAGCTGATTTTGGGTATAAACATCCATCAAGGGGTGGGGTAAACATCCATGCAGTTGGTAGGCCCAGAAAATGAGCCATGTAGGGCCATGACTCATGAGACCCCTCCGCCTACATCTAAATTTTTTCCAGGTCTACTTCTGGTTGGGCCAAAAACATATATACAGTTAGAACTTAGAAGTGCCTAAGAATGTGCCACGTTGATAATTTGTGGTCCGTCCAGAAACTTTTAGAAAAGATTGGCACGTGCACGTTGTCTCTGCGAGAAACAAATCCGTGGTTCTAAAACATAACACGTCACCCCAATTCATCGTCCAATGGTCTTTGAACGTGGAGGGTAGCATCCACGGCGAGAAACAACCGTCAGTCAGGCCAATAAAGTCACGAAGACATAAATATAACAACTTTCAGAGACAGATGCTCTTCTCTCAATCTCCCTTAATTGAGAGGTGCTGGGTATTCTCGTAAATATAGAAACAGTACATCAGAATTTCTGGGATAAGTATTACTCTCTGCTGAAGTAGTGGTAGGCGAGATCTGTGGAGAGTTGAATTGGTCCTCTGAGGATGTGGGAGAATCTTACACCTCTCCCTATAAACTCACGAAGACGTCAAGACGGTCCGTTGTCCTTGTCCCGGCCTCTCTCCACCCATCCAATAATGGGTGAAATTGATCATCGATGCAACCCAAACAAGCCTCACGTCGCCGTATTCGCATTCCCATTCGGCAGCCACGCCGCCCCTCTGCTCAGCCTGGTACGTTGGTTAGCAGCTGCCGCCTCAGATGTGAGGTTCTCATTTTTCTCCACTGCGAAATCGAATGGCTCGATCATGGCGTCGAAAGCTGACGATCTCGATAATCTACAAATCTACGACGTCGCGGATGGTATACCGGAGAACTACGAATTTACAGGGAAGCCGCAGGAGGAAATCGAACTGTTCCTTAAAGCGACGCCTGAGAACTTTAAAAATGGGTTAGAGAATGCCGTGGCGGATATGGGAGGGTCTACTATGAAGAATATCAGCTGTGTTATAAGCGACGCGTTCCTGTGGTTCGCGGGGGAGTTGGCGGAGAAGATGGGGGTCCCCTGGGTCCCGCTTTGGACGGCCGGAGCTCATTCCCTGTCCACTCACTTCTATACCGACGTCATCCGTCATGTGATCGGAGTTGGCCTGACTGGTAATTTTTATTTGTTGAAGAGTCGTGCTACCCACGGACACCAATATGTGCCGTTTTGATGCACATGCAAGTCCCTCGATTTGCCAGGTAGTAGACTCTTTCGGCCCGCTACCTCTATGAATATTTGGCCCACATCTTGGTGGACCCACACATCAAAAATCAGTTTGATTAGTGATTCCTAGCCATTGGAATAGACCACTTTTTCATCATGGACTAGGAACCAAGTCATAGGCCTGTTCATAAAGCCTATGATGAAAAATTGCTCAAATCCTAGGGCTAGAAATCACCAATCACGCTGATTTTTGGTGTAGGTCTATCATAGTGTGGACCAGACATTCAAGTGGCAAGTGGGCCTGAACGAGTCTGTTACGTTACGTTGCAATTGGAGGGACTTCTGCATCAAAATTTTGATACAGAAGACAGCATCAAAGATCAGACCCGGTTTGAGGCTATTGATCGTTGGATTCAAGAGATCCACGGTGCACGAGGCAACAACTATTTTACCTTTTGCAGTCGATACCTGGTAGACCGTGGAACTCTATAAAGTGGTTAATGGCCTCAACAGTGTACTTTATTGTTGAATTAATCTCCAGTCAGTCCACGGCGTTTCCGACACATATACAACCAACCCATAGAAAACGAGTATACATGAGTACAATATCGAACACAGCGCACAAAATACAGGCCGCGTGGCACAGTCTTAGTGGACGCTGCCTGCCCGTATGTATGTTTGGCCATTCACTAGGTGGACCTATAATAAGAAATAAACCCGATCAGTGATTTCTAAGCTTTGGATTGAAGTTGTTTTCATGGGTTGATTTTAAGCGGAGCTTTAATTGGGTGTGAAGATCCAAAGATTTTAAGCGGAGCATTAATTGGGTGTGATATTAATACAATTTGTAAACACAGATGTTGCACGACGTGAAGATGAAGCCCTCAACTTCATTCCAGGGATGTCAGATCTACGTATCAAGGACTTGCAAGAAGGGATCATCAAGGGAAACTTGGAATCAATCTTCTCGCGCATGCTACATCGGATGGGACAGATGATGCCACATGCCACCGTTGTCACCATCAACTCTTTCCAAGAACTTGATACCCCAATCGTTGACGATCTGAAGTCAAACTTCAAAAAGTGCCTCACCATAGGGCCCTTCAATCTCATGTTCCCGTCACGGAACAATTGTGACGCAAGCGACTGCCTACCGTGGCTGGACGGACATAAATCTGTGTCCGTGGCATACGTTAGTTTTGGCACGGTTATGACACCACCACCACACGAGCTGGCAGGCTTGGCCAAAGCACTAGAGGCCAGTGGAGCACCATTTTTATGGTCCCTTAAAGACAGTTCAAAGGTGCATTTGCCCGATGGCTTCTTAGATAGGACAAGTGGGAGGGGAATGGTGGTCCCATGGGCCCCGCAGTCACAGGTCCTGGAACATGCATCTGTTGGAGTGTTCGTGACACACTGCGGCTGGAACTCAGTGTTGGAGAGTATCACGGGTGGTGTACCAATGATCTGTCGTCCGTTTTTTGGGGATCAGAAACTGAATGGACGGATGGTTTCGGATGTGTGGGGTATCGGGATCAGAGCTAAGGATGGGGTTTTATCAAAAGATGGAATGGTGAACGCTCTGGATTTGGTCTTGTCCAAGGAAGAAGGGAGGAAAATGAGAGAGAAGGTTGGGACCCTCAAAGAACTAGCAAAACAGGCTGTGAAACCCGAAGGAAGCTCTTTTAAGAATTTCAATACTCTCTTGGAGGTTGTCCGTCGGAACTGAAGGGATACAACTTTTTGTTCTGGAGAAACTATTTATATTTGCCTTTTGTACGCTTTTTCTACCACATAAATCTATCAAGTCATCGTGTAGTATCTAGATTATTTATGAGAAACGAGTCAGGGCCGTCTCGATACAAGTTGAGGCCTAAGGTGAAAACTCTATGTAAGGCCTTTTTTTATATATAATATATTAATATAGAGAAATTCTACTTGCACCCCACAAATTCAATAAGCACCCCATTTGGGTGCTTTTTGGCCGAAAATGCCCTTATACCAAAATAGTTTGCTAAACATGGCATCCCCAATTGAATGCTCATTGAAAAATGTGTTCTTAATTTATAAAATAATTTTTTTGAACCAATGAAATAACACAATTTTCAAAGGACATCCAACAGTACTGACAATGTTTGCATACTTTTAACTCTGCAAATGGTTGCAGGCTAGATTGCTGCAGTAGCGATGCCGCTCAGTGCAGCCAATATGAGCTACGTGGCACATTCTCAAGAGGACACTAACCGTATGGATGCTTAAGCCAATGCCTGTGGACCTGCAAACCATAAATCAGGATTTAAAACCTTTTGATCTTTGTACCCAAATAATGGTCAATATCGCTCAAATTAATACGGTTAATATCAACCAATGAAAATCACTTCAATCTAATGCTTAGAAATCACTCATCAAGTTTAGTTCTGGTTTGTAAGTCCACCTAGGGATCGGCCAAACATTTATACGGTTAGTGTCTTTTAAGAATGTGCCATGTGGCTCATATTGGCTGCAGTGAGCGGCATCGCTAACTGTAGCAGTGAGCGAAGGTTTACTCCAACAACCGTTGCCTTGTAAAATCTTAGAAAACAAAGTTTGATAGGAAATTTTGAAATTTAAAACAAGGGAGCCGCACCTGGAGCAATCAGTCAGGTTCATAAGCTGCTGATGGACCACAATGTGAGCCACGTGGCATACTCTTTGAGTTTACTCTGCCCCTTGGTGGATATATATACAACAAATCAGTCTCATTGATTTTATCCAGCTATAGATTTTAGCACTCTATTATATTTGATTGTAGCCGTTGGATTTGAGCATAATTTTTGCATATTTTTTGGGCACTTAATTCAACGGATAGAAATAATCAACCAAGCTGATCTTGGGTATACACATCCATCAAGGAGTGGGGTAAACATCCATGCGGTTAGTGGGCCCAGAAAAATAAGCCATATAGGGCCATGGGACCCCTTTGCATCGACTCTAGAGTCCTGCATGCATCTAAATTTTTTCCAGGTCTACCTCTGGTTGGGCCAAAAACATACATACGGTTAGAAGTGCCTACGTTGATAATATGTGGTCCGTCCAGAAACTTCTAGAAAAGATTCGCACGTGCACGTTGTCTTGGCGAGAAACAAATCCGTGGTAATAAAGCTTAACACGTCACCCCAATTCATCGTCCAATGGTCTTTGAACGTGGAGGGTAGCATCCACCGCGAGAAACAACCGTCAGTCAGGACGAAGACATCAACGCCTCTTACACCTCTCCCTATAGGCTATAGCTATAAACTCACGAAGACATCAAGACGGTCCGTTGTCCTTGTCCCGGCCTCTCTCGACCCATCCAACAATGGGTGAAATCGATCATCGATGCAACCCAAACAAGCCTCACGTCGCCGTATTCGCATTCCCATTCGGCAGCCACGCCGCCCCTCTGCTCAGCCTGGTACGTTGGTTAGCAGCTGCCGCCTCAGATGTGAGGTTCTCATTTTTCTCCACTGCGAAATCGAATGGCTCGATCATGGCGTCGAAAGCTGACGATCTCGATAATCTACAAATCTACGACGTCGCGGATGGTATACCGGAGAACTACGTATTTACAGGGAAGCCGCAGGAGGAAATCGAGCTTTTCCTTAAAGCGACGCCTGAGAACTTTAAAAACGGGTTAGAGAAGGCCGTGGCGGATATGGGAGGGTCTACTATGAAGAATATCAGCTGCGTTATAAGCGACGCGTTCCTGTGGTTCGCGGGGGAGTTGGCGGAGAAGATGGGGGTCCCCTGGGTCCCGCTTTGGACGGCCGGAGCTCATTCCCTGTCCACTCACTTCTATACCGACGTCATCCGTCATGTGATCGGATTTGGCCCGACTGGTAATTTTTATTTGTTGAAGAGTCGTGCTACCCCACGGATTACCGGACACCAATATGTGCCGTTTTGAAGCAGTCCCTCAATTTGCCACGTAGTAGACTCTTTCGGGCCCGCTGCCTCGATGAATATTTGGCCCACATCTCGATGGACCCACACATCAAAAATCAGTTTGATTAGTGATTCCTAGCCATTGGATTTGACCACTTTTTCATCATGGGATTCGAACCAACTCATAGGCCTGTTCACAAAGCCTATGATGAAAAAATGCTCAAATCCTACGGCTAGAATCACCAATCACGCTGATTTTTGGTGTGTAGGTCTATCATAGTGTAGACCAGACATTCAAGTGGCAAGTGGGCCCGAACGAGTCTGTTACGTTGCAATTTGAGGGACTTCTGCATCAAAATTTTGATACAGAAGGCAGCATAAAAAAGCAGCCCCGTTTTGTGGCTATTGATCGTTGGATTCAAGATTTCCACGGTGCACGAGGCAATGACTATTTGACCTTTTGCAGTCGATGCCTGGTAGACCATGGAACTCTATAAAGTGGTTAATGGCCCCAACAGTATACTTTTATTGTTGAATTAATCTCCAGTCAGTCTATGGCGTTTCCGTCAGATATACAACCAACCCATAGAAAAGAGTATAGAAGTGTACAATTTCGGACACAGCCCACAAAATACGGCCGCGTGGCACAGTCTCAGTGATTTTTAAACGTTGGATTGAAGTTGTATTTCATGGGTTGATTTTAAGCGGAGCATTATTTGGGTGTAAAAATCCAAAGGTTGTAAATCACTAATCAAGCTGATTTTTGGTTGCAGGTCCACCGATGTACTGGCCAAACATCCATACGGTCAGTGTCCTCTAATAGTGTGCCATGTGGCTCATATTGTGGGCTGTGACCGAAATTTTAGTGGGAGTACACCTTCCGCTGACACCTGCAGTCAGCGACGTCGGTGACTGCAGCCAATATGAGCCACTTGGCACATTCTTTAAAGGACATCGACAGTATATATGTCTGGTCAATAATTAGTGGACCTACAAACCAAAAATCAGCCTGATTAGTGATTTAAAACCTTTGGATCTTTGTACCCAAATAATGCTCAAATTCTTATTTTAATATTTTATGTATTTAGCGGAAATTTCAATTTCGAGAAGATATTAATACAATTTGTAAACACAGATGTTGCACGACGTGAAGATGAAGCCCTCAACTTCATTCCAGGGATGTCAGATCTACGTATCAAGGACTTGCAAGAAGGGATCATCAAGGGAAACTTGGAATCAATCTTCTCGCGCATGCTACATCGGATGGGACAGATGATGCCACATGCCACCGTTGTCACCATCAACTCTTTCCAAGAACTTGATACCCCAATCGTTGACGATCTGAAGTCAAACTTCAAAAAGTGCCTCACCATAGGGCCCTTCAATCTCATGTTCCCGTCACAGAACAATTGTGACGCAAGCGACTGCCTACCGTGGCTGGACGGACATAAATCTGTGTCCGTGGCATACGTTAGTTTTGGCACGGTTATGACACCACCACCACACGAGCTGGCAGGCTTGGCCGAAGCACTAGAGGCCAGTGGAGCACCATTTTTATGGTCCCTTAAAGACAGTTCAAAGGTGCATTTGCCCGATGGCTTCTTAGATAGGACAAGTGGGAGGGGAATGGTGGTCCCATGGGCCCCGCAGTCACAGGTCCTGGAACATGCATCTGTTGGAGTGTTCGTGACACACTGCGGCTGGAACTCAGTGTTGGAGAGTATCACGGGTGGTGTACCAATGATCTGTCGTCCGTTTTTTGGGGATCAGAAACTGAATGGACGGATGGTTTCGGATGTGTGGGGTATCGGGATCAGAGCTAAGGATGGGGTTTTATCAAAAGATGGAATGGTGAACGCTCTGGATTTGGTCTTGTCCAAGGAAGAAGGGAGGAAAATGAGAGAGAAGGTTGGGACCCTCAAAGAACTAGCAAAACAGGCTGTGAAACCCGAAGGAAGCTCTTTTAAGAATTTCAATACTCTCTTGGAGGTTGTCCGTCGGAACTGAAGGGATACAACTTTTTGTTCTGGAGAAACTATTTATATTTGCCTTTTGTACGCTTTTTCTACCACATAAATCTATCAAGTCATCGTGTAGTATCTAGATTATTTATGAGTAACGAGTCAGGGCCGTCTCGATACAAGTTGAGGCCTAAGGTGAAAATCTATGTAAGGCCTTTTTTTATATATAATATATTAATATAGGGAAATTCTATTTGCACCCCACAAATTCAATAAGCACCCCATTTGGGTGCTTTTTGGCCGAAAATGCCCTTATACAAAAAAAAAAAAAAAAAACTAGTACCCCTCTTTGTCCCTCCTTCTCCACCTCTTTTTTTCACCACTCTTTCTTCCTCTCCACCTCTCTCCCTCTCTCACCTGTAAAAAATATTGTCATATTTTAATTTGGCAAAGATTTCGCGTGACATAAAATATTCATGGAACCTTACGTACGAGCACCAGTGTAGTATTGAAGATGTCATGGTACGCATACTTCGTCGACTGCGTGAAGACTAGAAAACTAAAAGACAAAGATAGCAAGGATCAGACGATTGACGATAGGAGTCATCTGAGTAACTGCCTATTTGTCAGTTATAGACCGTGTACGCTCGCTTAGGAAAGTAAGTGACTTAATGGCCATAGGAATAGGTTTTAAAACTAATAAAATATAATGGTCAAACTTAGTCATGGACAAACTCTAGTCTAAGTTAAGATTATTGACTTCTGGGAAAGTTCGATCGATTGTACTATTTAAGCCAATCAATTGGAGACCTCTGTAAAATTGATTGGACTCTACGAGATAGAACTTAATTGAAGCCAATCGATTGGAGACCTCTGTGAAATCGATTGGAGCTTATGGGACAAACTTATTTAAGTTCGATTGATTGGACTATGTACAATTGTCACGCCCCGATTCCAATACCCAGATACAACTCAAAAATCTGTAGATTGACCCGTACCTGAACCCAGAGGTGATCGATGAATGTCCTACAGTGGTCTAATTAGGTCAATTAGACTACTAAGGTTCATTTGAAAATCATTAAGAAACCCCACGAGGGTTAACTAGGTCAAATAAGTCAAGAGAATTAAAAGAAAGTCGAATTGGTCAATTGGGTGTTCTAAAGTTAACTACAGTTCAAGTTGAGGTATTAAAATCAGAAATAAGCATATATTCATAGTAGAAATTAAATTAATTTATAAATCAAGCTAATTTAATCATTCAATTAAGTATGAAAAGAAATTGGTGAGAACATATTCATAATAAATAATGTTATAAGACAATCAAATACAGCTTTCTAAAGTGTGGGATCGACTCCACGTCGATCTCCTCGAATACACCGGAGTTTTCCATCTCAAAATCATCCTAGGTACCTGGCTCCTCAAAATTTGAAAATGGTATTGGTGTAGCACCGTGAGCCGAGGCCCAGTAATACAACAGTGTGCATGGCATGATGTTATACTATACAAGTTTTTAACCAAGGTATGCATCTCAATCATATAATAAGGTTGACATGAATATGATGGTGAATGCAAGTGAGTACGAGATGCACATGCAACTAGTACCCATAACCACATAGGGTCTCTATCTCCTTTCCGCACTAGGAGCGGTCTCATCGATCCATCTACAGGATATAAAAATAATAGGAAAGTTTAAAAATTACGAAAATACTATTTTTGTCAAAATCTCCCGAAATCTCCCGCTAAGGTTTTTAAATTTCTCGAGTAAGGTGGGAAGGGTAAAATATGAATATTTTTGGTATCTTAGGCCCACAAAATAATTTTTTTATAGAACTTTTGAAATGTTAGTTGCGGCAAAAAAAAGTCCCATACAAGTTATATTTCATTATTCTTAGCAAGAATTTAGCCCTAAAGAGCGAGTTTCAAAAATAGCAGATTTTTTTCAAAGTTGTCAGAATGAGACAAAATTAAATACACATACTCAAGCATAATATTAAACCATAAAAATAATAATAGAAGTTTGAAAAAGTTTCAGGCTTTCACTATTAGGTGAATTTACCATAATATCCTCGAACAAAAGTTCTGGATATTACAATCTACCACCCTTAAAGAAAATTTTGTCCCCGAAATTCGAACCCCCTCAAATTAATTATCAATATAGTCTATCACATCTGATTAGTCAACTAGTCAAGTCAAGTTAACCTAGTTAGATCGGTTGACAAACTTTATAGCTACACATAGTCAGATTGGCCAACTTAACCAACATAGTAAACTTAGCCAAACTGGTTATCTAAACCAATCTTGTCCAAGCCAGTCAAGTTAGTCATATACGTCTAGTCAACTTAATTGTGTTGGTCGAACTAGTCAATATGGTCAACCTTAGTTATATTGGTAAACTTGATCAATCTAATCGACCTAATCAGTTGGTAAAACTAATCAATCTATCTTCCAGTCAAACTGGTCAAGCTAGTCAACTGGCTTACTAGTCAAAATAGTCAGATTGTCCAATTAAGATCATTTGAGGATATAATTCTGTCAACATACCATTCTGTCATGATCTCCTTGATAAGGTATGACCCTAGTTATGCATTTAATACCCGAATTTTTTATTTTTTTTAAGAAATGTTTAATACTTCCGTATAAAATAAAAAATCATGAATTTTAAGACTATGTGAATAAACACGTATTCTTTATGTTTAATACACGAATTTTACATTTTTTTTAAATTAAAACGTATTAAATGGCCGCATAAAATAAAAAAATTGATAAAAATTAGACTTTTTAAGGCTAAACAACATAAAATTTCAACAATAACCGAATTTTTGACCAATTTTTTTATCCCAAAACCGAATTAAACACAAACTTTTCCCATTTCGAATCTTTGCCATATGCCGAATTGTTGACTATGGGTATGACAGTATTAGGTTTGCGATATAGTCAAGTATAGCATAAAATCAAGTATTACAATAATATACATACAAACAATAGTACACAATCACTATTTATAAGTATCACAAACAATCAGAGTGCTCTAGATTATAGTGTTTCTAAGTGTCTCTAATGTATTCTAAAAGGTCACGGTCTCCATAACAAGAATGAACACATTAGCCAGATCCCCTAATGGTCTCCATTGCACGGGTCCCTACGGTAATCTACTGACTGTGCTTTAATACCATTCTATCATACACAACTCAATTATGCATGGACTCCTTATATCAAAATCCCTAGGTGTCTGAAGCCTGTGCTCTGATACCACACTGTTACGCCTCGATTTCAGATACCCAGATACGATCCAAAAATCTATGGATCGACCGGGACTCAAACCCAGAGGTGATCTATGAATGTCCCCTAGTGGTATAATTATGTCAATTAGACTATTAAAGTTCATTCGAAAACTATTAAGAAATCCCACGAGGGTCAACTAGGTCTAATAAGTCAAGAGAATTAAAAGAAAGTTGAATCGGTCAATTGGGAGTTCTAAAGTTAACTATAGTTCAAGTTGAGGTATTAAAATCAGAAATAAACATATTCATAGTAGAAAATAAATAATTAAACTAATTCATAAATCAACCTAATTTAATCGTTCAATTAAGTATGAGAAGAAATTAGTAAGAACATGCTCTCAATCAAAGGCATGCATGCCCATGAAAATAATAAATAATGTTATAAGATAATCAAATACATCTTTTTAAAGTGTGGGATCGACTCCATGTCGATCTCCTCGAATACATCGGAGTCTTTCGTCTCAAAATCATCCCACGTACCCGACTTCTCAAAATCTAAAAATGATATCGGTGTAGCACCGTGAGCCGAGGCCTAGTAATACAATAGTGTGCATGGCATGATGTCATACTATACAAGTTTTTAACCAAGGTATGCATCTCAATCATACAATAAGGTTGACATGAATATAAGGGTGAATGCAAATGAGTACGGGATGCACATGCAACTAGTATCCATAACCACATAGGGTCTCCATCTCCTTGCTACACTGGGAGTGATCTCATCGACCCATCTGCAAGATATAATAACACGTCTGGGGCCTTTCACCCTAGGGTACCGAATCCTGATTAATTGATAAAATCAATATAAACGTATATAGTATACTTTGACCCTGTCCCCTTATGCACCCCTTATATGAAATGACGTGATGATCATGATATGACAATAAAATGGTACTGGGGTTACATGGCATAAGCCACATATGTATTTAACATTTAAATTAGAATATAAAATAAACACATTATCATCAAGAGTAATAAAATGGGTACGAACTAGGGTTAAATAACATGAATAACATGTAAACAATCTCCAAAGATTACGATCAACATCGATTAACAATATAAGTGAGGTTGCAAGAAAATCCAACACTCTATGGCCGAATCTTATGAGGGATCCATGACACAAGTTCGAACCCTATGAGAGATGAAACTAGGGATTTTTGTGTCGTCTGATTAGAAACCCTAGTTGAACAATATTTGTAATTTTGGTTCACTTTAAATCCTGCAAAAGTAAGAATTCTTGCACAGTGGTTCGTGTCGGATATCGTCCACACTCGAGGTTAGGAAACACAATTTATCGGAACATAAAAATATAGAAAATGTTTGTAGAATATGCAAGGGTGAGAGTGGTGATTAAGGTCAATTTTTAAAACATATTTTGGTTGAGATTTTATCTACTAATTAAACTAATAATAAAAGCATGATGATAAACGAAATAACAATTATTAAATTAAACTATTTATTGAATGAAAATTGTACTTACACTAATCTTGAAATAAAATAATTTAAATTGTAACATTTAAGAAAATAAACTAAATAAAAAAAACATTAAAGAGAGTGCTAGAGAGAGAAACAAATTAGAGAGAGAATTGGAGAGAAAGTGAGATGAGAGATCTAGGTAGAGAAAGAATTAAGGTTTCTAGAGAGAGAAGGTGAAGAAGAGAGATAGAAAATAGAGATTTACCTTGGTGACTTACCAATGGAGAAAAGGTTTGTAAGGCCGTGTTCTTACTGGTTTTTGGATGAGAACCGAACCAGGGAGAGGAGAGAGATAGAGATGTTTAGAAAAGAAGGGGAGAGGGAACCTAGGGTTAGATATTGAGAGGGGGGAGAGAACCAAATCTCACATGGGGTTGGTCCTCTTTTTAAACTAAAGGAGGACCTCCCCCAACCATTGGATTGAAGGGAAGGATAAGGGAGATCTCCCTTTCCTTGAGAGAGAATGGCTTCATAGGTGGATGATAAGTAAGAATAGGTGAAACGAGACCTATTCTCTCCTTTAGGAATGGGTTTGTGAAATGGGTAAATGAAAAATGGATCAGGATGAGATGGGCTTGTGAGAGCCCATAGGTAGTTTAGAATAGAAGGCTTATGGGCCAAACATTGAGAATGCCATGTGTCGGCCAGATGATAGGTGGGCTAGTAGACTAATGGGATAGTGGGCCTTTAGAAAATGCTAATGGGCTAGAGAATATGAGGGCTTTTACTCATTAAGTATTAGGCCAATTAGTGGGCTGGCATGGTAGCAGGCATGTGATAAAGTGGGTTTGGTGTGCCAATAGAGATATTATACGATGTTTGGCACAAAGTAACTGGCGGGAGGTGTGGGTTGAAATTAGATCATGGCGATGAAGCCGTTAGATTGGCAGAAGGTTAGGATGGATGGTAGGGATTTGACCGGACAAGGTATTAATGATGATCATGATGATCAGATGACCGATCGGATGGTTAGAAGATCTAATGGTAGGATTTGATGATCTAATGGGTTAGATGTTAGAGTTTAGAGAGATAGAGAGAGAATTAGGAGAGAGGTAAGAGAAAATACAAAAATAAAGAGAAAAAAATTGGGCACAGGTTCTTGAACCCTGGTCTTCTTCATGAGATTTGCCAATTAAGCAAGTTAGTGATATTCGCTCAAAAGTGCTTATTTTAAGCTATTATCCCTATAGCGATGTCGCATTCTCCTACGTAAAACTTGTCTTTTCGTCGACTTTTTCACATGAGTTTCTTCCATTGCGTAGAACATATTCTTTAGATGAAAATCGACTATTTGCATGAAATATACGCATTTCAGATAGTCCGGTATCAAGCCGTTTTAGTTGAATCTCATTCCGCACTTTTTCACTTGCAGGAGACCCTATCGGGCGATTCTCGAACACTGGCGGGCCCACGATCAACCACAGAAGACTTCTATTAAAGCTTAAAGAGCCAACATGTTAGGATAAAAAGATAAAAGACATATACGGGCAAAGCTAGAGGATCGTAGAGCCGGAATAAGGACTAAGAGAGAGAATAATAGTTTGAGACCAAGAGAAGGACTTAGGTGTTGAAGGCCACACCAATTGACATAAAAGGATAAGTTTGACTTATTGGTGGAGTAGACGAGAGAGAAAAAAGAAGACTAGGGTTCAAGACCCTCTAATGCTTTTATTTTTGTATTTTTCTCTCATCTCTCTCCTATTTCTCTCTCTATCTATCTATCTTGGCCCATGACCTAAGCCCATGACCCATGACCCATGACCCATGACCCATGCCCATACCCATGACCCATGACCCATGCCCATGTCCATGACCCATGCTCATGCCCATGCCCATGCCCATTTGCAACAACAAGAGAGAATTACTCTCACTTAATCGATTCTTCTCTCCCCCATCTCTCTCTATCCTAATCATTCTCTCTCTCATCTAACTAACCCATTCCCAACCGTTGGATCTAGAGAGATCCAACGGTCATCATTTTTATAACAAACAAAAACATAAAAATAAAAAAAGTCTATAAGAGATCTACGATCTCTCCTTCTTGGGTTGGTTCTCTCCCCCTTCTCATAACCTAGAATCCTCTGGGTTCTCTCCCCCTTCTCTTCCTCTCTTTCTTCTTTCTTTCTCTTCTTCTTCACCCTTCTTCTCCGGCGAGCAACTCCGGCGAGCTCACCATTAACACCTCCACCTCGAGGTGCAAAGCGTTAAACAACAACGTCTCCTTACTGCCCATTCCATCTGCCATAATCAAAGGCTACAATCCTCAATCCTATTGAGGTCGATCCAATCGGAGTTGCACTATCTACCTTTTCAATGGTAAGCTTCTCTCTAATTCATCTCTCTAACCTTTCTACCTTTTTTCTCTCTCTTCTTTCCCTCTCTACCTTTACATGCTTTCTAGGATAATATTTTAATGGCTTTCTAGATTAATTTGGTTTAATGTTATTTTCGTTGTAAAGCATTTGAATAAGTATTGTAAGCATTTGTTTTTAGTTTAATAAACAAGTTTTAAATTCAAGTATAAGTTGTTTTCATTTATTGTGTTTTTCATTCTAATAATTTTAACAACAATCTCAAGCATATTTTAAATCAACCTCCACCATTTTCACCCATCCATATTTTTAAGCACTTTCTATTGTTCTAATGTTCTAATAAATTGTGTTCCCTAACCCCGAGTGCAGATTCAACATCCGACATATCGCTATACAAAGTCTGCATTTTTGTAGGATTTAAAGTGAACCGAAATTACAAATATTGTTGAAATCTAGGGTTTTCGATCCAACGACACAGAAAAACCCTAATTTCAGCTAGCTTGTGATGTCAATTGGTGTAGCTTTTAACACCTTGGTCCTTCTTTGATTTTCAACTCTTCCGCTCTCTTGGTTCTTTGGATCGACTTTGCGATCTTCTAGCTTTGCCCGTACTTAGCTTCTATCTTCTTGTCCTAGCCTACTGGTTCTTTAAGCTTTGATAGAAGGTTTCTATGGTCGATCGTGGGTCCGCCAGCCTTGAGAATCGCCCGATAAGGTTTCTTGCAAGTGAAAAAGTGCGTAATGAGATTCAACCAAAACGGCTTGATACTGGACTATCCGAAATATGTATATTTCATACGAATAGTCAATTTTCATCTAAAGATGCGTTCTACGCAATGAAAGAAACTCTTACGTGAAAAAGTCGATGAAAAAACAAGTTTTACGTAGGAGAATGCGACATCGCTATAAGGATAATGGCTTAAAATAAGCACTTTTGAGCGAATATCACAACCCCCAACTAGCATATTGATATTCGCTCAAAAGTGCTTATTTTAAGCCATTATCCTTATAGCGATGTCGCATTCTCCTTCGTAAAACTTGTCTTTTTGTCGACTTTTCTATATAAGAGTTTCTTCCATTGCGTAGAACGCATTCTTTAGACGAAAATCGACTATTTGCATGAAATATACGCATTTTGGATAGTCCAGTATCAAAGTGTTTTAGTTGAATCTCATTACGCGCTTTTTCACTTGTAGAAGACCCTATCGGGCGATTCTCGAGGACTGGCGGGCCCACGATCAACCACAGAAGACTTCTATCAAAGCTTAAAGAGCCAACAAGCTAGGATAAAAAGATAGAAGACATATACGGGCAAAGCTAGAGGATCGTAGAGCTGGAACAAGGACTAAGAGAGAGAATAGCTGAAGACCAAGAGAAGGACTTAGGTGTTAAAGGCCACACCAATTGACATCAAAGGATAAGTTTGACTTATTGGTGGAGCAGACGAGAGAGAATAAAGAAGACCAGGGTTCAAGACCCTCCAATGCTTTTATTTTTATATTTTTCTCTCACCTCTCTCCTATTTCTCTCTTTATCTATCTATCTTGGCCCATGACATAGGCCCATGACCTAAGCCCATGACCCATTACCCATGACCCATGCCCATACCCATACCCATACCCATACCCATGCCCATACCCATGACCCATGACCCATACCCATGACCCATGCCCATGCCCATGCCCATTTGCAACAAGAAGAGAGAATTGGTCTCACTTGACCGATTCTTCTCTCCCCATATCTCTCTATCCTAGTCACTCTCTCTCTCATCTAACTAACCCATTCCCAACCGTTGGATCTCTCTAGATCCAACGGTCATCATTTTTACAACAAGCAAAAAAAGAAAAAAAAAAGTCTATAAGAGATTCATTCTCTCTCCTTCTTGGGTTGGTTCCCTCCCCCTTCTCTTCCTCTCTTTCTTTCTTCTTTCTCTTCTTCTTCACCCTTCTTCTCTGGTGAGCAACTCCGGCGAGCTCACCATTAACGCCTCCACCTCGAAGTGCAAAGCGTCAAACAGCAACGTCTCCTTGCTGCCCATTCCATTCGCCACAATCAAAGGCTACAATCCTCAATCCCATTGAGTTTTATCCAATAGAAGTTGCACCATCTACCTCTTCAATGGTAAGCTTCTCTCTAATTCATCTCTCTAACCTTCCTACCTTCTTTCACTCTTTTCTTTCCCTCTCCACCTTTATATGCTTTCTAGGATAATATTTTAATGGCTTTCTAGATTAATTTGGTTTAATGTTATTTCCGTTGTAAAGCATTTGAACAAGCATTGTAAGCATTTGTTTTTAGTTTAATGAACAAGTTTTAAATTCAAGTTTAAGTTGTTTTTATTTATTTTATTTTTCATTCTCGTTTCTCTTATGTTTTTTTTCATTATAATAGTTTTAACAATAATCTCAAACATATTTTAAATGAACCTCCACCATTCTCACCCTTCCATTTATTCCAAGCATTTTCTGATTATTCTTGTTTCTTATTGTGCTAACTAATCCCGAGTGCGGACAATATCCGACATGAGCCACTGTGCAAGTCTGCTTATTTGCAGATTAAGTGAACCAATTCGGAGAAATTACAAATATTATTGAAATACAAGGGTTTCCGTAATCAACGACGCGGAAAAACCTTAATTTCAAATGGCGCTGTTGCCGCTCGGTTGACGGGATTGCAAAAAGACGAACAAGAATTCGGAAAGCTGCTTAATCTTCAAGATCCGATCCAAATCAGAAACTTTCCACTTTATTTTTCACATTTTCCACTTATTATTTTAATGCCTCGGATGGCCGAGTGCAAAGTTGTAATAACTTAGGACTTTATTTTCTCTTCTTTTAGAATAACTGCTAGATAATTAACTAATTAAAAATACCAAAAATATTAGGGTCAGATTTCAATTCTGCTATTTCTAGTTAGATCACCATTGGTTATTTGATTCAATTTGGAAGATTTCCAACTCCGGGTAATTCAAAAGTAGATATTTTCGAATCCTAATTCGGGAATAGCTAAAGTTGAATTTCAAACCCTAATTGGAACTAATTCACAATACCTGCCCTAAATCATTGTGTGTTTCTTGAAACCCCAAAGGCGGTATACCTTCCAATTACATACCTAGACCATTGTGGACTAACGTGATTGCGGATTGCGTTTACCAAGTGAGTAGGGAGTGAAAGCTCAAAGAGGTGGAGTCGGGCCCAAGCCCATTTGGATACCCCTCCCTATCTCACGGAGGAGACCCCGTGCGTAGCCAACGGGCAGGTAAGTTTCTACACCTCGCATTGAGTGCGATCTTGATCATTGTGCAAAATACTGTGCCGATTGTCTATTTGCTTTTGCAAAAATTATCGGAACTGCTTGGTTTGGCCGTAATAAAATACATTAAAGAGCAAACCCAGCTCTAACTTGAAACTGGTGGGATTTCATCACTCACCTCGTCATTCCAGCTTTTGTGCAACCACAGCCAAGAATTAAAATCAATCAAGAATAGAGCCCACTTAGATCGGTGTTCGAGAAAAACTCCACATAAAGCGACCCCTTCAAAGATCAAGTCGATTAAGTCCATGAGTGCGGGTCCCTATTATCTAACACACCCATAGGTCCCTACTACTCAAGTATACCGAGCTCGTAAGTGGCTTCCTTGATTGTCTGTTGGATTAGCTTAGTGTCGGATTAGGAACACGAACCAACCCTAGCTCCTCTTCTGGGAAAACTCATCTTCACGCTTGACAAATCCGATTAGTCTGGGGCGTACTTAAGTCATTCGATGTGCCGCACGTCTGTCTAGGCTTCGGATTATCTTGCAGTCAACTTGAGTTAGTACTCGTGGATTTGCTTTGAAGAGTCCTTGTGAGAACCTATAGAGTGAAAAGTTAGTCCGGCGGGTATTTGAAGATAAACTAGTGGTCTACCCACTGTCATAATCTACACTATCCCTACACTAACAAGATAATTCATAATAATATCCTGATTGTTTAGGTTAAGATTATCTGTTGCTCTGTGTGCATCATCTAGGCTCATTCAGTTTCATAACCTCTTGTCGACTCTAGGGGCTTGCTTTTTCAAGCATATGTCCATTTGGATTTGAACCAACCCGATACTGATTCGATCCGAGAGTCAGTCTACCGCACCGCTCTCTTCCACCTAATCTATCTCCCTACTCTGAGAGACTCACATCTCTCTGATGGATGTTGAACGGCCTCTATTCGAGACCTACCACAATTTCTTTGAAGATCTAGGAGATAACTCTGAGCACTGGTATACCAATCCTAAGTGTCGTCATGACACTCCAGTCTCACAGAGTTCGATGGGACATGAAGCACAGGGCGATCTAGTGCTAAAATCCCTACTTAAGGATTTGAGAAACTCAGTTTCTGCCCTTGATGTTGAGGTCCAGAAGCCTGTTTATCACTCTAAATCTGTGGGATATTTTCCTCATGTCCAGGAAGAGGTCTGTAATTTTAGTACATTTGAACCTCTGCTGCAGACCTCCTACAATAACATGTATTATCTGGACAATAGAAGTCAAAATACCTTTGAATGGGAACAACAGTCTTTTCCCCAGCAAAATCTACAATAGGATATGTATCATTCTGAGTTTCACCAACCTTCTGGACAATATGATGGGCAGTACTCTCAGTTGCAGTACCAGCCAGATCCACAGACTGAATATTTTGGTCAACAGTGGACCCCGCAAGATTTTCAGAGTTCGTAGATAGTCCCAGAGTCACTTCCATCCTATAACTTTCATACTCAGTCGGACTACATTCAAGAGTTGGCACCTCAGCTTCCCTTAGCTGAACCGCCACAATCTGCTACTAAACCTACTCTAGAAGAACTCCTCTCGCAATACATCATCCAACAACAACACTCCATGGAGAGCTTGGAACACCGTCTAGGTGAGTTAGAATCTGAGAGAGAGGAAGTCAACTTCACTAGCCAACCTATGGCTTATTTAGAGGGGAATACCCTAGCGACAGTCAATAATGAGGAGTCGCACAGCTGGACCCAGTACCAGACTTTACAAGAGGAACTTGAGGTTGCTACAAACAAAGGATCGGACTACAATATTGATGAGCCAGAGTCTCCATCTTCGGTGTCCTTCAAAGCACCGACTTTTGAACTTAGCTTAGAGGAATCATTTACCTCTATTATCTCTATCTGGGACTCTGAAGAAGTTATTCATAACATTGAGCTGTGTCTTGACTATAGGATCCCTTTTGGCCTAGACTTACCCATCCCCACCACCCTTGGATTGTGCAACAATCGTGATGAACCCATGTTTCCATCTATGGTGCCCTTACAGGCAACTACTTCTGCACCGAGCACAGAGATACCCATATCCATCTCTATTTCTAATGATTCTACATCTGCACTGGATGCAGATATTCCTACCATTGAGCAATATCTAGAAAATGGGATTCCAGCTGCCCAGGACCTACCGTTCCCCACCGAGGATAAACACATTGAGTGCAGGGATTGGAACATCCCTCTCACATTAGGAAACCTCGAGGACAAGGTCCACAGTTTTGACCCGCCACCATACGTCGATGTTGTCAATAAACAGTGTGCCGTAGAAAATCTAATTCAGGACTCTCCCGAGGAAAAACTCTCCCAGTGTGAAGAACACTTTGCGCCTGACTTCATCTCGGAGTCAGACAATTATACTATTACTGATCTGCAGGAGTCTGCTTCATTCAGATACATTCCCGCTAAACTCAATGAGTTTGCGGCTCTGCTAACCATGGCCAGAGAACCCACTACTGCTCTCATCTCAGTCTTTACTGAGAAGCTTCGATCCCTCCCAGCTGAACTACATGTTTTTGTGGGTCTGCAAAGAGCACTTACTATCCTTCTCTCAGTTTATACTGAGAAAGACCTGTTCTATATAGGTATACCTAGACAAGGGATAAGATAACAGTCTCTGTTCTACCTTAGAAGACTGCAGATTCACTCAGTCTCCATGATTTTTAACTTAGTTGGGGGTACTTGATATACCCCCATCATGTCTGGCTGAAGACATAAAACTTAGCGCTTTCGGAAAGGCAATTCCGGTATTCCTAGAGTACATGAGTCTCTATATTTGTTATTACTGTGATATTTCTGGACATGCAGGTACATTTATTCTTCAGATCATCAGGTACCACACACTGTCGAGTTTATGCCGACTTGGTAATATCCTCCTTGAACCTTTGCATCATCATTACCAATTTTTCATCATCTTTCGTCCCGGTCATGAGCACCGAGGACGGTGCTATATTTTGGTTGGGGGTGGGTTTTTACCAAAACTCATGTTTTCATTTTGATAAAAAAAAATAATAAAAAAAAAAAAAAAGAAAAAAGAGAGAGAAACCTTGTATTTTTGGGTGTGATTTCATGTGATTTTCGAAAATACCCTGACTTGATGAGTAAAAAGTTTCCGTAAAGTCTATTTATTGAAAATGATGTCTGTTTTGAAAAAAAAAACACTTATTAGCTCTTCATTCAGTTTGAAAGCAAACATTACTACAGTGGATTGAAAAATCTTTGAAAACTCAGATTCAGCAAAAAAAAAAAAAAAAAAAATATTCACATATCAACGTCAGAATTATCCAAAGTTTAGATTATCCAGAGATCCAAGAAGAACAAGTGTGGAGACCTAACCCAGTGAGCTTTTGAGCTTTTCATTATTTCTGAGGGTTTTAAATTATTCTGAGTCACAAGATGACTCACAATTCTTCAAGTTCCCTAATATTTCCATTGAGCGGTCTCATTAACCTTTGCTTTGGTCATGGAACTCAGAACGACATCAAATTCGGATTATTACATAAAGAACCTTCTCTATATCCATTCGAGACATCGAAGATGAAAGTACAAACCCTAGAAAATGATATAGGCCATCTTTTTAGCCAATCAGACTTTTTAGCTACCTTAACATCTATACCGTTAGAAACTATTTTTGAGCCTGTTGAGGAAAACCTTTTCTTGTTAACACATCAACCAAAAACCCAATCCCAAAAAAGAGTTCAATACGATAACCTACTTCTGAGAGGGATCAAAGAGTATTTGGTATGATCATGAAAAGATAGAAACCAAGAAAGAAAAAGAAAACAAAATAAAACAAATGGTTCAAGTTGAAAAGAAGCATGATCAAAAAGAAAGAAGGAAAGGTTGAAGAATTGCCAAAAAGACAAAAATTGGAAGAAAAAAAAAATAAAAAAAAATAAAGGAAATATTATCCCTGGGAAAAGTTGCAAAGAATAGTGAGATACCCTCTTAGAATTTTTGAATACCAGAATATACTTCTTTTCTAAACCTATCCTAAGCCTCAATACAACCTATGTAAGTTTTATTTGATTCTAGATTTGTACCATCCTCAAGTGTTGAGAATGGAGAAAAGAGAAATTATAGAGTTTGATCCGGCGTTCTTACGTGATATGACATTCCAATCATGAGATCTAATTAAATCTTCTTATACCCTCCATTCAAAAACTATATATGTGAGACGTTTGCCAGTTTCTATATTCATCTCCTCACATATAATTTGAGAGAAAAGTATAAAATCATTTCTGAGTGATTTACTTCTGAGTGGTATACAAGTGAGGATTGAGGTCGAGGCATAGAGTCTCTAAAGAGATCCAGATATATCTACTGCCAGATAAGGATGATGTTGAATACACACACACACACTGAGTCTGAGTAATCTTTTGTTTGAAGGTCTATTTGTAGAAGTGTTGCATTTTGCTAATTAGTTCTAATTTGTGAATGATTTCTTGCATCCTTAAAATAATCTGACAAAACGGAGTTTTTTCTGAGTAATGCAATAAGTTTTCTAGCATGTTATGCCTAGCCCTCTTTCGCTCACTTATTTCGCAATAATTGCCAAGGATTGACAATATGCTAGTTGGGGGTTATGATATTCGCTTAAAAGTGCTTATTTTAAGCCATTATCCTTATAGCGATGTCGCATTCTCTTTCGTAAAACTTGTCTTTTTGTCAACTTTTCCATATAAGAGTTTCTTCCATTGCGTAAAACGCATTCTTTAGATGAAAATCGACTATATGCATGAAATATACGCATTTCGGATAGTCCAGTATCAAGATGTTTTAGTTGAATCTCATTACGCGCTTTTTCACTTGTAGGAGACCCTATCGGGCGATTCTCGAGGACTGGCGGACCCACGATCAACCACAGAAGACTTCTATCAAATCTTAAAGAGCCAACAGGCTAGGATAAAAAGATAGAAGACATATACGGGCAAAGCTAGAGGATCGTAGAGCCGGAACAAGGACTAAGAGAGAGAATAGCTAGAGACCAAGAGAAGGACTTAGGTGTTAAAGGCCACACCAATTGACATCAAAGGATAAGTTTGACTTATTGGTGGAGCAGACGAGAGAGAATAAAGAAGACCAGGGTTCAAGACCCTCCAATGCTTTTATGTTTATATTTTTCTCTCACCTCTCTCCTATTTCTCTCTTTATCTATCTATCTTGGCCCATGACATAGGCCCATGACCTAAGCCCATGACCCATGACCCATGACCCATGCCCATACCCATGACCCATACCCATGCCCATGACCCATACCCATGACCAATGCCCATGCCCATGACCATGACCCATGCCCATGCCCATTTGCAACAAGAAGAGAGAATTGGTCTCACTTGACCGATTCTTCTCTCCCCATATCTCTCTATCCTAGTCACTCTCTCTCTCATCTAACTAACCCATTCCCAACCGTTGGATCTCTCTAGATCCAACGGTCATCATTTTTACAACAAGCAAAAAAAGAAAAAAAAAGTCTATAAGAGATTCATTCTCTCTCCTTCTTGGGTTGGTTCCCTCCCCCTTCTCTTCCTCTCTTTCTTCCTTCTTTCTCTTCTTCTTCACCCTTCTTCTCCGGTGAGCAACTCCGGCGAGCTCACCATTAACGCCTCCACCTCGAAGTGCAAAGCGTCAAACAGCAACGTCTCCTTGCTGCCCATTCCATTCGCCACAATCAAAGGCTACAATCCTCAATCCCATTGAGTTTTATCCAATAGAAGTTGCACCATCTACCTCTTCAATGGTAAGCTTCTCTCTAATTCATCTCTCTAACCTTCCTACCTTCTTTCACTCTTTTCTTTTCCTCTCCACCTTTATATGCTTTCTAGGATAATATTTTAATGGCTTTCTAGATTAATTTGGTTTAATGTTATTTCCGTTGTAAAGCATTTGAACAAGCATTGTAAGCATTTGTTTTTAGTTTAATGAACAAGTTTTAAATTCAAGTTTAAATTGTTTTTATTTATTTTGTTTTTCATTCTCGTTTCTCTTATGTTTTTTTTCATTATAATAGTTTTAACAATAATCTCAAACATATTTTAAATGAACCTCCACCATTCTCACCCTTCCATTTATTCCAAGCATTTTCTGATTATTCTTGTTTCTTATTGTGCTAACTAATCCCGAGTGCGGACGATATCCGACACGAGCCACTGTGCAAGTCTACTTATTTGCAGATTAAGTAAACCAATTCGGAGAAATTACAAATATTGTTGAAATACAAGGGTTTTCGTAATCAACGACGCGAAAAAACCTTAATTTCACATATTGCCAATCCTTGGCAATTATTGCGAAATAAGTGAGCTAAAAAGGGCTTGGCATAACATACTAGAAAACTTATTTGCATTACTCAGAAAAAAACTCCATTTTGTATGATTATTTCAAGGATGCAGGCATTCTAATTCACGAATTAGAGCTAATCAGCAAAATGCAACACTTCTATAAATGGACATTCAAACAAAAGATTATCAGACTCAGCGTGTGTATGTGTTCAACATCATCCTTTTCTGGCAGTAAAGATATCTCGATCGCTTTAGAGACTGTTTGCCTCGACCTCAATCCTCACTTGTATACCACTCAGAAATAGTTTTATTCTTTTTTCTCATATTATATGTGAGGAGATAAATATAAGAACAGGCAAACATCTCACATATATAGTTTTTGAATGTAGGATATTATAAGTTTTAAGAAGATCTCATGATTGTAATGTCATATCACTAAAGAATATCGGATCAAACTCTATAATTTTTCTTTTCTCCATTCTTCACACTTGATGATGGTATTAATCTAGAATCAAATAGGACTTATATAGGTTGTATTGAGGCTTGGTATAGGTTCAAAAAAGAAGGATATTCTGGAATTCAAAAATTCTGAGAGGATATATCACTATTCTTTGCAACTTATCCCAGGTGCAGCATTTCCTCGACTTCTCTTCTTTTCTTTTTCCAATTTTTGTCTTTTTGGATCTTGTTCTATCAGCCTTTTTTTCAGATTCTTTTCTCTTTCTTTCTGATCATATTTCTTTTCAACTCAAACCATTTGTTTTCTTTTCTTCTCTTTTCTTACTTTCTATCTTTTCATGGTGTAATCATACCAAATACTCTTCGATCCCTCTCAGAAATAGGTTGTTGTGTTGAACTCTTTTTAGAATTAAATTTTTTGGTTGATGGGTTAACAAGAAAATATTTTCATCAAAAGGCTCAAAAAGGGTTTCTAACGGTATAGATGTTAGGTAAGCTAAAATGTCTTATTGGTTAGAAAGATGGCTTATATCATTTTCTAGGGTTTGCACTTTCATCTGTAATGTTTCAAATTGTCACGCCCCGAATCCGGATACCCAGATACGACCCAAAAATTCGTGGATCAACCCATACCTGAACCTAGAGGTGATCCATGAATGTCCCCTAGTGGTCCAATTAGGTCAATTAGACTACTAAGGTTCATTTGAAAACCCACTAAGTAAAAAAAAAAGGCTTGATGTAGAAAACAAATAATTAAAATAATTCATAATTCAAATAATTCAATCAATCAACTAAATGTAGAGAGAAGGAGTTGAGAACATGCTTTCAATCAAAGGAGTACATGCTTGTGAAAATAAATAAGTAATGTTTTAGAACAATCAAAATAAAGTCTTCTAAAGTGTGGAATCAACTCTCAAATCCTCGCCGATCTCCTCGAATGCATCAGAGTCTTTCGCCTCAAAATCATCTCACGTACCCGGCTCCTCAAAATCTGAAAATGGTATCAGCGTAGCATCTTGAGCTGAGGCTCAGTAATACAACAGTGTACATGGTATGATATCATACTATAAAAGTTTTTTTTTATCAAGGTATGCATCTCAATCGTATAATAAGGATGACATGAATATGATGGTGAATGCAAATGAGTACAGGATGCAAATGCAACTAGTATCCATAACCACATAGGGTCTCTATCTCCTTCCCGCACTGGGAGCGGTCTCATCGACCCATAACGTCTAGGGCCTTTCACCCTAGGGTACCGAACCCTGATTAATTGATAAAACCAATATAAACGTATATAATATACTTCAACCCCATTCCTTTATGCACCCCTTATATGAAATGACGTAATGATCATGGTATGACAATACGATAGTACTAGGGTTACATGGCATGAGCAACACATGTATTTAACATTTAAATAAGAATATAAAATAAATACATGATCATCAAAAGTAATATCATGAGAACGAACTAGGGTTAAACAACATGAACAAAGTGTAAACAATCACTAAAGATCATGATCAACATCGATGAATAATATAAGTAAAAATTATAAAAAAATCCAACACTCCATGGCCGAATCTTGAGGGATCCATGACACAAGGTCGAACCCTAAATAAGGATCCAAGACACTTGGCCGAACCCTATGAGAGATCTATGACACATGGGTGGGATCCCCATGCATACAAATATAGGTCAAACCATCTAGGGTTTAGTTAAACAACAAGGGCTAAACCCCTTTATAGTCAATAAGTCATGACGGAACCACTAAGGGTTCCCAAGGCTATTAATCGTCCAAAATCCAAGAAATATGTTTTTTTTTTTACAGAAAATGTATTTTCTTGTAAAACTTATAACTAAATAAATATAAATTAGAAAAATACAAACTCAATAGATTTGAAGACTATATTCACTGAGGTTTCTATGAAAAATAATTTCAAAAATATTTAGTCAAAATTCTTAAAGAAGTGGACTACACAGAATCTGAAATTCTGGGTTTTACAGAAAAGGTCAGCACCTTAGAAAAATTACAAATAAATAAATACATATCTTAAAAATACAAAATCAATGGATCTGGAAAATAAATTCACATAGGTTTATAGTAAAAATAAATAAAAAAATATTTAGTTTCAAAATATATGTGTAAATCCTTAATCAACTAGACCGCACAGAATCTAGAATTCTGGGTCTTGTAGAAACGTCCAACACATTATAAAAATTATAATTAAATAAATAAATATCAGAAAAATATAAACTCAACTAATTTGAAAACTAGATTCATATAGGTATCTATGAAAAATAATTATAAAAATATTTCTATTCAAAATATAGATCAAAATCTTTAATGAAGTGGCCTGTACAGAATCTGGAATTCTGAGTTTTATAGAAAAGTACAGTACATTTGAAAAATCATAACTAAATAAATAAAAATCTAGAAAATACAAACTTAGCAGATTTAGAAAATAGTTTCATAGAAGTATCTATGAAAATTAATTATAAAAATATTCAGTTTAAAATATAGATTAAAATCTTTAATTAAATAGACCGTACAGAATCTGAAATTCTGGATTGTGAGGAAAAGGATAGCACCTTAGAAAAATCATAACTAAATAAATATAAATCATAAAAATACAAACTCTAAATTTCATCGGTCTGTTCTCTTTAGCTCAATATACCTAGAAGGGGGGGTTGATTAGGTATTTAAAATTATTTATACCTACACAGTTTTACTGGACGATGGTAAGGGAATAAAATTGCATGCCTTAGTTGTTTGATACAAGATTATCACAACTGACTTAAATTGAATATACCTCCGTGATATATTTTCTTTTCGTCATTTTATCTAATCAAAATATATTGCGGAATACAAACAAACAATCACACAAGACAAGAGATTTTTACGTGGAAACCTTAGCCAAGGAAAAATGATGGGACCACGTCCAAACGGAAAGTATCACTAACTAAAAAGTTAAACGAAACAAAGGTTACTTACGCAGCACCGTTGCAAATACAGCTTCCAACCTTAGCCAAGGCCTACTGTCGATGCGTCTACGTCCTCTGAATCAATGCTACGAATATACGTACGCCTTTCCAGCCAAGAAGCCTTGTCCGCTCGTTCAGTTTGGTACACCCCAAACCTACTGTCGATCGGCTCCTCCGATCTTAAATCTCAACACTCCCGCCTTTGTAGAAGGTGAAGGATTCATTACACCTTAAACCCTAAGTTGCTTAAATGGTATTGAGTCACACTAGTACACTCAGGCGACTTGGTCGAATATAGAAGTGGAAGACTTATGCTGAGGAAAGGATCAAGCACTTGGCTTTGATCAAGAAGAGAACAAGCTTAAAAGATGTGAATGGTAAACAAGCTTCTTGCTCTTCGAATGGACACTCTAATAAATATAACATTTGTTTCTCTTTCTTGAAGATTGAGTTACTCTGTGTCTTTGTGTGTATCTAGAGAAGGCATAGAATGGTTCTATTTATAGAATTCCAAGACCCTGAGTCATGCAGAACATGGGATAATGGAATTAAGAATTACGAATCTGAGAATGACCAATTCTGTGCATGGTCCAATCGATTGTACACTGGGTCCATTCGATTGGGCCATGTTCAATCGATTGGGGATAAGTGTCCAATCGATTGGGCTCAATAAGATTTCTGTTCCGAAGGCACCAATTGATTGCACAGGGTTCTCCAATCGATTTGACTCAGATAACTTTCTGTCCCGAAGGCTCCAATCGATTTCACGAAGTCTCCAATCGATTTGATTCAGATAACTTTCTGTCCCGAAGGCTCCAATTTCACAGAGTCTCCAATCGATTTGACTCAAATTAGTTTCTATTCCGAAGACTCCAATCAATTTCACAGAGTCTCCAATCGATTGTGCTGAAATAAGTTTCTGCCTCGTAGTCTCCAATCGATTACACAGTGTCTCCAATCGATTGGGCCGTGTCCAATCGATTGGACTATCCCATTAGTCAATTTTATTGACTTAGACTCGGGTCAGTCCTATGACTAAGTTTGACCATTATATTTTATTCATTTTAACCAACTCTTATGGCCACTAAGTCACTTACCTTCCTAATCGAGTGTACACGATCGTTAACTGACAAATCGAATCGGCAGTTACTCAGATAACTACTATCGTCAACTGTCTGATTCTTGCTGTCTCTGTCTTTTAGTCTTCACGTAGTTGGCGAAGTATGCGTACCATGACATCTCCACACTACACTAGTGCTCGTAGGAATGGTTACAAGAATATTTTTATGTCAAACGGAATCTTTGCCCAATTGAATATAAAAATATTCCTTACAATCTCTCCCTTTGGCAATTCCGTGACAAAAAATATTTAATCATATAGAAGGTAAAAAATAGAAAATACAATCCCATCCTCTTACATGATTCACTCACTATCTCACACTCTCTTGGAAATAATCAAACAAATATAATGTAATGGCTTTTGATCTATTCCCTGCACATTCTACCAACAATACATACCATGTAATATCATTGGCAATCAATAGATCATTAAAAATGCAGTGAGATAATTATGCACATCACAAGTAGAGAAATTGAAAAAAAAAATTAATGAAAAATTTTTCTCCTCCTAAATTTCTCTCCCCTATCTCATGCATCAACTTATTTTTACCTCTTTGATTTTCTCTCCCCCTTTTTGTCACAGATTGACAAAGGTACAGAAATATAAGCAAATAACAAGCATACAATGAATATCATCATGAGGAACAAGTGCATATATACATACAAACCATAATATATACTGGTTTATACCCTGTAACACATAAGTAACACAAGCAGAGTATAACCATACACAATTTGAGTTTATCAGTGTACAATAATAACAAAAATAAAAACACCCGATAACTCTCAAGATGTCTTTATCTAGGAGTCTATGTAGATGGACCAGTACCATCATGCTGATCAGGGCCATGAGCTGGTGGATGTTGTCCAAAGCCTATCATGGTAAACTGATACTCTATGTAACGCTGCATATCATACATGGAGCCCGACATCCTCTCATGTCCCTCATCTAAACAGCGAAAGCTCTGTGCCGTCCGCTCTTCAAAGGATGGATGTGGCTTTGGAGGATGCATCTTAGTATCTGTCTACTGACCACCCGGCTTGGTATCATCTCCTAAGTCCTCATCGAACAAATCGTCAAAATGTGGAGGTACATCAGTCACTCTCCGAACCTGAGACATGCTCTTCCTGATAGTCGAAGGTCCAATAGGTCTCATAGGAGAGCACACCTCCTCAGTAGCTCGAATTGGCACACCCAAATGAAGTAGGATAGAGCTCACCAGTAGAGGAAATGGAAGACACCGATGGTTAGCCAACTGGCTACCCGCTCTAACCATGGCTCTAAATATGAACTTTGAAAGGTCAATGACAAATCCAGTGCCAAGATGATAAAGAAGCTGAAGACGATCAATGTTCACCTGTGCCCCATGGCCAGGTGGATCAATGTTGTACCCTGATATTCGCTCAAAAGTGCTTATTTTAAGCAATTATCCTTTTAGCGTTATTGCATTCTCCTACGTAAAATACTCTATTTACCTACTTTTCTACGTAAGAGTCTCTTCTGTTGCGTAGAACACACTTTTCTGGACGAAATGGTATATTTGCATGCATTAAACACATTTTCGGAAGTCTAGATATTAAGCCGTTCTGATAAAGTCTCATTACGTGCCTCTTCTGTCGCAGGAAACCCCGATGGGACGATTCTCGAGACTTGTGGGCCCAAATCGATCATGAAAGCCCATTATCAAAGCTTAAAGAGCCCGCATGATATGACTAGAAGATATGGGCCAAATATGGGCCAACTAAGAGGACCAAAAAGTCGGCCCAAAGAACGAAGAGAGTAGGAGAGCCAATGACCAAGAGACGGACCAAAGCGTTTAAAGCCACATGAGTCAGCAAAGAATGATGGTCGACTCTACTGGAGAAGCGTGAGGATGGTCACAGTGAAGACCAGGGTTCCAGACCCTCCGCCAGTGCTTTTTTCCATTTTTTTTTTGATACTTTTTCTCTCATCTCTCCTTATTCTCTCTCTCTCTTCATCTCTCGGTCCTCGAATCTACTGACCTAACCCCAGAACTCCTGCCCATCAGCTCTATCTCATCTCCCTTAGCTTTCTGACCGTTGGATCTTCCATCGGACCGTTGGATCTTCAATCGGACCGTTGGATCTCTCTAGATCCGTCGATCCACCAATCTGAGTCCCAATCAAGTCACCATCCATCCGATCGCCATCAAAATGTCTATCACATCATCTTGTGAGACGACGGACATCATCAGTCCATGTGGGCCAATAGCCGGGCCCATCTTCATCGACCCGCTGTCCGACCAGTTAGTGGACCCCGCGAATTTCAAAATAATTTTTATTAAATGGGGGGTCCACTAATTGGGGAGATTCCCCATAGAAAAGTAGGTTTTTACTTAAAAAAAAAAAAAAAAAAAAAAAAAATAATTTTAAAATTTTTTTTTTTTTTTTTTTTTTTTTTTTTAAGTAAAAACCTACTTTTCTATGGGGAATCTCCCCAATTAGTGGACCCCCCATTTAATAAAAATTATTTTGAAATTCGCGGGGTCCACTAACTGGTCGGACAGCGGGTCGATGAAGATGGGCCCGGCTATTGGCCCACATGGACTGATGATGTCCGTCGTCTCACAAGATGATGTGATAGACATTTTGATGGCGATCGGATGGATGGTGACTTGATTGGGACTCAGATTGGTGGATCGACGGATCTAGAGAGATCCAACGGTCCGATTGAAGATCCAACGGTCCGATGAAAGATCCAACGGTCAGAAAGCTAAGGGAGATGAGATAGAGCTGATGGGCAGGAGTTCTGGGGTTAGGTCAGTAGATTCGAGGACCGAGAGATGAAGAGAGAGAGAGAATAAGGAGAGATGAGAGAAAAAGTATCAAAAAAAAAATGGAAAAAAGCACTGGCGGAGGGTCTGGAACCCTGGTCTTCACTGTGACCATCCTCACGCTTCTCCAGTAGAGTCGACCATCATTCTTTGCTGACTCATGTGGCTTTAAACGCTTTGGTCCGTCTCTTGGTCATTGGCTCTCCTACTCTCTTCGTTCTTTGGGCCGACTTTTTGGTCCTCTTAGTTGGCCCATATTTGGCCCATATCTTCTAGTCATATCATGCGGGCTCTTTAAGCTTTGATAATGGGCTTTCATGATCGATTTGGGCCCACAAGTCTCGAGAATCGTCCCATCGGGGTTTCCTGCGACAGAAGAGGCACGTAATGAGACTTTATCAGAACGGCTTAATATCTAGACTTCCGAAAATGTGTTTAATGCATGCAAATATACCATTTCGTCCAGAAAAGTGTGTTCTACGCAACAGAAGAGACTCTTACGTAGAAAAGTAGGTAAATAGAGTATTTTACGTAGGAGAATGCAATAACGCTAAAAGGATAATTGCTTAAAATAAGCACTTTTGAGCGAATATCACAACCCCCAACCAGCATATTGCCAATCCTTGGCAATTAGTGCGAAATAAATGAGCTTAAAAGGGCTCTGCACATGCTGCACACTTTTTCATATTAGCTCCGGGAAAACACCGTTCATCAAATTATCGAATGGATGCAAAAACAGTTACAGGCTAGCAAAGAGTTTTGAAAGTTTTGGCAAGACTACAGACTGGTAATCATGACCCAGAATAGTCAGACTCTGCGTGTGTGTGTGCTCAACATTCTTATCATCCGACAGTAAAGATTTCCAGATCACCTCTAAATTTTTCTGCCTCGACCTCAAATCTCACATGTTTAGCACTCAGAATAGAATCACACAAGAAGGGTTTTCTTCTTTTCTCTCAATTTATATGTGAGGAGATGTGTTGATATATGAAAGCAAAGATCTCACATATGTATTATTTGAAGGAAGGACATCCTTAACAGAAGAAGATCTCATGATTGGAATACCACTTCACTCGGGAACGTCAGATCAAACTCTATAGCTTCCCTTTCTCCAATCTCCACATTTTATGATCGTGCTATCCTAGAATCAAGTAGGACTTTCCTGGGTTGTAATGAGGCTTAGGTCAGGTGTAGAGAGACAAAGGAATACAGGATTTCAAAGATCTTGATAGGATATTGCCATTTTCTTGAATTTTTCCTGCGACGTAACACCATTAGCTGGTTCTTTTTCCTTTTTTCGTATTTTTCTCTTTTTCTTGATATTTCTGAGACTGCTCAATTTCTTTTCAGCTCTTCTTCATACTTTCTTTGGCTTGAACCACTTTCTTTTCCTTTTGATTCTTCTTCTTTACTTTTCTTTTTCACGGTACACCCATATCAGTTATTCTTTTGTCCATCTCAAAATAAGGGTAGCCAGTCATGCTTCGTAGCTATACTGGATTTTAGGTTGATGGGTTTACAAAGAAAAGGCTTTTATAGAAGGGTTCAAGGGGTTTCTAGTGAAGTATAATTCAGGTGAGTAAAAAGGCTAAATGGTTCAGAAAAAATGGCCTAAATCATTTTCTAGGGTTTGCACTATCATGTATACTGTCTTGACTGGATACAGAGAAGGTTCTGTCGTAGTAATCCAATGTTGATGTCGTTCCGAGTTTTATGATCGAAGCAAAAGATAATGAGATCTCTCAACGAATATTGTGGGCATGAAGAATAGTGAGTCATCTTGTGACTCAGAATTGTTGTATAACACTCTGAATTGATTAAAGGCTCAAAAGCTCACTGGGTTAGGTCTCCACAATTATTCTCGCAGGATCTCTAGAATTTCTAAACTTAGGATGACTCTGATATTGATAGTGTACAATTGTGCCGAATATGAGTTTTTCTGAGTTTTCAAACCTGCTGTAGTCACGCTTGAATTGACTCAACGCTAACTTTAAACAAAAATTGACATCCTCAATACTGACTTAACGGAGGTTTTCAGCTAATCAAAGTCAGGGTATTTGACACATTTTTGAAATTCTAGAAAACTTTTGGAGAACATCGGAAATCACCCCAAAAACAACTTTTTTTTTTTTTTTTTTTATATCTATATCTATATTTATCAAAAGGAATACATGAGTTTTGGTAAATACCCACCCCCAACCAAAATATAGCACCGTCCTCGGTGCTCATGACCGGGACCTAAAATGATAACAAATCAGTGATGATGATGCAAAGATTCAGGAAGGATGTTACCAAGTCAGCAGAAACTCGACAGTGTGTGATACCTGATGATCGGAAGAATGAATGTACCTGCATTGCCAAAGATATAACAATAATCACTAATGCATGAGACTCATGTACTCTAGGAATACCGGAATTGCCTTTCCGAAAGCGCTAAGTTTTACGTCTTCAGCCAGACACAATGGGGGTGATAAGCACCCCCAACCAATTTGAAGCATAGGGAGACTGAGTGAGTCATCAGTCATCCAGCTCATCAGTTGGAGCAGGAACGCTTCCAATCGAGCTAACCCAACCCAGCAGTAGTACGGGTAGGGTCTTTCTCAGTGAAGACTGAGAGGGTTCTCTGGCCGTGGTTAGCAGAGTCGCAAACTCATAAAGAGGAGCGGGTATGGGAGAACAGAAGTGGGTCTCTCATCAGTAAGAGACCTAGCAAGGGATTCTCTGACCATGGTTAGCAGAGCCGAAGACACAATGTGTATCGGGGATGGATTTATTGGAGCAGACTCCAGTGGGGTTGACAGTAAGCACCCCTATCCAGTATAAAATGCAGTGAGACTGAAATGATCATCAGTCGTAAGAGATTGGATCGATGAGATCCGTCTGCTTGGTCTCTCATCAGTAAGAGACCAATGGCAAAGGAAGGGTGTTGATGATTGAAGGACTCTCAGATCGAGTCAAACAATGGGGCAGTTGAACCCATATAAATAAGCTTCAGACTAGGTTACAAAGAGACACTGGGTTTGAGATCCTAAATGATGCACATAGAG
The DNA here is from genome assembly GCA_035048495.1 of Euptelea pleiosperma. Classification (NCBI taxonomy): domain Eukaryota; kingdom Viridiplantae; phylum Streptophyta; class Magnoliopsida; order Ranunculales; family Eupteleaceae; genus Euptelea; species Euptelea pleiosperma. The sequence continues at coordinate 6,110,056 of CM068549.1, forward strand.
CAAGCAAGATAATCCTATGCCTAAAACAAATCAGGATAAGTTTGAGGATTTATCTTGTTAGTTTCTGGGGAATGGTAGATTATTACAGTGGGCGGACCACTGGTTTATTTTGTTAACCGCCGGACTAACTTTGTCGCTCTTAGGTTCTCACCAGGCTACACTCTTCAAAGCGAATCCTTTAGTACTGACTCTAGTCAACAACAAGGCAATCCGAAGCCTAGACAGACGTGCGGCACAATGGCTGTCTTAAGTACGTCCCAGACTAACCGGATTGGTCAAGTGTTTAAGAAGAGTGTTCCCTCGGGTTAAGCTAGGGTTGGTGCGTGTTCCTAGTCCACACGTAACTAACCGCCGAATAGTCCAAGATGCCACATAGAGCTCAGTGTACTTGAGTAGCAGGGACTTATGGGTGTGTTAGACAACAGGGACCCGCGCTCGTGGTCTTATTTCGATTGGATGTTAAGCGGGTTCGCTTTGTGTGGATTTTTCCTCGAACACCGGGCTAATTGGCTCTACTTCTTCATTCTTTTTAATTAATGGAGCCTTGGGATCAAATCAGATGGAATGATGAGGTGGGTGATGAAATCCCACCAGTTGTAAAAGAGCTGGGTCTGCTCGATTAATGTTCAATTATTAACGGCCACGCCACGCAAGTCGAATAATATGTATGCGAAAGCAAATAGACAAGCGGCAATGATTCACCCAAATTGCTCTGTATCGCACTCAAGGCGAGGATAGAGACTTACCTCCCGTGGGCCACGCCACGGGGTCGCCTCTTTGGGGTAGGGAGGGGTATCCTTCACGAGCATGGGCTCGACTCCTCCTAAGTGAGCTTTCGCTCCCTACCCGCAGTTAGATTCGCAATCCTGCATACGAATTAGTATATGATATGGGTCTAGGGTGTGGGAATATTTTTTTGGAATGTCCCTGCCTAGGGTGGGTAAGCAATCAATCAATCAATTAGGCAGGGTAAATTGGAAAGTTACTATTCATGAGAGTTGACTAAACAACTATCAACCCCCTAATAGACCTTTCCAATTTAAGAGTTTCTCCAAGTTAGGAAAATTCCCTAAAAGTAGAAGTTTCCTAAATCTGAAAACTTACTAAACTTAGGGTTTCTTCCTGTGTTGGAAACCTTCCAAAAAGGGGACCTTCCATAGTTAGAAATCCTCTAAAAATAAGAATTGCTAATTATGGAATTTCGTCCGATTTGGAAACTATCCAAATAAGCTTAATTCCAATTTGAAATTTCCCAGGAATGGAAACCGTGCAAAAATGGAAATTTCCCGATTCGGGAAGTATCCAAAAATGCAATCTTCCCATATGCGAATATCCTAAAATGTGCAGAAATAGAAACTATCATTTTTCAATTTTTTTGATTTTTTTGGTATTTTTTCACTTAATCTAGGGTTTCTAAAAAACCCTAGAACAAGATCTAGCAGTTTATATGGAAAGTAGTAAAATTCCTAAATTATTACAACTTTGCACTCGGCCTTCCGAGGCATTAAAAATAGTAATTTCAAAGACTGCTAAAAATCACTAAAAACACAAAATAGAAAGTTTCCCGAAAAGGTCGGGCTGGCCAAATTGAGCAGCTTTTCGCTTCAGCAACTTTCCAATTTCGTCTTTACGTCCTTTTTCGCACTCCCGAACACCCGAGCGGCAACGGCGCCATTTGATAGTAGGATTTTTCCGCGTCGTTGTTAGGATTTTTCTTATTTTTTTTATTCAAAAAATACCCTATTTCCATTAAAGGAAATAGGGAGCTTTAAAAGGAGAAGGATAGGGGTTCGTTCGAACCCTAATCCCCCTCCTTATTCCTCATCTCCTTCCCCTAAACCCCCTTCTCTTGATTCCCCCTCTCCTTGGGCCGTTTTTCTCCTTCTCCTTCATCTTCTTATCTTTTTCCTCTCGCCGGAGTTGCAGAACTCCGGCCGTCTGCAACTCCTCTTTCTTCCCCTTCCGAGCCATCTCCTTTGCCTTGCTGGATAGCCAGCCACCTACTGCACTGCTCTCCCACAAGCTGCGCATCTTCTCTCCGCCGCTATGCTGCTTCGTGTGCCTGCAACCACCGTTGCAACACCACCAAGAACCAGTCCGGCCGTTCTTCTTTTTACTTCTCCCCCACGGCTTACCCCCTCGCCTGCCATGCTGAACGACCTTAGTTTTGCCGCCACCTGCTAGGACGCCTGCTGCTGCTCATGCAGCACCGTTGCTGCTCCGCCCAACTCCTCCTTCACGTTGCTCCACCGTCCAACGCCGGCAACACCACGACCTGCAACGCTGAGTTGCAGGCCTGCTTCTCCAAGACGTTGACGTTAAAAAAAATGGTCCTCTCTCTTTCTCTTGCTGAAAGAGAAGGAATAAAAAAAAAAAAAAAAAAAGAAGAGAAAGAAAGAAGGAGAAGAAGAAGAAGAACAGGGGAGGGGCGATCGTTGGAGATCCTGCCTGCAAAACAAGCAAGCTCCACCACAATCTCTCACCCTCTCAAAGTGATCTCTCTCTCTCAGCTGCCTCTCACCTCCTCCTCTTGAGCAGCCGACAACCTTGCTGTCGTGCATCTTCTCTCCTCCACCACCGTCTGCTACACCATGGCAGAACCACGGAAGTCTGAACCACATCTTGGCCCACTTCATCACCGGAGCAGTTTCCTCTTGGCAGCCTTCTTACACCGCCTCCTTGCTGCTGAAACTTTTGAGTAACAACCAGAAATCCAGCGCCTTCAGTCTCCACAGCTTCACCAAGTTGCAAATCTGCATCATCGACATCATCCTTATGGGCAACCATCCACATGCTGTCCGTTCTGCACAACTCCCATTTCAGTCCAGGCACAAGCACCACATCTCCGGGAAGCAAAGCCATGCGCCCCACGACCTTGCCCACGCTTGGCCAAATCATCATCTTCCATGGCTTGGTCGTAAGCCCACCATGCCTCTTACCATTGCATGCACATCACCTTCATATACCACCACTTGAGTCAGGCTCTACAACTATCCCACACATCATTGGCCGAAAACCCGGGCCGAACCACTCACCGGGTCGATCCCGGTCTCAAATCATGGTAAGTGCGCACAAGGTATTTTCTCTTTCTAGGGTTTACTTTCTCTCTCTAGGGTTTGAAAATACATTCTAGATTCTCTCTATCGAACCCTCCCCAGGCTGATCGCCTTTTTGCACCGCCGACTCCGTTCGGTGAATGCAAGAGGGTGAGTTTTTCTCTCACCTCTACCTTGTCGGCCGGTAAACGACCGAGGTGTGAAAATTCTCTCTCTACCTTCTTCCTCTCTCTCTAAAATCTCTTTTTACATGCTTTCTTACATGCTTTCTAGAATAGATTTACCGCTTTATTTATTTCTGTCATTTATTTCATGTAAGCAACAGTTTGATTAATGCAATTTGATTTCGATAATTTTAGTCTTCTCTGGATCTTATTTGGATGTGTTTTAAATCGACTCGCCCTTCTCATCTCTTCCATCATTCTCCTTTTTCTCTTGTATATTATCTGTCATTTTATGTTCTTATTCGCGCTAATCCGACTAATCCCGAGTGCGGATCGACATCCGACACAAGCCACTGTACAAAATTGCCCATTTTACAGGTTAAAAGTCTCGGATAATTACAAATATTGTTGAGATCTAGGATTTTCGTAACCAACGACGCGGAAAAATCCTACTTTCATACCCATAGATGAGGTGTAATAAACGATACTCAAGGAGAAGAGATGTAAGAGGAATGAAAGTACTCCAATCAAATAACTGCCCCGTAAGAGTCTCGATCAAGGTGACTTTAGCAGTCGTCATCTCACGAGTCCTAAGAATATACTCATATGAGGTAGGAGGATGAGCTATGTCCAACAAGGTAGAAATCAGATCAGGTGTAATAGTCAGATGAGCCTCGGAGACATAAGTCTAAAAGGATAGCTCACTTGGGTCATCACACTGAATGGAGTGCATGTTGGCATAAAAAAGTTTAACCAAGACAGGGCAAAATGGAATGGTCAATTGAGTGATAGGAACCCACTCGCGAGATACGAACAACGAATGAACCATAGTACCTAAAATAGTATTAATTCAACTACTCGCTCAGTAGTGAATTTGCGACCAGAGAAATACTCAAAACGATTGAAAGTAGGGTTTTTCCGCATCGTTGGTTACGAAAATCCTAACTTCAACACATTTGTAATTATCCGAGACTTATTTCTGCAAAATTTAGAACTTCTTGCACAGTGAAAAGTTGGAGTCAAATCCGCACTTGGGATTAGTCGGATTAGCGCGATTCAGAGCATGAAATGACAAAATTTTCCATAGAAATTGCTAAAAAGACAGAATGGAGGGGTGAAAATGGTGGTTATATTATGGATTTAAAAACATTATTTCGATAGAGATATCATTACCAACTAATTAAAAACAAGAAAGATGCGAAACAAATCAAACTCTAAATATCACATAAAATTCTTCATTAATGCATAAACAACCATTCATTACATTGACTCGACATTGAATTAACATCAAACTAAAAAGCAAATAAACAAAACCTTATGAAGATTTAAAGAGAGAAAATACTAAAAGATGAGAGAAACTAGTGAGAGAAAGGTGAGAATGCCTAAGTTTAGAGAGAAAAAATGAGTTTTAGAAAGAGAGAGTGAGATGGAGAGAAGGAGGATGAGAGAGAATCTCACCTTTTACTTACCGGAGAGTCCAGTTGTTCCACCATTGATGTGGTCATGAGATCGACCAAGGACGATGATCCCCAACCCAAGAGAGGGTGGGCTAGTGGTTAAGGCACGGACTGGAGGTGTGCAGGTTCAACTAGCCATGGGACTTGGAGAGCATGAGCACCGGCCAGCATGGGGTTGTTTCAACGGAGGAGATGAAGAAACAGCGTAACAGGTGGTGTTGGTTCTCATGGAGGACGTTGCAGGTGGTTGAGGCACTGGTTTCTTTCAAGAAGCCAACGACTTCTTCTTCTTCTCCCTCTTTTCTCCCTTTTCTTTTTTTGTTTTTAGGATGGAGGTAGGCGGTGATCAGTGGAAGGGTGAAGGAGTAGAACTGATGGTGAAGAACTTTGCTCCGGGCCAAGACTTGCTGGTTGGACCAACAGCAGCAAGGTGAGGAGCTATGTTGGTTCGTCCGGCCGGCACTGTAGAGTTTCAAACCTGCAACTCAGACTTGCAGGTCACGGTCTTAAAGGTGACAGTGCTGCTAGTGATGAGCAGCCACCATGACTTGGCTCATTTGGATCCACTCTTGAGGGTAGAAGGATGAGAGAAAAATGGAAGAGAGAGACGGGTAGTGAATACCGTTAAGAGAGGGTTGAAGAGAGTTGCCCGGAGTAGTAGCAGCAACGTGGTGGAAGAGAGAAACGGTGGACTGAGCGTGCAGGCCGTGAGGATGGAGTGAGATGACGGTGGATAGTGCTGCTAGGGAACAAAACGGTGGTTGTTGCAGTTGCCTCAATAAAATGAGGGGAGGAGCACGGCTGTGGAGACTAAGAATGGGGAGCAGCAACGTGATGCAGCAAGGAGGTGCATGGCTGGTGTGTAGTCTACAGCAGGTGGGAGGCGCATGGGAAGAGAGAAAACGGTGGCTGGTGGTGTTATGGGGCTACCCTATCGGAGATGGCGGAGGGGCAAGCGGAGGGGTGCGCTGACGGCCGGAGTTGTAGGCTGCAACTCCGATAGAAAACGGTAATAAGAATATGACGAAAATGAAAACAAAATAAAATAAAAAAAAATGAGAAGAAGAAGAAGAAGAAGAAGAAGAAGAAGAAGAAGAAGAAGAAGGAGGAGGAGGACGAGAAGAACCAGATGGCCGGAGTTGCTGCCTACAACTCCGGCGAAGATGGAGGAGGAAGAAGAAGAAGAAGATGGAAGAAGAAGAGGAGAAAGAAGGAGAAGAAGAGGCGAAAACGTGGTGGTGTTTTTTGAGGAGAGAAAGGAGAAGAAAGGAGGGGGATTAGGGTTCCAAAGAACCCTTCTCCTTCTCCTTCCCCTTTTTAAAGTTCCCTAGTTTCCATTAATGAAAATTAGGGAATTTTTGAAATAAAAAAATATTTATATATATATATATATATATATATATATATATATTTTTTTTTTTAAGTAAAACACTACTTTTCTTTGGGGAATGTCCCCATTTAGTGGACCCCCCATTTTTTAAAATTTAATTAAAATTATTTTGAAATTCATGGGGTCCACTAACTGGTCGGACAACGGGTCGATGATGATGGGCCCGGCTACCCACATGGATTGATGATGTCCCTCGTCTCACAAGATGATGTGACAGACAGTCTGATGGCAATCGGATGGATGGTGACTTGATTGGGACCCAGATTGGTAGATCGACGGATCTAGAGAGATCTAACGGTCCGATTGAAGATCCAACGGTCAGAAAGCTAAGGGAGATGAGATAGAGCCGATGGGCAGGAGTTCTGGGGTTAGATCAGTAGATTCGAGGACCGAGAGATGAAGAGAGAGAGAGAATAAGGAGAGATGAGAGAGAAAGTATCAGAAAATGGAGATAAAAGTATTGGCAGAGGGTCTGGAACCCTGGTCTTCACTGTGACCATCCTCACGCTTCTCCAGTAGAGTAGACTATCATTCCTTGCTGACTCATGTGGCTTTAAATGCTTTGGTCCGTCTTTTGGTCATTGGCTCTCCTACTCTCTTCGTTCTTTGGGCCGACTTTTTTTGGTCCTCTTATTCAGCCCATATTTGGCCCATATCTTCTAGTCATAGCATGTGGGCTCTTTAAGCTTTGATAATGGGCTTTCCTGATCGATGTGGGCTCGCAAGTCTCGAGAATTGTCCCATCGGGGTTTCCTGCGACAGAAGAAGTGCGTAATGAGACTCTATCAGAATGACTTCATGTCTAGACTTCCGAAAATGTGTTTAATGCATGCAAATATACCATTTCGTCCAGAAAAGTGTGTTCTATGCAACAAAAAAGACTCTTACGTAGAAAAGTAGATAAATAGAGCATTTTAACATAGGAGAATGCAATAACGCTAAAAGGATAATTGCTTAAAATAAGCACTTTTGAGCGAATATCACAACCCCCAACCAGCATATTGCCAATCCTTGGCAATTAGTGCGAAATAAATGAGCTTAAAAGGGCTCTACACATGCTGCACACTTTCACATTAGCTCCGGGAAAACACCATTCGTCAAATCATCGAATGGATGCAAAAACAGTTACATGCTAGCGAAGAGTTTGAAAGTTTTGGCAAGACTACAGACTGATAATCATGACCCAGAATAGTCAGACTCTGCGTGTGTGTGTGCTCAACATTCTCATCATCCGACAGTAAAGATTTCTAGATCACCTCTAAGTTTTTATGCCTCGACCTCAAATCTCACATGTTTAGCACTCAGAATAGAATCATACAAGAAGGGTTTTCTTCTTTTCTCTCAATTTATATGTGAGGAGATGTGTTGATATATGAAAGCAAAGATCTTACATATGTATTATTTAAAGGAAGGACTTCTTTAACAGAAGATCTCATGATTGGAATACCACTTCACTCGGGAACGTCAGATCAAACTCTATAGCTTCTCTTTCTCCAATCTCCACATTTTATGATCGTACTATCCTAGAATCAAGTAGGACTTTCCTGGGTTGTAATGAGGCTTAGGTCAGGTGTAGAGAGATAAAGAGATACAGGATTTCAAAGATCTTGAGAGAATATTGCCATTTTCTTGCATTTTTCCTGCGGCGTAACACCATTATCTGGTTCTTTTTCCTTTTTTCGTATTTTTCTCTTTTTCTTGATATTTCTGAGACTGCTCAATTTCTTTTCAGCTCTTCTTCATACTTTCTTTCCATATTTTGTTTAAGCTTGAACCACTTTCTTTTCCTTTTGATTCTTCTTCTTTACCTTTTTTTTTTTTTTTTTTTTTTCACGATACACCTATATCAGTTATTCTTTTGTCCATCTCAAAATAAGGGTAGCCAGTCATGCTTCGTAGCTGGACTGGATTTTAGGTTAATGGGTTTACAAAGAAAAGGCTTTTATAGAAGGGTTCAAGTGGTTTCTAGTGAAGTATAATTCAGGTAAGTAAAAAGGCTGAATGGTTCAGAAAAAAATGGCCTAAATCATTTTTTAGGGTTTGCACTATCATGTATACTGTCTTGACTGGATATAGAGAAGGTTCTGTCGTAGTAATCCAATGTTGATGTCGTTCCAAGTTTTATGATCGAAGCAAAAGACAATGAGATCTCTCAACGAATATTGCGGGCATGAAGAATAGTGAGTCATCTTGTGACTCATGATTAATGTATAATTCTCTGAAATGATTAAAGGCTCAAAAGCTCACTGGGTTAGGTCTCCACAATTCTTCTCACAGGATCTCTAGAATTTCCAAACTTAGGATGACTCTGATGTTGATAGTGTATAATTGTGCCGAATCTGAGTTTTTCTGAGTTTTCAAACTTGCTGTAGTCACTCTTGACTTGACTCAACGCTAACAAAAATTGACATCCTCAATACTGACTTAACGGAGGTTTTCAGCTAATCAAAGTCAGGGTATTTGACACATTTTTGAAATTCTAGAAAACTTTTGGAGAACATCGGAAATCACCCCAAAAACAAGAATTTTTTTTTTTCAAAATGAAGATATGAGTTTTGGTAAATACCCACCCCCAACCAAAATATAGCACCGTCCTCGGTGCTCATGACGGGGACATAAAATGATAACAAATCAGTGATGATGATGCAAAGATTCGGGAAGGATGTTACCAAGTCGGCAGAAACTTGACAGTGTGTGGTACCTGATGATCGGAAGAATGAATGTACTTGCATCTCCAGAGATATAACAGTAATAACAAATACATGAGACTCATGTACTCTAGGAATACCGAAATTGCCTTTTCGAAAGCGCTAAGTTTTACGTCTTCAGCCAGACACAACGGGGGTGGTAGGCACCCCCAACCAAGTTGGAGCACAGGAGACTGAGTGGATCATCAGTCGACATAGACAGGATCGATGAGATCGATCTCAAAAGTCTGAATGAGCAATACGTCAAGTTCATGGAACTGTTTAAGACGCTGGCCATTGACCTGGAATGAGGAGTGATCCTTGGGATCCTCAATAGTGATTGCCCCAAAGGGTGTGACTGCTGTGACCGTATAAGGACCGGTCCACCTAGATTTCAATTTCCCAGGGAAGAGATGAAGACGGGAATTATAAAGAAGGACCTTCTGTCCTGGATAGAACTCTTTCCTGAGGATGCTCTTGTCATGTATCCACTTCATTTTTGCTTTATAATTCTTGGACAAGTTGTAGGCATCATTTCTGAGTTCTTCTAACTCATTCATTTGAAGTTTTCGCTCCTCCCCTGCAGAGTCGAGGTCGAAGTTGAGCTTCTTAATGGCCCACAGAGCACGATGTTCAATCTCTACCGGTAGATGACAGGGTTTCCCAAAGACGAGACGATAGGGAGACATATTGAGTGGTGTCTTGTAGGCAGTTCTGTATGCCCATAAAGCATCAGTAAGACGAGTAGACCAGTCTTTATGTGTGGTATTGACTCTCTTTTCCAAGATCTACTTGATCTGACGATTAGAAACCTCTACTTGACCACTAGTCTGCGGATGATAAGCTAGGGCAACCTTGTGGGTTACCCCATATTTTTTCATTAATTTCTCGAATATCCTATTGCAGAAATGGGTGCCCCCATCACTAATGATGGCCTTAGGGGCACCGAATCGGGCGAAGATGAACTCCTTTAGGAATTTGACCACCACTTTGTGGTCATTGGTCTTAGTGGGAATGGCTTCTATCCATTTAGAGACATAGTCTACCGCAAGGAGAATGTACTCAAAACCAAAGGAAACCGGAAAGGGACCCATGAAGTCGATGCCCCAGATGTCAAATATTTCATCGACCTGGATGGGAGTTAGGGGCATCATGTTCCTCTAGGAGATGCGGCCTAAATGCTGGCAATTAGGACAGGTTTTGCTGTAGATGTGGGCATCTTTAAATAATGTGGGCCAGTAGAATCCGCATTGCAGAACTTTTTCTGCAGTCTTCTTAGTGCTGAAATGACCACCACAAGGTTGGTCATGACACGAGGACAAGATATTGAGTTGGTCCGACTCAGGGACACAGAGACGAATGATCTGGTTAGGACAGTATTTATACAAATAAGGGTCATCCTAAGAGTAGTACTTAACTCTTGCTAGGAATTGGCTTTTGTCCTGTTTTGACTAGTGTGAAGGCATTTCTTCGGTGATAAGGTAGTTGACAATGTCAGCATACCATGGATGAACGGAGATAGTGAACAGTTGTTCGTCTGGAAAGGACTCAGGGATGGGATGGGTGTCGAAGGATGACTCTAAAGTCAGTCTAGACAAGTGATCAGCCACTACATTCTCAGTTCCTTTCTTATCCTTAATCTCGAGGTCGAATTCCTGCAGTAAGAGAATCCATCGAATTAATCGAGGCTTGGTTTCCTTTTTCGACATGAGATAACGAAGGGCTGCATGATTAGTGTACACGACCTCCTTAGTGGCTAAGAGGTACTGACAGAATTTATCAAGGGCGAAGACTACCGCGAGGAGTTCTTTCTCAGTGGTGGAGTAATTCATTTGGGCAGAGTTAAGAGTTTTGCTTGCGTAGTAGATCACGTGTGACCTTTTGTCCACTTTCTGCCCTAGAACGGCTCCTAAGGCGTAGTCAGAAGCATGGCACATTACCTCGAAAGGTAGAGTCCAGTCCGGGGGACGGATAATGGGCGCAGTAGTGAGCTCAGACTTGAGACGCTCAAATGCCTTGACACAGTCAGCATTAAAGTCGAAAGGACTATCTTTAGCCAGAAGATGGGACAGAGGTCGAGCGATTTGAGAGAAGTCCTTGATGAATCGCCTATAGAATCCTCCGTGTCCTAAAAAAGATCGGATGTCACACACAGACTTAGGATTAGGCAAGGTCGAGATGATATCGATTTTAGCTTTGTCGACCTCAATGCCCTGATGGGAAATGACATGTCCCAGAACAATGCCCTTCGTCACCATGAAGTGGCATTTCTCCCAATTGAGGACAAGTCGCTTGTCCTGACAGCGTTGAAGTACAAGCCCTAGATGGTTCAGACAGTCATCAAAGGATGACCCAAAGACTGAGAAGTCGTCCATAAAGACTTCGAGGAATTTTTCCACCATGTCAGAGAATATGCTCATTATACACCTTTGAAAGGTCGCGGGTGCATTGCAGAGGCCAAAGGGCATGCGCTTGTAGGCAAAAGTGCCAAAGGGACAGGTGAAAGTTGTCTTCTCGTGATCCTCAGGGGCGATGGGTATTTGATTATACCCTGAGTAACCATCGAGGAAGAAGTAATAGGAGTGACCTACTAGTCTCTCCAACATTTGGTTTATGAAGGGTAAAGGAAAATGGTCCTTCCTAGTGTTGGTGTTGAGTTGGCTGTAATCGATGCAGACTCTCCACCCTTTCTTCAGGCGCTGGGTGACCATTTCCTTGTTCTCATTTTCCACAACTGTGAATCCTACCTTTTTAGGGACGACATGAATAGGACTCACCCATTTGCTATCGGAGATGGGGTAAATGATACCCGCATCTAACAGTTTAAGGACCTCGTCCCGGACTACATCCTTCAAGATGGGGTTCAACCTCCTCTGGTGTTCTCGAGAGGTTTTGGATTCATCCTCGAGATAGATGTGATGTTGGCACACCGAGGGGTCTATGCCACGAATATCATCTATAGTCCAACCTATCGCAGATTTGTGCTCGTTGAGCAGCTCGAGAAGTTTCTTACATTCACTCTCAGACAAAGCGGAAGCAATAATGACAGGGTAGGTTTCCTTAGGACCAAGATAGGCATAGGAAAGATCTGTTGGAAGTTGCTTGAGCTCCAATGTTGGAGCAGATGGAGTTGAAGTAGGTGTCACAGAAGACACGGATTGAAGAGGTTTGACTTCAGTAGTAAAAGGAAGGATGGGTTCTCTGGCCATGGTTATCAGAGGCTCGAACTCGATGAGTGGAGCGGGGATCTCTAGCAGTGGAGCAGTCTCCAAAAGATCATTGAGATTAGAAATAGCTGACTCTATTACAAAGTCAGCCCCAAAGTGTGCTAGACACTGTTTAAGAATATCTTCGGTGGAGTCCGGGATTAGACTCTCAACGGCACACATTTCATCGGCCACATCACGATCGGCATCCTGTTGCATTAGACGAAAGATATTGACCTCAGCTTTGAGGTTTCCGAAAGCAATGGACATGTTTCCGTCCCGGCACCTGATGTGTGCATTCGCAGTGGCAAGGAATGGACGGCCTAAGATGACCGGAATGCGGTTATCCTGACATGGCTCGGTGTCGAGAATGATAAAGTCCACAGGATAATAAAAGTCAGCAACTTTTACTAGGACATCTTCAATGATTCCTCTTGGAATCTTGATGGACTGATCAGCTAATTTGAGGGTGACATTGGTAGGCTTCATATCTTGTAGTCCTAACTGCTAGTATACCGAGAACGGTATGAGGTTGACGCTAGCCCCTAAATCTAGCAAAGCAGTGTAACTAAAGTTGTCTCCAATTTCACATTGGACAGTTGGGCTACCTGGATCCTTGTGTTTGATCATACTGTTGCGTTGAATGAATGCGGTAGCTTTTTCTGCCAAGAAGGCAGCTTTGAGTACATGCGTACGCCGCTTAACTGTGCACAAGTCCTTGAGGAATTTGGCATAGGAGGGGATTTGCTTGATAGCAAAAAAGAATGGGATATTGATCTGGACGTCTTTAAAGACGTCTAAGATCTCTGAGAATTGCTGATCCCGTTTATCTTGGACAAGTCTGTCCGGGAAGGGAGGCTTTACTTGACAAATGGATTTGTCTTTAGCCTTCGATTTCTGCACAGGGATATCTGATGTTGGTGCGGAGGTAGAAGAAGCAGAGGTAGGATTGGTACTAGTTTCCTCTGTACGAGTGATGGGTGCTGGAGATGGCACCGGTGGTGGTTGGACTCCCATGTCCACAGTTTTTCCAGATCATAAGGTGGTTACAGCTTGCACCTCCCCTTGATAGTTCTCATTCTGGCTTTGAGATTGGGATCCGATCTCATATACTGCCCCTTTGGCATTTCCTTTAGGGTTGGCAATGGGTTGGCTAGGAAAGATCCCCTTAGCTTTCTCAGCTTCTAAGTTACCTAGACGTTGCTCTAGACGAAGCATGGATTGCTGTTGCTGTTGCTCTAGGCGTTGCATAGATTGAGTAATGAGTTGAGCTAGAAGGTCCTCAATACCAGGTTTGGAGACCGACTGTTGGGGGGCAGCTAATGGGAGCTGAGGCACCAATTCACGACTCAAGCTCATTGGGGCATTATAGTTATAGGCTGGAGAATTAGTTGGGACAATTGGTTAGTTCTGAAAGGTCTATGGGACTCTTTGCTAATTCTGAAATGTGCTCGGTTGTCCAGAGTATTGACCCTGTTGGAACTGCTGGTTCTGAGTAGATGGGTACTGACTCTGCTGGTACTGACCCTGATTGAATTGCCTAGTGGGTTGATTGAACCCAGGGGGATACATGCCCTGAGGTTGACGTGGAGGTTGAGCTTGTGGTTGAGTAGACTGAGGCCTCCAAGAGAAGTTAGGGTGGTTTCTCGTGTCCGGATGATAAGATTGACTATACGAGTTCTGAGTGGGTGGTTTTTATGTGCTGAAAGCACAAACTTCTTCCTGAAGAGGATTAGACCATCCTTCATTCAAAGGACAATGCTCAGTAGTATGGGAGGGTTGCGGACAGAGGGTGCAGGATTCCATAGGGCTCTCGTGTCCCACATGCATGACTGGGGTAGATTGTTGAGTAGGCTTTTGTATAGACACAGCCAGTGCCGAGATTGACTTGCTCAACTCTTGAATGACAGATCGAAGCTCAGTGTCTGCTGTAACGTCATGTGCCTTGGTGGTCCTTTGGACTGAAGTGGTTCGACTAAACTCTGAGTCAGTCGTCCAATGTTGAAAGTTTTCTCCTAACTCTCCCAAGAATTTGTATGCATCGGTCGGAGTTTGGTGCAAGAATTTTCCTTGGCACATTGACTCTACCATGGTCTGGGACTCATCAGTAAGTCCCTTGTAGAAGACATGGACAGGATTGCCCTTGTCGATGCTATGGTGGGGACACTTAGTCAGGTAGTCTTGGAATCTATCCCATGCTTCAAAAAATTTCTCATCGGACTTCTGTCTAAAGTCCTGAATGAGTTGCTTCATTTGGTTGGTCCGAGTCATGGGGTAGAATTTAGACATGAATTTTCACACCAACTCTTTCCAACTACTGATTGAATCAGCGGGTAAGGAGTAGAGCCAATCTGAGACTCAGTCTTTGAGCGAGAATGGAAAAACTCGCAGACGCACATTGTCATCATCGAGGTTCTGATTTTTGAAAAGTAGGATGACATGCTGGAATTCCCTAATATGGGAATATGGGTCTTCTCTTGGGAGACCACGAAAGGTTGGCAGCATTTGGATTGTCTGTGGCCTGATCTCAAACTGTATCGCCGTAGTAGGTGGGAGAACAATGCAAGTGGGCGGATTGGCTGAGATAGGGGCGAACGTCTCGATAAGAGGTCGTTCGACTGCCATGACTACAAAGGTAGTAGTACTGGGGGAGGCGGGTGGGGAAAGAGATGGGGAAGAATTCAGTAGAGGATCCACTGTAGGTACGTGATTCTCAGATCGAATCAAGCGCTTGTTCGGACGAGTCCAAACGGGCATATGCTGATGAGGCAAGCTCTATACTTGGCAAAAAGTTGCTAGAGAGGAACACTATCCTAAATGATGCACACCAAGCACAGATAATCCTATTGTAAGCAATAAGGATATATTTTAGGAATTATCTTTGTTAGTTTTGGGGCTAGAGTAGGTTATGACAGTGGGCGGACCACTGGTTTATCTTTTAACCACCGGACTAACTGTTTTGCACTCAGAGGTTCTCACCAGGCTACACTCTTCAGAGCGAATCCTTTAGTACTAACTCTAGTTAACAACAAGGCAATCCGAAGCCTAGACAGACGTGCGGCACAATGGCTGACTTAAGTACGTCCCAGACTAACCGGATTGGTCAAGTGGATAAGAAGAGTGTTCCCTCGGGTTAAGCTAGGGTTGATGCGTGTTCCTAGTCTACACGCAACTAACCGTCGAATAGTCCAAGATGCCACGTCGAGCTCAGTGTACTTGAGTAGCAGGGACGTATGGGTGTGTTAGACAACAGGGACCCGCGCTCGTGGTCTTATTTCGATTGGATGTTAAGCAGGTTCGCTTTGTGTGGATTTTTCCTCGAACACCAGGCTAATTGGCTCTACTTCTTGATTCTTTTTAATTAAATGGAGCCTTGGGATCAAATCAGATGGAATGATGAGGTGGGTGATGAAATCCCACCAGTTTCAATTTGGAGCTGGGTCTGCTCTCTTAGAGTTGATTGATTAACGGCCACGCCACGCAAGTCGAATAAGTTGTTGCTAGAAAACAAATAGACATGCGGCAATGATTCACGAAATCCCACCAGTTTCAATTTGGAGCTGGGTCTGCTCTCTTAGAGTTGATTGATTAACGGCCACGCCACGCAAGTCGAATAAGTTGTTGCTAGAAAATAAATAGACATGCGGCAATGATTCATCCAAATTAGTCTGTATCGCACTCAAGGCGAGGATAGGGACTTACCTCCTGTGGGCCACGCCATGGGGTCGCCTCCGTGGGTTAGAGAGGGGTATCCTAATGGGCTTGGGCCTGACTCCACCTCTTTGAGCTTTCACTCTCTACCCACACTGGATCGCGTTCCTGCAGAAAAGTTAGATCGCACGGTCTAGGTATTCGGGATTCTATTTGGAAGATCCTTGCCTTTTTAGGGTTCACAGAACAAGCACTAGATTTAAGCAAGTTTTTGAATTATTTTCCAAATTCGAGATGGGGTAAAATTTAGGAATTCCCAGGTTGGAAAATACCTAGATTGGAAAGTGTCCCGAACTGTGGAGATCTTCAAAGAAAGATTTGATTGCGAGATCCCTTACAATTTTGGGAAATTTCCCAAAATTGAATTTCTGCTCGATTTTGGGGTGTTTCCTTTTGCAGACTTTTCCAAATTCGGAAGATTTCTAAAGATAGAAATTCTTCTAAAGAGGAAACTTCTAAGAGGGGAAACCCTAATTTAGCAGAGTTTCAAGATTTTGGAATCTTTTCAAAAATCGCAAATCCTTGATTGGTGATTTCTAAAAATCTGCAGAATGTAAAACCCTAATTTTTTTGAATTTTTATTTTTTTATTTTTTTTGTATTTTCCACTTAATCTAGGGTTTCTAAAAAACCCTAGAACAAGATCTAGCAGTTATATGGAAAGCAGTAAAATTCCTAAATTACTACAAATTACATTCGGCCTTCCGAGGCATTAAAAATAGTAATTTAAAACTGCTAAAAATCACTAAAAATCAAAAAATAGAAAGTTTCCCGAAAAGGTCGGGCTGTCCAAATTGAGCAGCTTTCCGCTTCAGCAATTTTCCAATTCCGTCTTTACGTCCTGTTTCGCACTCTCGAATACCCGAGCGGCAGCGGTGCCATTTGAAAGTAGGGTTTTTCCGCGTCGTTTGGTTCCGGAAACCCTAGAATCAACAAGATTTGTAACTTGATCCTGTTCTTAAATCCTGCAAAATTTTAGTTCTTTGTATAGGGATTCGTGTCGAATGTCGATCCGCACTCAGGGTTAGTTTGTGCAAGCAGTGAACATGAAATGACAAAATTTTCTCAGAAATTGTCACTAAGAAGGATGGAGTGGTGAGGATGATGATCACGAGATTTTAAAACATGAATTTTTTTTTCAAAGAGATTGCTAAATTCATCTTAGTAGAAATAAGAAAAAAAAATTCAAAGAAACATCATTCTCATAAAATCAACCTTATTCATTAAATTCAAAGTCTTACAATTAAGCAATCCAGTACTGATATTCGCTCAAAAGTGCTTATTTTAAGCAATTATCCTTTTAGCGTTATTGCATTCTCCTACGTAAAATACTCTATTTACCTACTTTTCTACGTAAGAGTCTCTTGTGTTGCGTAGAACACACTTTTCTGGACGAAATGGTATATTTGCATGCATTAAACACATTTTCGGAAGTCTAGACATGTAGTCATTCTGATAGAGTCTCATTACGCGCTTCTTCTGTCGCAGGAAACCCCGATGGGACAATTCTCGAGACTTGCGAGCCCACATCGATCAGGAAAGCCCATTATCAAAGCTTAAAGAGCCCACATGCTATGACTAAAAGATATGGGCCAACTATGAGGACCAAAAAGCCGGCCCAAAGAACGAAGAGAGCAGGAGAGCCAATGACCAAGAGACGGACCAAAGCGTTTAAAGCCACATGAGTCAGCAAAGAATGATAGTCGACTCTACTGGAGAAGCGTGAGGATGGTCACAGTGAAGACCAGGGTTCCAGACCCTCCGCCAGTGCTTTTTTCCATTTTTTTTGATACTTTTTCTCTCATCTCTTCTTATTCTCTCTCTCTCTTCATCTCTCGGTCCTCGAATCTACTGACCTAACCCCAGAACTCCTGCCCATCAGCTCTATCTCATCTCCCTTAGCTTTCTGACCGTTGGATCTTCCATCGGACCGTTGGATCTTCAATCGGACCGTTGGATCTCTCTAAATCCATCAATCTACTAATCTGGGTCCCAATCAAGTCACCATCCATCTGATCGCCATCAGACTGTCTGTCACATCATCTTGTGAGACTATAGACATCATCAATCCATGCGGGCCAGTAGCCGGGCCCATCTTCATCGACCAGCTGTCCGACCAGTTAGTGGACCCCGCGAATTTCAAAATAATTTTAATTAAATGGGGGGTCCACTAATTGGGGAGATTCCCCATAAAAAAGTAGTGTTTTACTTAAAAAAAAAAATATATATATATATATATATTTTTTTTATTTCCTAAAAATCCTAATTTCCATTAATGGAAATTAGGAGCTTATATAAAGGGGGAAGGAGGGGGACGAACCCTAATTTTCAAACCCCTCTCCTCCTCTCCTTCCCCCCACATCATTCCTCCTTCTTCCCCCTCCTTTTTCTCCTCTTCTTCTTCTCCTTTTTCCTTCTCCTTTTCCTTCTTCTTCTTCTTCTTCTTCTTCATCCTTCGCCGGAGTTGCAGGCCTGCAACTCCGGCTATCTTCTTCTTCTTCATACCCTTCTTCCTCCCCTCCTGTGCTGCCTGCAACTGCTCCACCATTCCTCCTGGCCAGCACGACCTCCATACCATGCCCGCCAGCAATGCTGCCCACGCAACACCGCACCCATGCGTCTCCTCTACCTGTGCATCTCCGTCCTCCGCCGCTGCACTTCACCGGAGCGAGTCAAGGTTCACCTGCTGATGCATCTGCACCAGCGTCGTAGGCTCCTCCACGATCTACATCAAGTTCTCCACGGGTCTGCTGTGCCCTCTTCGGTGCACCTGCTGGTGCGAACTCCTGTCACCACCACCGGAGTTGCAGGTTTGCAACTCCGGCGAAACCTGCAACCCCTCATCTTCAACCCACAACGGCACCTCGCCTGCTGCACATTCTGGTAAGGATCTCCTCCTCCTCTTCTTCCTCTTCTTCTTCTTTTCCTTCATCTTTTACCAGAGTTGCAGACCTGCAACTCTGGCGACCAACCTCCATTGCTGCTTCTGCCACCCTCCTCTTCACGGACTGCAACCAGATTGGCCACTCTCCCATCCTCTTTGCCAAGGCAGAAACCAACAAGCTAACGGCCTGCAACACTTGCAAGCCGCTATTCCCTTCTCTTCCCCTCTCACTTGCTGACCTCTCCACAAAACGGCAATGCAGCCACCTATGCACTACCGTTTGGGCTCCTGCATTAAACCAGTGTGCACCATGGCCTGCTAGCCATGTGCACCAGGCCGAACCAGCAATGAAAAATGGTTGCTGCCCCTGCAAACCAAGCTCCCACGAGTTTCTTCCTCTACAAATCGGTGGGCTCCTCCCAAGAACCTACTGTGCATCTTCCTTCCAAAGGAGAGTTGGTTGTTTCTCCACCATGTAGCCACCACGTGGCTGGTACTTCAATAGTCATCATCTTCCATGCTGCCCGATCCACTCCTTGGCCGAGAACCACTCCGCTCCACTAATGCCGCCCGGGCAGAAGCACTCACCGGTCAAGTACCACCTTCATTGGCCATCTTCATGACGATCCTTCTCCATGCTTGAACCTTGGCCGAAGTGTCACAATCACCTGCGTATTCCGATCACCGATCTACTCCAATGGTAAGTGTGTGAGGTTATTTTCTCTCTCTAGATTCCCCAGGCTGATCACCTTTTTGCACCACTGACTCCGTTCGGTGAATGCAAGAGGGTGAGTTTTTCTCTCACCTCTACCTTGTCGGCCGGTAAACGACCGAGGTGTGAAAATTCTCTCTCTACCTTCTTCCTCTCTCTCTAAAAAGTTCTTTTTACATGCTTTCTTACATGCTTTCTAGAATAGATTTACCGCTTTATTTATTTCTGTCATTTATTTCATGTAAGCAACAGTTTAATTAATGTAATTTGAGTTTTATGATTTTAGTATTTTCTGGATCTCTTGGATGTGTTTTAAATCGACTCGCCCTTCTCATCTCTTCCATCATTCTCCTTTTTCTCTTGTATATTATCTGTCATTTTATGTTCTTATTCGCGCTAATCCAACTAATCCCGAGTGAGGATCGACATCCGACACGAATCCCTATACAGAATCTTTGAATTTTATAGGATAATCGGATAAAAATTACAAATCTTGTTGATTTTAGGGTTTCCGTAACTAACGACGCGGAAAAACCCTACTTTCAAGTACACTTATTGAAATTTAAATCTACTACAAAATAAACTAAAACCTTTGGATCTAGAGAAGGAAAGAGAGGAGAGAGAGAAAGGGTGAAAGTCCTAGAGAGAGAAAAGGAGAAACGAGGAAGAAACTCACCTTAAGACTGACCATTAGATCGAGATCGACCATTGGATTGGCCTCGAGATGAATCGGTGGATCGGTTGTTGGCCGAGTTTGGTCAGCAAAGTGTTGGGTGCATGATGGAGATAAAACTCCATGTTGCAAGAGGAGCAGCAAGTCGATGGAGTGGATGGAGAGGAACCCACCAAAAAGTCAAGTTCACCACGTTGGTGGAGAGAGACTGATGTGCACCAGACCACAACGTTAAGGGAGGAAGAGGCGCACCATTATTGACTTGCAAGCCGGTGTTGCAAGGTTCAACACCGAAAAACCCTTTGCTGGTGGCGGTATTGTTTGGGGTAGCCGACAGTGGAGCTTTGGGAACTTACCTGAGTGGAGAACGGTGCAGCTTCATGATGGAGGAGAAGGGTGGTGGTAGCCAGTCCAGCAATGGAGGACGATCCTCCTCCTTCTTCCTCTTTTTTTTTTTTTGTTTTTTTGTTTTTATTTTTATTTTTATTTTTTGGCAGAATGGTGAGGATAGCTGGAGAACGTGAGAAGCTGGTTGAGAGGGGGAGAAGCGTGGAAGAGATGTGGACGGCTACCGGAGAGAGGAGAGGGGCGGTTTGGGTTTAAAAATATTAGAAAGTGAGGGACGTGGGAGCCTCTAACGGCTTACAGTTTTATGGGTGCTCGTGGGAGAGAATTCTAAAAATGGAGAGGAGATGATTGGGGCGTGGAGATGGAAGAGAACGTGGGAGACAGAGGTGATGGTGGCGCTGGTTTCACTGGCGAACCAGTGGCGCAAGAGGAGCAAGGGGGCGTTGTTGTTGCTGTCACCCCAAAGAGGATTTTGAAGACACCTCACCTATTCGCCGGAGAAGAAGAACCAGTCCGGCGAGATGTCCTTATGTTTTTTTGGAGTGATTTGTTTTATAGGCCGAACCAATGCTTTATGGATGGAATTGAAACATTCATTAATTTTGCACGAGACCACCTTCCTGGTCAAGCTACCATTCTTTGTCCATGCATCAAGTGCGGTAACCAACGGATGCCGCTTTCTTATGACGATGTCAAGTATCATCTTGTCAAATATGGAATGAAACCAACATATAAGATTTGGCACTTGCATGGTGAGCGTGTAGCACTTGAGGATATTAAAGATGCACCAACATTCCAACATCGTCACCACAATGAGTTAGAGATGGATATTGAGCTTCTCAACTCGATAATTCAAGACCTTGGTAATAACTTAGATGCAGTTGTTCAAGATGAACCGACTTTAACGCCTAAAGATGGTGTTACTGTTGAGGATGGTGCAGCCATTGAATTTGCATCAAATGCACGTGAGGCAAAGACTGCATTGTATCCTAGATGTGAAGACTTCACTGTGCTCACTTTTATTGTAAAGTTATACAACTTAAAAGTGAATCATGGATGGAGTGAAAAGAGTTTTATAGAGCTCCTTCAACTGCTCCAAAAGGTGTTACCTTCAGGTAACAAGACCCCATCTTCGACGTACCATGCAAAGAAGATCATAACAAACTTGGGTCTTGATTATAAGGTGATTCATGCTTATCCAAATGATTGCATCTTGTACTGGAGAGAGCATGAATCCAAGACCATTTGACCAACTTGTGGTGCTTCTCGGTGGAAGATAGAATGTGGTTACAAGTTGGGTGGTACCCGAGTCCCTACTAAGGTACTAAGATATTTTTCATTAGCAACAAGGCTACAAAGGATGTATAGGTATGTATGATTCTCACATTGCCTTTTATTTGTATATATGGATGACTCAAATATTGGTGCTTACTAAAATATTGTGTGCAATTCGCATGCATTCATTGATCATTTATCTTGTAGTGTACCATAGGTGGCGGAGAGCATGTCTTGGCACTCAACTGGCAAAATGCAGCCTGGAAAGATGAGACATCCGGTTGACTCTAGCACATGGAAGGCTATTGATAATAGGTACAAGGATTTCGCAGCTGAGCATCGTATTGTTCGAATAGGAATCGGCACTGATGGATTTACCCCATTTGGCGCGTTTGTCACATCACACAGTTGTTGGCCTGTCATATGTGTACCATACAACCTTCCACCGGCTTTATGCATGAAGCGTCAATTTATGATGCTAACTCTACTCATTCCAGGCCCACGACAACCAAGGAAGGATATTGATGTCTATTTGCAACCCTTGGTTGCTGAATTGCAGGACTTGTGGCATAAAGGGGTCCCAACACATGATGCATTCAACAATAACATATTTAACATGCGTTTGATTCTATTTTGGTTCATCCATGACTTCCCAGCATATGGAAATGTCTCTGGTTGTAGAACAAAGGGCAAATATGCGTGTCCTTGTTGTGGTCCCGAAACTGATTCAATAAGGCTTTTTCATGGAAAGAAACAAGTGTACATGGGTCATAGACATTGGTTGCCATTCACCGATGAGCTTAGTAGAAAGGACACACATGGCAGCACTTTCAATAAAAAGGACCTTCGACGACAACCGTTACGTTTGAGTGGAACTGAGATTGAGGGCATAGTTGCTAACCTAAATGTGCCATGGGGGAAGTCCAAAAAGAGGAAACATAGAGGTGTAGAAGAAGATGAAGAGAAGAATGATGATGGAACGTCATGCTTCTACAAGCGGTCGATACTCTTTGAGCTTGAGTATTGGAAATTCCATCATGTGCGTCATAAGTTGGATGTTATGCATATTGAGAAAAATGTTTGTGAAAATATCATAGCATTGATGTTGAATACAAAGGAAAAAACTAAGGATGATGTTAATGCACGAAGGGACTTGAAGCATCTAAGAATTAAGGAGCGGTTGTGGCTAAAAAAACATAATGACAAGGAGATACAGATTCCAGGTCGTTATTCGTTTCGAAAAGAAGAGAAGAAAGTATTCCTTCAGACTTTGCGTGCACTGCATGTTCCATTCGGTTTTAGTAGCAATTGGAGGAATATTGTTACAGATGATTGCATGGACTTAAAAGGCATGAAGTCCCATGATTATCACGTCTTGATGCAACATTTGCTTCCCATGTTGATCCAACATGCATTTAAGGACAGGAAAGAAATACGATCTATAATAAGAAGTATTTTTACCTTCTTTAATGCACTATGCTCAAGAATCGTAGATACATTTGAAAGTAGGGTTTTTCCGCGTCGTTGGTTACAGAAACCCTAATTTCAACACATTTATAATTTGATCCGATTTTTATCCTGCAAAAGTATGCAATTTCGTATAGGGATTTGTGTCGGATGTCGATCCGCACTCGGGGTTTTATTGTTTATATTTTGGTTTCTTCCCAACAACTGGTATATGATGGGTTTGGCCATGGCTTCTTTGGCACCCATAACGGATGACCATGTTCTTTATGATTTTTGTGGTATGTTTAGAATTAAAAAATTTTGGTACTTATTTTTTCTAGAAACCTCTGAATCTAGTTTCTAAATCCGTTGAGTTTGTATTTTTTTATTTATAATTAATTAGTTATAATTTTTCTAAGGTGCGAGACTTTTCTGAAAACCTAGAATTTCAGATTTTGTGCGGTCAACTTCGTCAAGGATTTCTACCTATATTTTGAAACTAAATATTTTGCTTTAATTTTTCTTAAAAACCTCTTTGAATTTTGTTTCTAGAGCCATTAAGTTTGTATTTTTTTTATTTATAATTATTTAGTTATGACTTTTCTAAAGTACTGGACTTTTCTAAAAAATATAGAATTTTAGATTTTGTTCGGTCAACTTCGTTAAGGATTTTGACATAGATGTTCAAACTAAATATTTTTAAATTTATTTTTCTTAGAAACCTATATGAATTTAGTTTTCAGATACTTTGAGTTTATATTTTTTGATTTATATTTATTCAGTTATGATTTTGACAAGGCAACACATTTTTCTGCAAAGCCTATTTTTTTCAGATTTTGAATTGTCAACTTCAGTAGCATTTTTGACCTCTCAAATGAACTCTAAAAATTATTTATTTTTCTTTTAAATTAAAGATAATAGAGTTACCTTTCTGAATTGGGCTTTTGTTGCGATTTGGAGTTTTCGTTAAAAAATTATAGCCCAGACACTGACGATGTGAAAAAGTACCCTTAATGGTTAGGCCATGGCCTTGGGAACCCTAAGTGGTTCGGCCATGACTTATTGACTATTAAGGGGTTTAACCCTTATTGTTTAACTATAGCCCAGCTGGTTTGACCTAGACTTCGTACTTGCTAGATTCCACCTGTGTGTCTTGATTCTTTATAGGGTTCGACGATGTGTCTTGGATCCCTCTTTAGGGTTCGGCCTTGTGTCATAGATCCCTCATAGGGTTCGGCCATGGAGTGTTGGACTCTCTTGTGGCTTTCACTTATTTGTTCATCTGTGTTGATTGTGATCTTTGGTAATTGTTTACATGTTAGTCATGTTGTTTAACCCTAGTTCATTCCTATGTTATTACTTTTGATGATCATGTGTTCATTTTATATTCTTATTTAAATGTTAAATAAGTATGTTTCTTATGCCATGTAACCCTAGTACCATCTTGTTGTCATACCATGATTATGAGTACCATATTTTCTTGCTTATTAGAGGATTACATGTGTCCCTGAACAAGCTGTAAAGGCTTTGTGATTAAGAGGGCGCACATGTGACTCGTAACGTGGACACAGATGACGTAGACGCACCGGCAGTAGGCCTTACCTAAGGTTGGAAGTTGTATTTGAAACGATGATGCGTAGGTAACTTCTGTAACTCGAAACTTCTCAATTAGTGATACTTTTCGTCTGGACGTGGTCCCATGATTTTTCCTTAGCTAAGGTTTTCACGTAAAAACTCATATGTGTTATGGTGTGTTGATTATTTATTTTTTGCATAATTGTTAGATTAATCCAAACGACAAAGAGACAATATATCACAAAGATATATTTGATCCAAATCGATTATGAAAATTATCTTGTTATCAATCAACTGTTTAATTGTGTTGCATATATGCGATTTAGTTTACCCTTACCAGACCAGTAAATTGTGTTAGGTTGAAAGGAAATTTTAATACCTAATCAACCCCCTTCTAGGTATTTGGAATAAATAGAATGGATTGAATTTCATAGTCTATAATATATATGGCTATTCCCAAACAATAGAAACGGACCTAATAGAGCCATTTGAAAGGATTAAGTGAGCCAAAATACATACAAAAGAAGAAGTCAAAACGAGATCCGGTATAGGGGGTCGACCACACATTTTGACTGTCGACCGGTCAGTGACGGACATCTATTCGAGGTTCAGTTGGCCGCACAGAGTGGTCGGTCGACCACAGAAGTTGAATAAAAAATTTCAATTCTGAAGGAGGTGGTCGGCCGCACGATTTGGCAGGTCGACCGCTCAAAGTGTCCAGTTGGCCGATCTGCTGAACCCTTCGCCAAATTAACCAAAATCACCGAAACCATCCTATGAGACTAGGATAGCCTTCAAACAAATAAGACTAAGTGCAGAGGACATCTAGGGTCATGGAGAATTACTGGCAATACGCGGTGAACCATTAGATCTAAGCGAGTAAGATCAACACGAGATTCTGATAGTTGAACGTTAGTTGAGTGAAAATGTATGTTGAATATCTGCTTCAAAACTTCGTGCTTGAGCTTGACTTTGTTTTCAATTGAACTTTATCACTTGGGTTGATTTTTTTCAGCTTTTGTTCTTCGTCGATTTGTTGATGAAATCAACTTGATCATTGACACTTCAATCTTCAGATAACTTCTAACTAGCGAGATAAATTACAGAAGAATCAAGAGTTCTTGGGTTTGACAATATGGACTTTTCACGTTTCACCTGAATCACAAGGTATGCGTTCAAAATAAAGCAGCTGATCATTTTTCGAAGATTATGCATTTTATTCCATGCAAGAATACTTATGATGCGTTACATGTTGCAGATATTTCTTCAAAGAAGTTGTTCGACTGCACAGACTTCCCAAAACAATTGTCTCTGATCGTGATGTCAAGTTCATGAGTTACTTCTGGAAGACTTTGTGGGCGAAAATGGGAACGAAGTTGATGTTCTCCATTGTTTATCAGCCCCAAAATGATGGTCAAACCGAGGTTGTTAATAGAATTTTGGGAAATCTATTATGATGCTTAGTAGATGAGTGTCCTGCTAGTTGGGATTTGATACTTCCACAAGCAGAGTTTGCCTACAACAGTTTCGTAAACAGAACTACAGGAAAATCACCATTCGATCGAGATTGCCTACGGAATTAAGCCACGACAGCCCATTGATTTGATTCCTTTACAAAAACTGCAACTCGAATGAGTGGAGATGCAGAGAACTATGCTCAACACATTCGTGATCTCCATGAAGATGTTCGACATACAATTTCAACAAGTAATGAGCATTACAAAGAGCAAGTAGATACACATCAAAGACACATGGAATTTAAAAGAAGAAAATATGGCCACGATTCATTTGTGAAAGGAAAGGTTTCCACTGGGAACCTATCACAAACTAAATGCCAAGAAAGCAGGTCCATGTCGAGTATTAAAGAGATGTGGTACGAATGCGTACGTCACTGCTATTCCCAAGGATTCTTATTTCAGTCCAATCTTCAATGTTGCTGATTTATCTATTTATTTTGCGCATGACAAAGAAATGACGGCAGAAGAGCGAGAAATGCAAATTTCACAATTGCCAAAGAAAAGGAGTGAAGATATTGAAGCTGTAATCGATGACCAAATTGTTTCTACTCGTCGGGGAGGTTATCAGAAGTTTTTGGTGAAATGGAAAAAACGACCGCGTCAGACAGTACGTGGATTCAAGATGAGGATCTTCACCAGATGAACCCAGACTTGTATGAGCAGTACCTGGCCTCTAACTCAACGGAGCCGAGTTCTTCTCTCCCCAGGAGAATTGATGCATCAGCAGGTGCGTTAAACGAAGTAGTAGGAAGGCCCGATTGACTTGGTCTCTTTAGGATTTTTGATTTAGTTTTTACTTTCCAAGGATTTCGGAATTTGTTTTTTTTAGTAGGATTTGTTTTCCTATTCAAAATAGGAATTGTAGTTGCAGTAGGAATGAGAGGAGTTTAGTCCTATAAAATGAGAGATGCATGTACGTAAAGGGGAACAAAAATCAGAATACAAAGATCAGCTTCTTTCTTTCTGCAGTGTTGATTCTGCCTCTTTAGTCTGGAGGTGTTGACCTCCATCAAGCTGGCTCGTGAGGTGTTGATTCCTCTCGAGTCTTGGTGATCAAGAACATTCAGTACCCTGTTCTTCATCAGATATGAGTCACAATGTTCAAAGTAATTAAAAAATTAAGGATCAGCATCTACCAAGACCTAACCCATTTCATGTCATTGATCCAACCCATATATACACATGAAAAGTCAGGTTAGGATCTAGATATATTTGTATTAGACCCATGGTCTTTATCCAATAATGAGGAAATTTGAATATGGAATTACAAGTTTTACACCCTAGTACCCAACTCATATGGACAGTTAGGGAAGCCACTGTCAATACCTAAATTCTTTGGAATTTGGCCACTCAAACCTTTCCGTCCACCCACAAACCTTTCCGTCCATCCATATTTCACGGGCAATGGTGCACTATGACAACAGTTTTCAAAGCCAATTTACGTACCTTGAAAAATTTCCAAGACGTTATTTTTATAAAATCCAAAACATCATTTATATCTTAATAAAGAAATAAAACACCCCTACCACCAAGATTTAAAATTCCCAATTGTGGTCGCTTAAGAGCTAGGCTTTAAGAGGGATGTTGAAACATCAATAAGGTCTCTCTCCGATATAATTGCCGGGAGGGTTGTAGTTGCAAGTAATGAAAACACCCCTTCCACCAAAACAAGTCACCTTGGCGCACCCCACCCTCCTGGTTCTACTCCATACAATCTGTGTGTAATGACCACATTCCTGTCCCCCGGCACACGAGTTAGTCCAGTAATTGTACGACCTCCGTTCTGATACCCAATCAGCGACTGCCTGAGCTGGGGTCCATCCGTTGCCGCTACCCCAAAAGATGTTCTCTCCGTAAGGCCCGTTTGAGTGCTTTAAAGCACAGTCCCAGCGCCTTTGGTTTGCATACCATTCTGCGTAACGGGCGACTTGCATGTCCCACACCAACGGTGGCATCCTTTGCGCCGAGCGAGCTGCATTTTGGGGAGCCAAGAACTGACTTGCCAGGTTCAAATATCCTCTCTGATCTGCAAAGGTGTGGTTGCAGAGGAAGAGTACAAGGATGGCAATGGTTCCATGGCACCAGCTTGCGAAGTCGGATTTCACCATGGATGCAACTCTTAGGGTGTGTGTGTGTGTGTGGGGTTGATCCCTGGACTGTTTGGTCTACAATATTTCAGTCATATTAATACATATATACATAAAAAAAAGTAGTTGGGAGTCGTTGGGACAGGAGTTTAAACTTTCAACGATATGGGGTGGCACCCATGTTCGATAATGATTGCCACATTCCCTTTTGTGGGGCTAAAGTTTCAATAAAACCGTTTATTTAAATGTACCCGAATAATTTATTTTTCGTTTCATAAGACTTGCTCAAAGCTCTCAAGTTTGGGAGTTGAGATTCTGGTGCAAAAGCGTATTTATCGCTAGATACTCTCTCTCTCTCCTTCTCTCCCTCTCTCTCTCAATATGGCTCAAAACAAAACAAAGGCGGTCAATAGCCCATTATTTGACGCAAGATTGAAAAGGGACAGTTATATTGTAATAAAGGACTGGGGGTATTACCGTTTTTCTCCGTTATAACAAATTGTAACGCACAAGGGCAAAAATGGAAAAAAATGGGAAAGAAATGGAATTAACGGAAAACAATGGGGCTAAAATTCAAAAGTCAAAATTTGAATTTCAAAATTTATAACGGAAATAACGGTTTTTTTTTTTTCAAAATTTGAATAAAATTTATAACTGAAATAATGGGGTAGATCCAATTCCGTTATAACGACGGTTATTTTTTGTTATAACGTCCATTTTTTAAACACTGATTTGGCGTACTCAAACCCGATTAGTCGGGTTTGGATCCACCATTTTAGGCAAGGTTTAAAGGGGACCGTTATAATGGTATAACGGACTGCGGGCGTTACCGTTTTTTCCGTTATAACGAAAAAAAAAACGCTCAGGGGCAAAAACAGAAAAAATGGGAAAATAACGGAGAAAATGGGGCTGAAATTCAAAATTTGAATTTCAAAAATGGAGAATAACGGAAAAAAATGGAAAAAAACGACAATAATGGCCGTTTTTTTCCACAAAATTTTCTAGAAAATAACGGTCGCTATTTTCGTTATAACGGCCGTTATTTTCTGGCCGTTTTAACGGTCCATAACGTAACGGGGTAGGTCTGAATCCGTTATAACGTCCGTTATTTTCGATATAACGGCCATTATTTAAACCTTGATTTTAGGTACAATCAGTAATTGGGTTGAGTCTCGGTGTTCTAAAATACATGTTTTTATTCATTACCTGATGATCAACATGTCCAGGCTTGGGTCTTGATATACCCATTGCCACCCCTAGTCAAAAGCACCATTTTTAAATGACTCTCTCTCTCTCTCTCTCTCTCTCTCTCTAATTTTTCTCTCTCTCTAATTAGAAGATGAGCTTTGCTTTATGTTATTACAGATTTAAGATTGGAAAAAGAGGCTAAGGCATGATGGGGTGGTAGATGAAGCTATGAAGGCATTTTGCCTTTTTTCTTCTTTTGTGGAAAGTGAAAGCAGTTTGGTCGTTAATTTATTGTGCTTTGTTGGGCATATTAGGTAAGACTAATTTAGAGGTGCCTTTATTGGACCAGATATTCCCCTTGAGTTGTTAGGAAAGGAACATTATTTGTTGGAAAAGTCAGATGAGAAATAATTAGGTCTTGAATACTAGCAACCGAAACCGGCGTCGGGATGGGGCCAGAATAAGTGGGGTTGGTTTGTGTTTTTTTTTTTAATATTTCTTGAGGTTGAAACTTTAGTTACCAAGTTCACATGATTCGTATCGTTGGGCATGAGCCCGGTTACTCTAATATAGGTTTCACGGGCAACCCATTTACCTGAAAAAATAAACGACAGAGATTGGCTCAAATTCAAGAACACCTTCATCGGGCAATTTCTAGCTCATCCTGGCACCTTCTTTTTCCGGATGTCATCTTATTAATTTCGCCTCTGATTATTGTCTGATCCTCTTGGATTCCCACCCTGAACAAAAATCTCTTCCTAAACATTTTCATTTTCTTTCTATGTGGACCAAAGAAGAGGAATGTAAAGAAATTGTTCGTACCGTCTGGAAAGAATCTATGGGTGGATCTAATCAATCCCAAGTTCGGAAAAACTTTGTGAGATTAAAGCCAAGATCAGCCGACGGAATGCAGAAAAGGTAAGAGATATCCATTCCAAGGTCAAATTTCTTGAAGGACAACTTCTCAGTCTTCAAAGCAATCACACTAGACAACCAGACACCACAAAAGAATCCTTTGTGGCATGGGAGTTGTCCCAAGCCCTGATAAAAGAGGAAATGACCTGGAGGAATAAATCTTGAGAAACTTAGCTAAAATAAGGGGATAAGAATATAATTTTTTTTCATATGTCCACTCTTATCTGTAGTAGGAAGATCATAATTGAAGGAATATTTTCATATTTAAGTTCGCTTAATTCTATTTGACATAAAAAACATACATGTTACCGTTTCCCACAAGTAGTGGTGTAGCATTGAGAGGACATGCTATGTACATCTCGTTGACTATGTGAAGATTGAAAGACAAACACGAAGAAACAGACGATTAACGGTTAAGTCATCTGAAGAACCGCTTTTCGTCAGTTAAAGATCGTAAACACTCGTATAAGACGGTAAGTGACTTAGAGGCCTAAAGATTAGGTGAATTAACTAAAACTTTACTGGTTAAACTTTGTCACAGGACTAGACCTTGGTTCAAGCCAAATTGCTAAGTACAAAAGAACCATGGGGAAGTCTAACCAATTGGACTCAGTTCAAATTGATTGTACAGGTCCAATTGATTGGACCCTGACCCAATGGATTGGAGGCTTTCGGACAAAACTCTTACTAAGCCCAATCGATTGGGACTCCGACCAATCGAATGGGCTGACAAAGGAAAAACCCATTCGTGTAGTGCCAATCGATTGGACCTGGAAGCCTAATCGCTTGGACCTCAGCCCAATCGATTGGACATGGAAAGAAAACTTTCCTTCTCATATCCGATTTTAAAGGTCCCACGAACCCCATCATTAGTTCAACCATAGGGCCCTCTCTCATATATATAATGAGCCTTCGTTGGCTTTATTAAATACACAAAAATACAGAGACATAAACCGAGAGTTATACTTGCTAAAGCCTTCTAACTTTCAAGAGCAATTAGAGAGTGTCCCATTCGAGGAAGAAAAATCAAGAGAATTCATTATAACCTTATTTTTCTTTTCACTTGATCATAGCTTTTTAGCTTGACCTCCTTACCTCTACCTAGGTTTTTCACTAGATATCTAACCTAGTAAGCCGGAGTGTACCACATGCGACTCAACGCCATTTGAGCTACATAGGGTTCATGGTATATTGAATCCTTCACCATCAATAGAGATCGGTGTGTAAGAATTAAGATCAAGGTGTACTGATCGACAGTAGGTTTGGAGAATGCCAAACTGAACAAGTGGCAAAGGCTTTGTGACTGGGAGGGCGTGCGTGTGACTCGCAGCGTGGAGCCAATGGACATGGACGCATCGGCAGTTGGCCTTGGCTAAGGTTGTATGCTGTATGGAAACGGTGCTGCATAGGTAATTTCTGTAACTTGTAACTTTCCAATTAGTGATACTTTCCGTCTCGATATGGTCCCATAGTTTTTCTTGGCAAAGATTTCCATGTAAAAATCGCATGTGTTATGAAAGTTTGATTGTTTATATTACGCACAATTGTTAGATTAACTCAAACGACATAGAAACAATATATCACGGAGATATATTCGATCTTAGTCAATTGAGATAATCATATGCTAATCAATCAACTATTTGTTAGGATTGTTGCATGTGATTATATTACCCCAACCAGACCAGTAATCTTATTAGGCACCCCTTCTAGGTATTCAGATATAAGAGAACAGGCTAATTTCAATTGGTATCAGAGCTGTTCACTCATTAACGGTTTAATCGCCCAAGTGGATAGGAATGAGTTTTAAAGAATCTCTACATGTACATTTGTAAAGAATAATTTTTTATTCTAGTTTTGGCAAAGATTGTGTGATATAAACATTCTTGTAACCATTCCTATGAGCACTAGTGAAGCTTCGAAGTTGTCGTGGTACGCATTCTTCATCGACTACGTGAAGACTAAAAGACGAAGATCGTAAGAACCAGACGGTTGACGACATGAGTCATCTGAGTAACTGCTTCTCGCCTGTTAAAGATCGTGTACGCTTGCATAGGAAGGTAAGAGACTTAGTCACCATAGAAATAAGATATTAAAATCTAATTAATGGTTGAACTAAGTCAAAGGACTAACCTTAGTCATTTCGTACAAAAAGAAGTTAAAATATTGACTAAGGGAAGTCCAATCAATTGGACTGTCAGAACCAATCGATTGGACTCTACAGGGTAGAAACTTCCCAGAGTACAATCGATTGGACTGTGAGAACCAATCGATTGGACCATACAAGACAGAACTTCCAAAGTACCCAATCAATTGGACCCTGAGTACAATCGATTGTTTTTACGGACAAAACCTATTCGTACAGTACAATCGATTTGACCACGTGTATAATCGATTGGACTTCGCAGAAAGTGTCAATTTCAAATCCAGTTTTTGTGGTCCCTTATTCCCACGGCTTACACGACCTAAGGGTTCCATATTCTTATAATAGAGCACTCTTGAGCTATACAATTTATACCTTGATATTGAAGAGAAAGATCCCTAGCATTGAATACTTATCTTGTGAGGTTTTCTTTTCCAAAGATCAAAGGTTAGAGCTTGATCCATATTCTGCCTTGGTATTCTATTTAGAATCTTAACCTAGTAGTCAGAGAGTACCAGTGTGACTCAACACTCTTGAGCAACTGTGGGGTTCAGGGTGTACTAACCCCTTCACCCTTTTAGTAGAGACTGTCGTGTGAGAATTAAGATCGGGGTGTACTGATCGAAGGCAAGTTTGGAGAGGTCTACCAGATTAAACAAGTGGCAAAGGCTTCATGATTGGAAGGGCGTGCATGGATTCGTAGTGTGGAGCCATAGGAGGTGGACACACCGGTAGTGTAAAGAATATTTTCATATCCTAGCTTTGGTAAAGATTTCGTGTGACATAAAATATTCATGTAACCGTTCCTATGAGCACTAGTGTAGTGTTGAAGATGTCGTGGTCCGCATACTTCGCCGACTACGTGAAGACTAAAAGACAGAGACAGTAGGAATCAGACGGTTGACAATAGGAGTCATCCGAGTAACTGCCCATTTGTCAATTATAGATCGTGTATGCTCGCTTAGAAAGGTAAGTGACTTAGTGGTCATAGGAATAGGTTTAAAATGAATAAAATATAATGGTCAAACATAGTCAATGGACAAACAATCAAGATTATTGACTTCTGGAAAAGTCTAATCAATTGAACTTTTTAGGCCAATCAATTGGACAAAGCCTAATCGATTGGAGACATCTGTGAAATCGGTTGGACTCTACGAGATAGAACTTTTTGAAGCCCAATCGATTGGAGACCTCTGTGAAATTGATTGGACTCTACGGGACAAAAACTTATATAAGTCCAATCGATTGAATACTTGGTACAATTGATTGGATTTACGAAGGAAAATCCCATCCATACAAGACCAATCGATTGGACCCAGAGTACAATCGATTAAACATAGCCCAATCGATTGGACCCAAAGTATAATCGATTGGACTTCACGTGGATTGAGTCTTTTCAAATCCGAAATTCTAGTTTTCACATCCCTCACTTATCAATAGACTCAGGGCTACGAATTCTATAAATATTACAACTCTCTGGACTTATTAAATACACATTGGAATATAGAAAAGAATGTTTTATTTATCAAGAGTGTTCATTTGAAGAGCAAAAAGGCTTTAGTTCTCATTAATATGTTATGAGCTTTTTCTCTTCTTGATCAAAGCCAA
Organism: Euptelea pleiosperma; assembly: GCA_035048495.1. Taxonomy (NCBI): domain Eukaryota; kingdom Viridiplantae; phylum Streptophyta; class Magnoliopsida; order Ranunculales; family Eupteleaceae; genus Euptelea; species Euptelea pleiosperma. The sequence continues at coordinate 6,144,094 of CM068549.1, forward strand.
AAGCTTGATCCTTTACTCAGCTTATGTCTTTCACAAAGAAACTTAACCTAGAAGCTTAAGAGCACCAGTGCGTCTCAACACTATTTGAGCGACTTAGGGTTCAGGGTATACTGAATCCTTCACCTTTAGCAAAGGTTGGAGAGTTGAGAATTAAGATTGAAGTGGCTGATTGAAGGTAGGTTTGGGGAGTACCAAATTGAACAAGTGGACAAGGCTTCTTGGCTGGGAGGGCACGCGTAGATTCATAGCGTTGAGTCAGAGGACATGGACGCATCGGCAGTAGGCTTTGGCTAAGGTTGGAAGCTGCATTTGCAATGGTGCTGCGTAGGTAACCTTCGTTTCGTTTAACTTTCCAGTTCGTGATACTTTCTATCTAGACGTGGTCCCGTGGTTTTCCTTGGCTAAGATTTCCACATATAAACTCTTTGTTTTGTGGATGTTTGATTGTTGTTCTACTAATTGTATTGATTAAATCAAATGACGAAAAGACAATATACCACGGCGGTATATTTGATTTGAATCGATTGTGATAGTCCTTTTATCAATCAACTACGGCATGCGAGTTCATCACCTTACCTTGACCAGTAAACTTGTGATATATTAGGTTAATTTTTGAATATCTAATCACCTCCCTTCTAGGTATTCGTACGTAAAAGAGAACGGACCTGTTATTTTTCAAGTAGTAGGCTTTGGCTAAGGTTGGAAGTTACATTTGCAACGGTGCTGCATAGGTAACTTCTGTAACTCAAAACTTTCTAGTTAGTGATACGTTCTGTCTGGACGTGGTCCCGTGATTTTTTCCTTTGTTAAGGTTTCCACGTAAATAGATCACATATGTTATGAGTTATTTGATTTCCGCACTATTGTTTAATTAACTCAAACGACACAAATAATATATCATGGAGATATATTTGATCGTCGTCGGTTGAGATAATCCCTTCAATATAATCAACTATTTTATTTTGGTATGCGATTTTATTTACCCCTTAGACGAGTAAAGCTGTTTAGGTTAAAGCATTTTTTAATACCTAATCAAACCCCCCTTCTAGGTATTCTGGGTAAAAGAGAACAAATGGTTATTTCAATTGGTATTAGAATGGGTTCACTTATTAATGGTTTTATCACTCGAATGAGTTCTTACATATGGTATGTTTTCTTTTATATCTATAAAGATGTCGAAAGAAGGGTTCACTATGAATAGTCGTAGTGACTCAGACAATGAAGATCAATGAGATCTTTATACTGCTTATAAAGAATTGTATAAAGAAAGTCTGAGGCTGATAAAAGTAAATAAGAAATTGATTAATAGAGTTGAATTTCTTGACTAAGGCATGCGAGTTTATCACCTTACCTTGACTAGTAGACTTGTGATAGGTTAGATTAATTTTTGAATACCTAATCAACCCCTTCTAGGTATTTGTAGGTAAAAGAGAACGAACCGGTTATTTTTCTATTGGTATCAGAGCAAGGTTACTCCGAATAGTGTTTAATTACCAGAGTAAGATTCTGCTCATCTTGTCCTATGTTTTAAAGATAAATACCGAGATTGTCACAGACATGAGCTTAAATAACTCTAATTGTGAATATGACTGTTTAAATATAGTTTATCAGAAATTGTATTTAGAAAGTCTGAAATTGATCAAAGAAAGTAAAGTCTTATCCTTATAGATGGAGAAAATAGATCGTATAAATGTTTCTTTAGAATTGGCCAATATTGAACTCACTGATGAAAGGAGACAATGGGAAGAGGAGAAGAAATCTCCACTTATGAAAAACAAGTTTTGGAAAATGAGTTCCAAAATTGTTTGAAGAACAAAAAATCTTTAGAGACTAAATTGATCAAATCTTCGATCTCTTCCAAAAACTTGTTAGTAGGATCTATCAAAAATTCTATTATTGTTAAATCTAAGAATTTTGATACTCAACTTGGCAATCATAAGAATAATGTGAAAATTACCTATTCTACAGAAAAATGTGTGGCAACAAAATTCAAACAAACTGAATTTATTGGTCATCATAATTCTAAGCTAAGTGAGCTGTACATGAAATCTAATGATTTAAAGAGAGAGAGTTCTAAAATTTTTGAATCGAGAAAAACTATATATGCTAATCATATTGCTAAGAATCAATGGACCAAAAATAGCAAAATGATTAACAATCCATGGCTACAGAGGACCAGTATTTCTCTAGTAAGGCTTTCAACCCTAAAAGCTGAACCAACATAGTGGTGCCCTTCCTTGTTCCATGGCCGTGCCTGGAGGATTCTTCTCCTCTAGCCACGGTCCCACATGTCGATGCAGCTTTGATTGTAGTGGATTACAAGCAGCTACTCGAAAGTCTGAGGATGTTGCTCCTACCCTACCAGCCCATGTTGCTCCTTCTTATGTGACAAACGCCAAGACAAAACTCCTCTCACGCGAAATGTTCGATCTTCCAATCCCTAGTATGAGAGGTGAGTTCCCATCAATTAAAATCCCCTCTCAAGCTATCAAGCGTGGATTAGAATACTACAAATTTGCCCTTGGTGGCAGGTTGGATCTGAAAAAAATCACTCTTTCTGAGATTCGATCTCGAGCTCAAGAAATTTGGAACCCATCCGACAATTGGAGGATTACCCCCCTAGGCAAAGGATACATAATGATTAAACTTTCTTCGGAAGAGGATCAACATCGCATTTGGAGGGGCGGTCCTTGGATCTTCTGTAATCAACTTTTTTGCCTCACCAAATGGACCCCAAATTTTAACTCAAACAATCAGAAGCACTCTAGAGCACTGGTGTAGGTACACTTTCCAGGTCTCAGTCTGGAGTATTGGGAACCTGAAATTTTGCTTGCTATGGGTTGTGCTCTTGGTATTCCTCTCCAGGTGAATGCTAATACGACTGACCGAAATCTAGGCTTCTATGCTAATGTCCTTATAGACATTGATCTTGCTGAGATACGTAGAGATTGATGGCTTTGAAGAATTTTGGCAAAAAGTGGAGCTTGGTAGAACGCCTAAGCTGTGTAACCATTGTAAGACTGTAGGTCATCTTGTAGCGGATTGCCGAGTCATTAAGGCTCAAATGCAGGACAAGAATAATACTATGGTTCCTGACCCTACAACAAATGTTCTTGCTGGGGAAAAACAATTAGAAAACGTAAATGGAAACTAAAGGTTTCAACAGTTGAAAGGGAAAATCAGCCTGATTCTGATACTATTCCCTTACCTCAAGGTCTAGATGCAGGGGAAGAAAATACCATTAATCGTGTGATATTAGATCCAGATTCCATCAATAAGTCTCGACATGTGAGTCCAACGTACTCGACTGGATGCGACTTAGTGCCCAATTCTCTCCTTGAAGAACGAAAACATTGTCTTGATTCTAAGGAAGAGACAGATTTAGGTGAAGAGGTGGGAAATAATGCTCTGCTGGCCAAAGCCTCTTCTGAAGCTAACTCCATTCTTGGTATCATTGGTCCTATACAACAACCAGAAATTTTGCTCATAGTGGACATTTCATGCCCTCTGATATTCGCTTAAAAGTGCGTATTTTCCATTGTTATCTTCTAAGTGTTATCACACTCTCTGACGTAAAACTGCTCTAATTATCCACTTTTCTACGTAAGAGTCTCTTTCATTGCGTAGAACACACTTTTCTGGACGAAATGGTATATTTACATGCATTAAACGCATTTCTGGAAGTCTAGATATGAAGACGTTTTGATCAAGTCTCATTACGTGCTCTTCTTTTGCAGGAAACTCGATCGGGCTATTCTCGAGACTTGTGGGCCCACGATCAACCATAGAAACCTAATATCAAAGCTTAAAGAGCCAACATGCTATGACTAGAAGATACAGGCCAAGTACGGGTCAAGTCAGAGGATCACAAAGCCGGTCCAAAGAACCAAGAGAGATGGAGAGCCGATGACCAAGAGATAGACCAAAGCAGTCGAAGCCAAATGAAATGAGAAAAAAATGATAATCTGCTCTGCTTGCGAAGCCCGAGAAGAGAACATATTGAAAATCAGGGTTCCAGACCCTCCGCCAGCAGTTATCTCTGTAGTCTGTAGAGTTTTCTCTCTCATCTCTCTTCATCTTCCTATACATCACCACCTGATTCTCAGATCTACCGACCTAACCTCGGAACTCCTGCCTGTTGGCTCTGTCTCATCCCCCTTAGCTTTCTGACCATTGGATCTTCCATCTGACCATTGGATCTTCCATCGGACCGTTGGATCTTCCACCGAACCGTTGGATCTCTCTAGATCCGTCGATCTTCCAATATGGGTCCCAATCCAGTCACCATCCATCCGATCATCATCAAACTGTCTATCACATCATCTTGTGAGATGATGGACATCATCAATCCATGTGGGCCAGTAGTTGGGCCCATCATCATCGACCCATGGCTTAGCCATTTAGTGGACCCCGAGATTTTAAAATGCTTTAAATCAATATTTAAAAATAAAATAGGGGGTCCACTAAATGGGGAAATCCCCCAAAGAAAAAAGGTTTCTTAAAAAAAAAAAAAATAACAATAATAATAATAATAATAATATTTTTTTTATTTCTAAAAATCTCATTTTCCATTAAAGGAAAGTGGGAGGTTTATAAAGGAGAGGAGAAGGGTTCGTTTGAACCCTAATCCCTCTCCCATCTTCTCATTTCTTTCCCCCAAGACCTCTTACCCCTTTTTCCCCTCTCTTTAGGCCGTTTTCCTCCTCTTCTCCACTTCTTCTTCATCTTCTTCACCAAGTTATTGCCGGAGTTGCAGGCTGCAACTCCGGCCGATCAAGAGCTCCACCACCACTGCTTTTGCTATTTTTGAACGGCCTCTCCACCATCTCCTTGCTGCCATCTCTCCTTGCTGCCATCCCTCCTTGCTGCCGCCCCTCTCTACATGCTCTATTGCCTCCACCACGACCTGCAACTCTTGAGTTGCAGGTCTGCCTGCAACCTCCACTAGTACCGTCCAGCTCTCCTCCTCTCCAAAAAAATCCCAGCCGTTGTTATCATCTTGGTGCTCTCCACATCTTCATCAAGAAAAACACCAGCAAGCTCCACCAAAATCTCCACCGTTCATGGTGGTTCGTCCTTGCCGCCCCTTCACCTGCTACACAGCCCAACACCTCTCCATTGTTTTCTGTTTTGCAGGTCCACCACGCTGCCAATTCTCCTTGCCCCAGCGCCTCCAATCCAGCAACTCCATATCGCCACACCTTCCTTGAACAGATTTGGTGGCTGTTCTTCCAACAGCCACCGCTATCTCATTCAAAAAAAAAAAAAAAGGAAAAGAAAAAGTAGAAGAAGAAGAGGAGGAGTAGGGGGTACCTCATCGCTGTAGCCTCCCATCACGTTGCTACCAACAACCTTTCCACCACCATTGCCGCTGCAAACATCACCAGCCGGCATCACAGTCTCCCTCACCCTTCTTACTGCCAAACCAGCAAGGAACGACCAGCCGTCATCCCTACCATTACTGCCCCATTCTCCACAAACTCCACCGTCACCTCCCATGCTGCTCCTCCAATCTTCCACCAGCAACGCCCCCATCCTTGGGCCAAACAATTCCCTCCCTTGCAAAGGCTCTAAGGCCGTGAACCACCAATATGCTCATTTGGATTTTCACGAGGTGCATTCCCGCAACCACGATGATCACGCCCAGGTGATTCCCCACCACCATCATATAAGTCCTGTGCACCATCACAACCGCTGACAATTCCTATGGTGGTAAGTTTCATCCTTTCTCTCTCTAGTTTCTCTCTCTTAGTCTCTTTTTCTCTCATCTATTTTAGTTTTTTTTTATTGTTGTTTGATTTGAATTAATTTGTTTTAGCATCGTAAGAATTCTTGATATTAATGAAATGCTTTAATTGGTTTTAGTTTAATTTCCATTTTATGTGTTTTTGTTCCCATTTATTTATATTGATTAGTTGATAAAATCATCTCTCTAAAATCACTAAAAGCAGTTTTCAATCACTCCATCATTCTCACCCCATCAATTCCAAGCAAAAAAAAAATTTGTCATTTCATGCTCTTAATCGTGCTAATCCGACTAATTCCGAGTGCGGATCAACATCCGATACGAATCCCTGTACAAATATCCCATGTTTTGCAGGATTAAAATCTCAGATCTATTATAAATGTGCTGATTCTAGGGTTTCCGTAACCAATGACGTGGAAAAACCCAAGTACCAAATGGTGTCGTTGCCGCTCGGGTGTACGGGAGTGTGAAAAAGGATGTAAAGACAGAATTGGAAAGTTGCCAAATCGGAAAGCTGCTCAATTTGGATAGCTCGACCTTTTCGAGAAACTTTCTATTTTTTATTTTTAGTGATTTTTAGCAGTCTTTTAAATTACTATTTTTAATGCCTCGGACGGCCGGGTGCAGAGTTGTAATAATTTAGGAATTTTATTGCTTTTCAAATAACTGCTAGATCTTGTTCTAGGGTTTTTTAGAAACCCTAGATTAAGTGAAAATACCAAAAAAATCAAAAAATCAAAATTCAAAAAAAAATTATTAGGGTTTTATATTCTACAAATTTTTTAGAAATCACCAATCAAGGATTTGCGATTTTTGGAAAGGTTCCAAAATCTTGAAACTTTGCTAAATTAGGGTTTCCCCTCTTAGAAGTTTCCACTTTAGAGGAATTTCTATCTTTAGAAATCCTCCGAATTTGGAAAAGTCTGCAAAACGAAATACCCAAAATCTAGCAAAATTTCAATTTTGGGAAATTTTCCAAAATTGTAAGGGATCTCGCAATCACATCTTTCTAGGAAGATCTTCACGGTTCAGGAAACTTTCCAATCTAGGTATTTTCCATCTGGGAATTCCTAAATTTTAACCCATCTCGAACTTGGAAATTAATTCAAAAACTTGCCTAAATCCAATACATGCTCTGTGAACCCTACAAAGGCAATGATCTTCTAAATAGAATTCCAAATACCTAGACCTAACTTTTCTGCAGCATACGATCCAGTGTGAGTAGGGAGCGAAAGCTCAAAGAAGTGGAATCGGGCCCAAGCCCATTAGGATAGGCCTCCCTATTCCACGGAGGCGACCCCGTGGCGTTGCCCACGGGAGGTAAGCTCTTTGGGTGAATCATTGCCGCTTGTCTATTTGCTTTCGCATACATATTATTCGACTTGCATGGCGTCGCTGTTAATAATTGAAAATTAATCGAGCAGACCCAGCTCTTTTAAAACTGGTGGGATTTCATCACTCAACTCATCATTCCAACTGATTTGATCCCAAGGCTCCATTTAATTAAAAAGAATCAAGAAGTAGAGCCGATTAGCCCAGTGTTCGAGGAAAAATCCATACAAAGCGAACCCGCTTAACATCCAGTCGAAATAAGACCACGAGCGCGGGTCCCTGTTGTCTAACACACCCATAGGTCCCTCCTACTCCAATACACTAAGCTTGACGTAGCATCCTAGACTATTTGGCGGTTAGTTGTGTGTGGACTAGGAACACGCACCAACCCTAGCTTAACCCGAGGTAACACTCTTCTTAAACACTTGATCAATCCGGTTAGTCTATGACGTATTTAAGCCAGCCGTTGTGCCGCACATCTGCCTAGGCTTCGGATTGCCTTGTTGTTGACTAGAGTTAGTACTAAAGGATTCGCTCTGAAGCGTGTAGCTTGGTGAAAGTAGGTATTTTCCACGTCGCTGGTTATGGAAACCCTAGAATCAACGAGATTTGTAAATTGATCCGGTTCTTAAATCCTTTAAAATTTTAGATTTGTATAGGGATTTGTGTCGGATGTCGATCTGCACTCGGGATTAGTTAGTCCGTGTAGAACATAAAATAATGAATTTATTTTAGAAATTGTGGTGGGGTGAGAATGGTGAAGCGAATTAAAACATGCTTAGTGATTTTTTTTCTTTTAGATAAGAGAAATTTCCACGACCTATAAGAAGATGCAACTACACTTTGCGAAGTTTACATTCATTGAAAATTAATCAATTACTACAATATTGGAATCAAAACAAGCAACACAAAAATCAAACTAAACGGCTAATCTAGAGAGTTTTAGAGAGAGAAACAAAAGATGAAGGGATTAGGTAGAGAGAGAAAGTTGAGAAATAGATAAGTAAATTAAGAAAATTTAATAGAGAAAGAAATAAAACTATTCTTCATTGATTCAAACAAGTGCTTACATGAAAACAGTTTCATATTGAGACAATTAAATAACTACAAGCTAAACTAAGAAGAGAGGAGATAGAGATGGGTTTTCAACGAACTAAAGAGAAAAGGTTCTTACTATAGTTGCAAGAGTTGGAGAAATTAGTGAGGAGCCGATTGATGAGCCCAAAACTGCTAGAGATGGATAGGTTATGGACTGACAACCTACAGTGGTTGTAGGCCATTGATTAACAGGTAGAGGGGTTGCTTCAATGGAGACGCTGCCAAGTTGCAGGTTGAATCGACAATGGTTTGGTAGAGGCGGTAATCTGGATTGGGGGCTGCTGTGCATGGAGATGAAACAACAACGTGGAAGGTGCAAACCGGCTGTGGTAGCTGGAGGTGGTGAACGGCAGGTGAGGACGCCCAGATCTCCTCCTCCTTCCGTCTTCTCTCTTCTTCTTTTCTCTTTTTTTTTTTTTTCTGGGTTGACGGCTTGGGAGTTGGGAAGATGTGGAAGAGGGAACAACCAGAAACGTGGGGGAGATCTGATGGAGGTGCTGTGGCAGACGGTAGTAGTGGTGAAGCCGGTTGCAGGCTGGGCAGCAAAAGTGGAGGTGAGGCGTTGATGGATGGTGGCAGTAGTGATGGAGATAGCTAAGGTTGTGATGGAGGTACGTTCCTCCCTTCTCTTCCTGATTCTTTTCTTCTTTTTCCTTTTTTCTCTCCTTTTTTTTTTTTCTTTTTTTTTTTTTCTTCTTACCGCTTGGGGAGAAAGAGAACGGTTCTTAATGGGGTAGTCGGTGATGCAGCAAGGTGAGGATGGCGGCTTGTGGAAGTGCTGTGGTAGTGTTTGCAAGGAGGAGACGGACTGGTGCGTTTCAACACGAAGAGAGAACTCTCTCTTTTCAAAAATGTGGGGAGGCGGTAGCAGCAAGTCAATAGTATCAAGAGGGGGGTACTGGTGGAGATGCAGGCGGACCTGCAATTCGGTAGAGGAGGTGCTTTTCCAGCAAGAAGAGGGGACTCTTCTCTCAAGGAAAACGTGGAGAAGGGGGCTGGGTTTGATCCCAACGTGGTAGATAATGGGAGATAGGGCTGAAAATTGTGGAACGTGGGGAGAGGATGGGAGAAGAGAGGAGAGTAGGGTTTTGGGCTCGCCCTTTTGTATGGGAACCGTGGGTTTCTAGTATAAAAACCCACTATTTCTAATTTGAAAGCTTCTCTCTCCTCCTTTAAAAGGTGTTTTTTTTTTTTTTTTTTTTAATTTTAAAAACATCTTTCCTTTATTTGGAAAATAGACTTTTCAAAAAATATTTTTGTTTCCAAAAGTTTTCCTCTCACTATTCATTCCCATTTAAAATATTTACCAATAAAATCTAATATTTCTTTCCAAAAACTCAACTTTCTAAAAATCTCCCTCCCAATGTTCTTTCTCAAAATTCTCCTTATTTTCCAAAACTTTTTTCTGTAAAAATTTTTAGAATGTAATGTGGGCCGTCCATCTTCTCAGTAATTATTGAAAGTAGGATTTTTTCCGCGTCGTTGGTTACGGAAACCCTAACTTCAATAATATTTGTAATTATCCGAGACTTTTAACCTGTAAAATATGAACTTTTGTATAGGGATTCGTGTCGGATGTCGATCTGCACTCGGGATTAGTCAGATTAGCGCGAATAAGAACATAAAATGACAGATAATATACAAGAGAAAAAGGAGAATGATGGAAGAGATGAGAAGGGTGAGTTGATTTAAAACACATCCAAATAAGATCCAGAGAAGACTAAAATTATCGAAATCAAATTGCATTAATCAAACTGTTGCTTACATGAAATAAATGACAGAAATAAATAAAGCGGTAAATCTATTCTAGAAAGCATGTAAGAAAGCATGTAAAAAGAGATTTTAGAGAGAGAGGAAGAAGGTAGAGAGAGAATTTTCACACCTCGGTCGTTTACCGGCCGACAAGGTAGAGGTGAGAGAAAAACTCACCCTCTTGCATTCACCGAACGGAGTCAGTGGTGCAAAAATGCGATCAGCCTGGGGAGTCTAGAGATAGAATCTAGACAAAGAAACTCATGGTAGAGAGAGATAAGTCACTAGCCTTAGAGAGAGAAAGTGATGGACTCTTGAGAGAATTTAGAGAGAGAAAGTGAGGATGTGAGAGAGATCTAGTGAGAGAATGTAGAGAAGATAGAGAAAACTTAGAAGGGAATTAGAGTGAGAGGGAACTTACCACGAGGATCGATCCGAATTGAGGGTTGGCTCGGGTCCAAACGTGAGCACGTGCCACAGCAAAGAGAGGAGGGTGTTGCGCATTGAACCGTTGGCTAGAAGTGGTGTGATCCACAAGAGGGCAGCAACAAACTGGCTGGAGCAGATTGAACGATTAAACAGTGATGCAACCATGTGATGGTCCGCCGGTGGATGGAGACGTAGCGATGGGGAAGAGAACTCCTCCATTTTGGATGGTGTTTGCCAACATTCAGTCCGTTAGAGGATGCAAGGAGAGGTGCTTGCAACCACTGTATGGTGAGTTGAACGGCCAAGATGGAAGCACATGAGCGCTGCCATCAATAACCCATGGTGTTGGTGTGCTTGAGGTTTATGGTGTGCAGCACCATTGAGGGGGGTACACGGTGATGTCTTGTATAGCAGACGCTACCTTAAGGCTGGTGTCTGGTGTTGCATGCTGCAACACCAGAATCGTTGATGGAGATCTCACCCAACGGTTTAGATTGGAGAAGGGGCTGCTGTTGGTGTTGGGCGCTCAAAGGGCAACATGGAGATGATGAGCAGGCTGGAGACGTTACAGGTGCAAGGAGCAGCAGCAAGAGGACCTGCAAGGAGGCAGAGCAAGTCGCAGGCGAGGAAGACAACCCAACGACTTTCTCTTCTTTTTCTTCTAACCTCTGTTTTCTTTCTTTTCTTTTCATCCTTTTCCTTCTTGAATGGGAGAAAACGTTCGGCCAAGACAAGCTGTTGTGGAGGAGAGCTCGAGCTTGCTAGCCGGAGGAGAAGAGATGGAGGCCATACGATCAATGGAGAAGCAGCACCGTTGAAAAGGGCTCTCCTCGCCGGAGTTTTCAGCACGCACAGGCGGTGGTGGAGCGCGCAGGCGGTGGTGTTGCTTGTGCACAGCAGCAAAGTGGAGAAGATAGGAGCAGCGGTGGTGCTTGTTGCTGTCGTAGGCGATGCTGCAGGCAGAGAAGAAGGAGAAAGAAGTAAGAAGAAGGGAAGAACGTGGGGAGACACCGGAGTTGCAGCAGCAACTCCGGTGAGGACGTGAAAGAGAAGATGAAGAAGAAGATGGCGAAACCAAGGAAAACGGCCAAACAAGAAGGGAAAAAGGCGCACGAGGGCTTGGGGGAGAGAATGGAAGAGATTGGAGGGGGATTAGGGTTCGAACGAACCCTTCTCCCTCCTCTTATAAAGCTCCCTATTTCCATAATGGAAATAGGTATTTTTTGAAAATAAAAAATATGAAAAATATATACTTTTCTTTGGGGAATGTCCCCATTTAGTGGACCCCCCATTTTTCAATTAAAATTATTTTGAAATTCACGGGGTCCACTAACTGGTCGGACAGCGGGTCGATGATGATGGGCCCGGCTATTGGCCCACATGGACTGATGATGTCCATCGTCTCACAAGATGATGTGACAGACATTCTGATGGCGATCGGATGGATGGTGACTTGATTGGGACCCAGATTGGTAGATCGACGGATCTAGAGAGATCCAACGGTCCGATTGAAGATCCAACGGTCCGATGGAAGATCCAACGGTCAGAAAGCTAAGGGAGATGAGATAGAGCCGAAGGGTAGGAGTTCTAGGGTTAAGTCAGTAGATTCGAGGATCGAGAGATGAAGAGAGAGAGAGAATAAGAAGAGATGAGATAAAAAGTATCAAAAAAATGGAAAAAAGCACTGGCGGAGGGTCTGGAACCCTGGTCTTCACTGTGACCATCCTCACGCTTCTCTAGTAGAGTCGACCATCATTCTTTGCTGACTCATGTGGCTTTAAACGCTTTGGTCCGTCTCTTGGTCATTGGCTCTCCTACTCTCTTCGTTCTTTGGGCCGGCTTTTTGGTCCTCTTATTCAGCCCATATTTGGCCCATATCTTCTAGTCATAGCATGTGAGCTCTTTAAGCTTTGATAATGGGCTTTCATGATCGATTTGGGCTCACAAGTCTCGAGAATCGTCCCATCGGGGTTTCCTGCGACAGAAGAAGCGCGTAATGAGACTTTATTAGAACGGCTTAATATTTAGACTTCCGAAAATGTGTTTAATGCATGCAAATATACCATTTCGTCCAGAAAAGTGTGTTCTACGCAACAGAAGAGACTCTTACGTAGAAAAGTAGGTAAATAGAGTATTTTACGTAGGAGAATGCAATAACGCTAAAATGATAATTGCTTAAAATAAGCACTTTTGAGCGAATATCAATTATGATCACATTGGCCAACACTACGGACCATGGCTGTAGGATATAAATTTATGAGAAGGATGGCCGTCAGATTCTAAGATTGCGAGATGGATGATTGGATGATATGGATGATGATCTGATGATGATCAGACGGTCGAGATGGATGATGACGATCAGACGGTGGAGATCGACCAAGGTAGGCCATAGGATTGAATGATTGCAAAGGTATAGAGGATTGGATGATTCAGATTTGAGAGAGGAGAGATGATGAGGTTTAGAGAGAGGAGAGAGAAAATATTACAAAATAAAGAGAGAAATGCTAGTAGAGGGTCTTGAACCCTGGTCTTTGACTTGGTCTTCTGCATGCTTTACCAACTGAGCAATTCTTTGACTTGTGCTAGTTGGTCAAGTTTTAATCTCCTTGGTCTCTTCTTTGAGGGCTTGTCTCTCCTTCTCTCTTGATTTTCTCTCAGGCTTTTCTGACTCTTTGGCTCTTCCCGTCTTTCGCCTATATATTCTCATCCTCAGCCTGTTGGCTCTTGAGCTTTGAACCCAAGTTCTGAAAGTTGATTGTGGGCCCGCATTCCATCAAAATTGCTCAATTAGTGCTCCTGTGATAAAAAAATCGCGTAGTGAGAATGGCTTCGCGTGTGGGTCAAATAAATACGTATGAATGCATGCAAATATACCATTTTAACTAGAAAAGTGTATTCTACATAATGAGAGAAACTCTTACGTAGAAATGTTAACAAAAAAGGCAATTTTACATAGGAGAGTGTGATAACGCTAGAAGGATAATTGCTTAAAATAAGCACTTTTGAGCGAATATCACCTGGTGAGAACCCATGAGTGCAAATAGTTAGTCCGGCAGGTAACAAGATAAACCAGTGGTCCGCCCACTGTCATAATATACCCTAGCCCACAAACTAACAAGATAAATCCCTTACAAATATCCTGAGTATTTTAGAAATAGGGTTATCATGTTTGCTCCTTGTGCATCATATAATCTACTTCAGGTTAGTGTTCTCCTCTGGCAACTTTTTGTCAAGTTTACGACTTGCTTTTTCAAGCATATGCCCGTCTGGACCCAATCCAACTGTAGATTGATTCGATCTGAGAGTCAGTATAACGTTTTAGATTCTTCACCAGTCACTTTACCTACTCTATCTCCTACCCTCCCCTCCTCTCCCAGAGAAACTACCTTCGTAGAACTGGCGGCTGAACGACCTCTCATTGAGATGTATGCGCCTATCTCTGTAAACCCACCCACTTGTATTGTACTTCCACCCACGACGGCTGTTCAGTTCAAAATCCAACCACACATAGTACAATTGCTGCCTACCTTTCATGGTCTTCCAAGAGATGACCCGTACACTCATCTAAGGCAGTTTTTGAACATCTGCAATCTCTTCAAACTTCAACACCTTGATGACGAGAGTGTCCAGTTGAGACTTTTTCCATTATCTCTAAAAGATAGAGCCGTTGATTGGTTTTATTCTTTGCCCGAGAATTCGATTACCACATGGGACGAACTAGCTCGAAAGTTTGTATTCAAATTTTACCCTATGTCAAGGACAAACGAGATGAAGCAGATCATCCAAGACTTCCGACAAAGGTCGAATGAGAGATTCCATGAAGCATAGGACAGGTTCCAGGACACTCTCACTAAATGTCCCTGATATTCGCTCAAAAGTGCTTATTTTAAGCAATTATCCTTTTAGCGTTATTGCATTCTCCTACGTTAAAATACTCTATTTATCTACTTTTCTACGTAAGAGTCTCTTGTGTTGCGTAGAACACACTTTTCTGGACGAAATGGTATATTTGCATGCATTAAACACATTTTCGGAAGTCTAGACATGTAGTCATTCTGATAAAGTCTCATTACGCGCTTCTTCTGTCGTAGGAAACCCCGATGGGACAATTCTCGAGACTTGCGAGCCCACATCGATCAGGAAAGCCCATTATCAAAGCTTAAAGAGCCCACATGCTATGACTAAAAGATATGGGCCAACTATGGGCTGAATAGGAGGACCAAAAAGCCGGCCCAAAGAACGAAAAGAATAGGAGAGCCAATGACCAAGAGACGGACCAAAGCGTTTAAAGCCACATGAGTCAACAAGGAATGATAGTCTACTCTACTGGAGAAGTGTGAGGATGGTCACAGTGAAGACCAGGGTTCCAGACCCTCTGCCAATACTTTTCTCCATTTTTTTGATACTTTCTCTCTCATCTCTTCTTATTCTCTCTCTCTCTTCATCTCTCGATCCTCGAATCTACTGACCCAACCCCAGAACTCCTACCCTTCGGCTCTATCTCATCTCCCTTAGCTTTCTGACCGTTGGATCTTCCATCGGACCATTGGATCTTCAATCGGACCGTTGGATCTCTCTAGATCCGTCGATCTACCAATCTGGGTCCCAATCAAGTCACCATCCATCCGATCGCCATCAGACCGTCTGTCACATCATCTTGTGAGACAATGGACATCATAAATCCATGTGGGCCAGTAGCCGGGCCCATCATCATCGACCCGCTGTCCGACCAGTTAGTGGACCCCGTGAATTTCCAAAGAATTTTAATTAAATTTCAAAAAAATGGGGGGTCCACTAATTGGGGAGATTCCCCATAGAAAAGTAGAGCCGATTAGCCTATTTCCATTAAAGGAAATAGGGAGCTTTATAAGAGGAGGGAGAAGGGTTCGTTCGAACCCTAATCCCCCTCCAATCTCTTCCTCTCTTTCCCAAACTAGTTCCCCCAAGTTTTCCCCTTCGTTTTTTTCCGCTTCTTCTTCTTCTTCTTCTTCTTCTTCGTTTCCCACTGCAACTCCAGCCGTTAGCATCTGCTCCTTGCTGTCGAAAAATAGCACCACCTCCATCTCCGTCGTCGGCGTGCAGCACAGCACCTCCATTCTCACCGCCTTCTTCTTCTTCTTCTTCTTCTTCTCTTCTTCCCTTCTACCGTTAGCTCGCCGGACTGGTTCGTCTTCTCCGGCGAAATCTTCCTATCACACCACCAACAGCCACCTCTCCTCCCTTCTTCCCCCTTCTCTTCCTTTCTTCTACTCCTCCTTCTAACACTGTTCCGACCGGCGTTCCATCTCCTAACAGCACCACTTGCTGCAAACGCAGGTTGCCTCTATCTCCGCCACAACCACCGCCATCCACCGTCCACAACCGTTGCAGCCCCACCAAGGGTCTGGGCAGAGGCTCGATTAGAGCCACCACAACCCGCAACTCCACCTGCTGCCTCTTACAGAACCGCTGCATCTTCCCCACCACTCTCCGGACATCACCACCAGCAAGGTTTGCTCTGCCTCCTTCAGCGCCTCCACCTCTCAACTTGCCCATGCACCTACCTCCCACCTTGCTGCCGCCCCCTCTCTGTTGCCACAATCAACAGGTTGCTGCCTGCAACCCTATCCACGTTTGACAAAGAAAAAAAAAAAAAAAAAAAAAAAAAAAAAAGATCGAGAGGAGGCGCTCCTCCTCAATACCTCATCACAACACCAAGGAAGATCCATCAAGCAAAATCTGCAAGAGGCGCCATCGTTAGTTTCTCCCTCCATCTTTGCTCTAGTTTGCACCATCTGTACGTGGTGCATTCTCATTCGCTGGTGCGCCACCTATGCACACACCCACGGTGCAACACCATGGGCTATTCCAGCCACCATAACAGTGGATCCTTTCATCTCCATCATGTCCCAAACCACCTTCATCAAAGCCCGATCTAGGCTGATGTGATCTCTCCAGTAAGTGGTAAGTTTCTTCACTTTCTCTCTCTATCCCTCTCTAGAAATCTCCTTCTATTTCTCTCTCTAGATCTACTTTTCTCTCTCTAACTTTCTGAAATTTTCTCTCTACTTTCATTCCTCTTTCTCTCTCTCTCTATCTCTACAATCTCCTCTCTACTTTCTCTCTCTAGTTCTCCCTTTCTCTCTCTAGTTTATTCTCTTTTTTTTTACGCTTTATAATTTAGTTATTTTTACTTGATTGTAAGAGACATG
Organism: Euptelea pleiosperma; assembly: GCA_035048495.1. Classification (NCBI taxonomy): domain Eukaryota; kingdom Viridiplantae; phylum Streptophyta; class Magnoliopsida; order Ranunculales; family Eupteleaceae; genus Euptelea; species Euptelea pleiosperma. The sequence continues at coordinate 6,160,642 of CM068549.1, forward strand.
TTCGATTGAATAAAGTTGATTTGAATAATATTATGTTCCATTCTCTACAAATTTCCCATCATTTTATGTTCATTATTGCGCTAACCCGACTAATCCCGAGTGCGGATCGACATCCGACACAAGCCACTGTACAAAATTGCTCATTCTACAGGTTAAAAATCTCGGATTAATTACAAATATTGTTGAAGTTAGGGTTTCCGTAACCAACGACGCGGAAATACCCTACTTTCAGTCCCCATCATAATTTTGATAAGGGGAGTCTAGTCCACATGTTCTATAAAGGACTCACTGATGAGTCTCGAACTCTGATAGAGTTGATGTGCCAAGGCAAATTCATGCACAAGACTCTAACATAAGCCTACATTTTCTTAGGAGAACTAGGTGAAAACTCCCAACATTGGAATACCAATTCTGTGTGCAATAGTAACACTCCGGTCCAACGGACTGCTATGGGATGTGAGGCAAAGAGTGACTCCGAGCTACAATCCCTAATTCAGGAACTTACCAAATCGGTCTCCGCCCTTGCTGTCTCGGTCCAACAACCTGTGCACAATTCTCAGTCTGTAGGATATTACCCTCCTGTCGAGAAAGATGTCTATACTTTCAGTACATTTCAATCTCCAATGCAGACTTCTTATGATAACACTTATTATCCAGCCAATAGGAGTCACCATAGCTTTGATTGGGAATAGCATTTTCTCCACCAACCACTTCCGCAGGATAATTATCCTTCTGGGTTTCATCAACCCAATGGAGAGTATGACTGGCAATTCTCGCAGTCGAAGTACCAGCCAGATCTGCAGACTGAATATTTTGGTCAACAGTGGACCCATCAGGATTACCAGAGTAAGCAGCCAGTCTCAGACTCATTACCAGCCTACTATCATCATAATCCTCTGGACTACTATCAAGAGTTGGCACCACAACTTTCCTTAGCTGAACCGCCACAGTCTACTGTTACACCCGGTCTAGAAGATCTTCTCTCTCAGTATATCATCCAACAACAACATTCTATGGAGAGGTTGGACCATCGTCTAGGTCAATTAGAGTTTGAGAGTGTGGAAGTCAACTACCCCGGTCAACCTAATGCTTATCCAGAGAGGAATGACGTGACCACCATCTATGAGGAGGATTCGCTACCTTGGATCCAATACCAGATTGCGAAGAAGACATAGAAATTGTTCCCATTCCTAGAACGAACCAGATTATTGAAGAGCCAGTGTATCCATTTTCGGTGCCCTTACAAATACCAAATCCTGCACCTCTCCCAGAGAAGTCTCTTCTTCACTATACCTCTACTGCCTCAGAACGGGGAGGCGATATTCCTGACACTAAGTTGTGTCTAGATTGTAGGAGCCTAACTGTCCTAGATCTAACTTTCTTGACCTCCACTGGAGTGTGCCACAAGAGCGATGAGCCAGAGTATCCATTTCTGGTGCCCTTACATGCAGCCACTTCAGAACTGAGCACAGCGATACCCATGTCCATCTCTATCTATCATGATTCTGCCTCTACACTGGAGGTAGACATTCCTACCATTGAGCCATCTCTAGAACATGAGACTCCAGCTGTCCTAGACCTACTGTTCTCCACCAAGGATGAACATATTGAGTGCAAGGATTGGAACATCCATATCGCATTAGGAAACCTCGAGGAAGAGGTCGACAGTTTTCACCCACCACCCTACGTCCATACTATTGATGACTCATGTGCCGTAAAGAGTCTAATTCAGGACTCTCCCGAAGATAAATTATCCAAGTGTCAAGAACACTTTGAGTCTGACTTCATCTCGGAGTCAAACAATTCTGGTATTACTGATCTGCAGGAGTCTGCTCCATTCAAATACATTCCCGCAAAACTCAATGAGTTTGCGGCTCTGCTAACCACGGTCAGAGAACCCACTACTACTCTTCTCTCAGTCTTTACTGAGAAGCTTCTATCCCTCCCCGCTGAATTAAATGTTTTTGCGGGTCTGCTCAGAGAACTTACTGTCCTTCTCTCAGTCTACACTGAGAAAGACCTGTTCTACACAGGTATACCTAGACAAGGGATAAGATAACTATCTCCGTTCCACTTTAGGTGTCAGGAAGACTGCAGATTCTCTCAGTCTCCATGAGTTTCAACCTAGTTGGGGATACTTGATATACCCCCATCATGTCTGGCTGAAGACGTAAAACTTAGCACTTTCGGGAAGGCAATTCCGATATTCCTAGAGTACATGAGTCTCATGCATTTGTTCTTAACTGTTATATCATTGGAAATACAGGTACATTCATTCTTCCGATCATCAGGTACCACACACTGTCGAGTTTCTGCCGACTTGGTAACATCCTCCTTGAACCTTTGCATCATCATCACCGATTTTTTATCATTTCATGTCCCGGTCATGAGCACCGAAGACGATGTTGTATTTTGGTTGGGGGTGGGTATTTACCAAAACTCATGTCTTCGTTTTGATAAAAAAAAAAAATCTTGTTTTTGGGGTGATTTTCAATGTTCTCCAAAAGTTTTCTAGAGTTTCAAAAATGTGTCAAATACCCTGACTTTGATTAGCTAAAAACCTCCGTTAAGTCGATATTGAAGATGCCAATTTTTGTTTAAGGTTAGCTTTGAGTCAAGTCAAGCATGACTACAGCAGATTTGAAAACTTAGAAAAACTCAGATTTGGCACAATTGTACACTATTAACATCAGAGTCATCATAAGTTTGGAAACTCTAAAGATCCTATGAGAAGAATTATGGAGACCTAACCCAATGAGCTTTCGAGCCTTTAATCATTTCAGAGAGTTATATAACAATCTTGAGTCACAGGATGACTCACTATTCTTCATGCCTGCAATATTCGTTGAGAGATCTCATTATCTTTTGCTTTGATCATGAAACTTGGAACGACATCAACATTGGATTACTACAACAGAACCTTCTCTATATCCAGTCAAGACAGTATACATGAGAGTGCAAACCCTAGAAAATGATCTAGGCCATTTTTCTGAACCGTTCAGCCTTTTTCCTTACCTGAATTATACTTCAATAGAAACCCCTTGAGCCTTTCTATAAAAGCCTTTTCTTGTGAAGCCCATTAACCAAAATCCCAATCCAACTACGAAGGATGACTAAGCCACCCTGCTCTTAAGATGGATAAAAGAATAACTGATATGGGTGTACTGTGAAAAGAAAAGTAAAGAAAAAAAAAATCAAAAGAAAAGAAAAGTGATTCAAGCTGAAAAGAAAATATGGAAAGAAAGTATGCAAAAGAGCTGAAAAGAAATTGAGCAGTCTCAGAATTATTGAGAAAAAGAGAAAAATACAAGAGAATGGAGATATCCTCTTAAGTTCTTTGAAGTCCTGTATCCATTTATCTTTTTACACCTGACATAATCATCATTACAACCTAGGAAAGTCCTACTTGATTCTAGGATAGTACGATCATAAAATGTGGAGATTGGAGAAAGAGAAGCTATAGAGTTTGATCTGACGTTCCCGAGTGAAGTGATATTTCAATCATGAGATCTTCTATTTCTAAAGATGTCCTTCTTTCAAATAATACATATGTGATATATTTGCTTTCATATATCATAACATCTCCTCACATATAACTTGAGAGAAAAAGAAATAAACCGCTGATGAGTGATTCATTTTTCTGAGAGTTTTACAAGTGAGATTTGAGGTCGAGGCATAAGAACTTAGAAGTGATCTGGAAATCTTTACTGTCGGATGATGAGAATGTTGAGCACACACACATGCAGAGTCTGACTATTCTGGGTCATGATTATCAGTCTGTAGTCTTGCCAAAACTTCACAACTCTTTGCTAGCCTGTAACTGCTTTTGCATCCATTCGATAATTTGATGAACGGTGTTTTCCCTTAGCTAATATGAAAAAGTGTGCAGTATGTGCAGAGCCCTTTTAAGCTCATTTATTTAGCACTAATTGCCAAGGATTGGCAATATGCTGGTTGGGGGTTGTGATATTCGCTCAAAAGTGCTATTTAAAGCAACTATTCTTCTAGCATTATCGCACTCTCCTACGTAAAACTGCTATATTTATCCATTTTTCTATGTAAGAGTCTCTTCTATTGCGTAGAACACACTTTTCTGGACGAAATAGTATATTTGCATGCATTCATATACATTTATTTGACCTATATGCAAACTCATTTTATGGAAGTCTCATTACGCATCTTTCACTATCGCAGGAAACCCGATCGGCGATTCTCAAGTCCTACGGGCCAACGATCAACCATAAAAGTCCACAGCCAAAGGACCAAGTCCAAATGACATGTGATATGGGGCCACGAAGAACCTTAACGAGGCAAATCTCGAGATCTGGGAAAAATTAACAAGACATAGGTCAAGAAAGCAGGCCAAGTGCTGGGCCACGATGTTGGATAATAGTATTGGGTCGAGACGATGGACGACCATTATTGGGCACCTATAGAACAAAGATAAATATTTGGGAAGTAGTGTTAACATCGAAGAAGGATCGACTAAAATGTGTAGGTCCACAAAGAAATGGTGATGGTATTGGGCTGAATTTTTATACATGGGCCAAATCGGTGGGTGAATTGTTGGGCCATGTTGTTGAGTCCATAAGGTGGCCACATGAAAAAAAAAAAAAAATAATGGTCGAAACCTCAGGTTGGACGACGATGCAACAGATGGCCGTGAATGACATGCAAACGGGTTTTGGACAATTCTTCAAGAATGGGATACTTTCCAACTTAAAAAAAAAGGGAACAATATAATAATTTGTTTGCTTTAAATCTTTGTTAAAGAAATGATTTTTTATTTAAAGAAAAGATCATTTTCAATTAAATAATGGAAAGTTTCAACACCTTTTGAATAAAATAATCCTCATGCAAGTAACGTTTTTAATCAAAAATGGTTTTGGGAGGTTTTCCAAAAGTGGTATTAACTTTAAAACAAAATGGTTTTGGAAATTTTATTAATGCAATGTGGCTTCAAGTGGGACCCACATGGCTGGACATTGAAGCATCACCAAGGAAAGACAGTGGCTTTCCATAAAGAAAAAGATGTCACCAAGGGAAGATTGCTAAGTGGGACAGTTTTGGAAAGCTTGAATGTGGAGTTACTAAAGATGGGTGGAGAATGAAGTGCGCGCTGCGGGTACGTGTGAAGCAATGGAGCTGCTGGACCACAATAGCTTAAAGGAATGGGTGAACTTGCTGATGTGTGTAGAAGAATTCTCCAGAAAATGTTGTTGATTTGTCTCGGCAATGGAAAGAGGGATTATTTTGGTAAGCCAAAGATAGCTATACAAGGAAATGGTCGATGGTTTTTGGGAAGGGGGAAGATTTCATGGCAGGACGTTTCAGCAACGAGGGAGAAGAAAACGGTTTCTTCACTTCTACAAAGATGGGAGGATTCCCAATATTTTTCTCCTTCTTTTTTGGACACGCCCCCCATTCTCCAGCACGTCCTCCTCTCTTCCCACTCCAAAACCGTGAACCCTTTCACCACCACGTTGGATCGAAAAAATGAAAAGCTCCTCTTCTCAAGCCCCATCAAGCTTGCTGCCATATCTACAGCCGCCCATCTCTTGGACGTCTCTCTCACCCACGTTCTGAATCTCATCTCTTCTCCTCTGAACTTTCCCAAGCCGCCTGCACCTTCGAAAAAAAAGAAAAAAAAAAGACATAACAAGAAAAGAGGAGAAGAAGAAGAGGAAGCCATTAATTTTCTGTTATTGGATTGGTGCCCCTCACCCAAACCACTTCACCGCAGCCACCTTGATCCACCACCGTCTCTTCTGGCAATCCTCTAGGTAACACCTTCAACACCCTCTAAACCTGCAACAGAGCACTGCTGCTCCTCCTTGAGCCTCTCTAGGTCTGCCTGTGCTATAGTACCACATCTCAGCTCGGGGTTCTATCCATGAACGCCTAAGAGCCACCTGCTGTGCCTTGCCCATCACTACGGGCTATCCCCTTCACAAGCCGCTACTAGTAGCTCCTCAAATCTTCTCCGGATTACCACCATCTCATGGCCTAGTCTTTAGACGTAGTCCTCTTAAGCACTAGTCACCCAACCGGACCACTAGTTTGCAACTCTCCTCTTCCGACAAATCACTATTTTCTCCAAGATGGCCAGCATGCAAATCCAGGAGGTTTTCTTCCCAGTTGAACCATCACACGGTTGCACCTCTATTTCTCATAGCCAACCATTCACAATTGGCCAATCCGAGCAAACCTGTGGGCCGATGCAACTCTGATGAGTGAGAGGTAACTTTCTCTCTCTACCTTCATTTCTATTTCTATCTCTAGGATCTAGATATGTCTCACTTTTTTCTCTAAGATTTTCTCTCTCTATCACTCTTTTAATGGCTTTTTAGTTTAGTTAGTTTACTTTCATGATGCTTTATTTCAATGTAATGGAGATTGTTGAATTAATAAAAGCTCATTGATTTTGATGATTAATATTGTTGTTTTTATGTTAGTAGTGATACTCTTCAAAAAGGTTTATTTTAGTCCCGACTCAATCATTCTCATCCTTCCATTGTTTCTTGGAATTTTACCGTTATTTTCAAGCATTCTCCATGATTAAGATTGTTCCAATAATGCGTTTCCCTAATCCCGAGTGTGGATCGACATTCGACATACTTTCTACTGTGCAAGAATTCTTATATTTTGCAAGAATAAAACTGGATAAATTATAAATGTGTTGATTCTAGGGTTTCTGATCCAACGACACGGAAAAACCCTACTTTCATCTTCCTAGTAGATCCTTCCATATGGCAAAGGTGCTCATCTAAACTGAGTAATATGAGTCGTAATGGACAATGGTTTTTCCCTTCCTCAGTGATTGAAGTGTTCCAAAGGGCTGGCTTCACTCTGCCTCATCGCCAGATTCCGACCATAGATGATAAGCGTATCTGGAAAGCATCTACTAAAGGAGCATCCTCGATCAAATCTGCATAGGAAGAAATCCGCAACAAAGGCATTAAGCCCGCTGAAAGTTGGTTTTTTCCGCATCGTTGGTTACGGAAACCCTAATTTCAACATATTTGTAATTTATCCGAGACTTTTAACCTGTAGAATGAGCAATTTTGCATAGTGGCTTGTGTCGGATGTCGATCCGCACTCGGGATTAGTCGGATTAGCTGAATAAGAACATAAAATGACAGATAATATACAAAAGAAACGTGGAAGGATGAGAATGGTGAGTCGAGATTAAAAACGCATCCAAATGAGATCCAAAAAATACTAAATTCATCGAAATCAAATTGTATTAATCAAACTGTTGCTTTCATGAAATAAATGACAAAAATAAATAAAGTGGTAAATCTATTCTAGAAAACATGTAAGAAAGCATGTAAAAAGAGATTTTAGAGAGAGAGGAAGAAGGTAGAGAAAGATTTTTCACCTCGGTCGTTTACCGTCGACAAGGTAGAGGTGAGAGAAAAACTCACCCTTTTGCATTCACCGAATGGAGTCGGCGGTGCAAAAAGGAGATCAGCCTGGGGATTCTAGATAGAGAAATTCACTTACCCTAGAGAGAGCAAATGAACCCTAGAAAGAGAAATACCTTATGCGCACTTACCATGATTTGAGACTAGGATCGACCCGGTGAGTGGTTCGGCCTGGGTGATCGGCCAAGAATGAAGGCCAAGTGAGCGCATGGCCTCGGGAAGAGGCCGTAATTGCTTGCTTATGTATGGAGTGTTGTGAGCATGGAACCTTGAAGATCCACAAGGAAAGAGGGCAGGAAGAGGCTGTGGATCACGGAGTGAAGCACGGTCTGCACATGGAGGGCAGCGTGGCAGAAGAGGTGGGAAGCAACCGGACTTGCAGGTTTTTATAAAACCAGGGAGTTGTACAAACGAAGGAGATAATGGGGACCGTGATGGGGATCACACGGACCAGCAGGTGGTGCGCACAAACAGAGGAGACTGTCTGACCTTGGCCGTGGAGTGGTGGAGTGCATGGCCAGCCTCAAAAAGATGATGAGCCGACCGTGAGGAGCATGGCCAAAGGGAGGGGCAGTGCAAATGGTTGGATCTTCAACACTAGGCCGGAGTTCAGTGGCTGTTGCAGGCGCTGGAAATGGAGGTAAGGCATTGTTGGAGGAGCCCGAACAAAGGAGGTTGCAGGTGTTGTTGGAGGAGGAAGGTTCGCCTATGGAGGATGAAGATCACCGGAGTTGCATACCTGCAACTCTGGTCAGTGGAGGAAATGTTGCAGGTCGTTCTTTAAAGGATCATCTCGGAGATATGGTGGCTGGATGCTTGCTGTCCAAGGGAGGAGGATGTGCAGGTTGCTCATCCATTACTACGGCCAATAAAGGGACGGTGATGCTGAAAGTAGGGTATTTCCGCGTCGTTGGTTACGGAAACCCTAATCTCAATAATATTTATAATTTTAATCCGATTATCCTGCAAGATTTAAACAATTCTTTGCACAGTGGGAAGTGTCGGATGTCGATCCGCACTCGGGTTTAGTTAACGCAATCAAGCACATAAAATGACGAATTTTTTTTTGCTGGAAATTGGTGAAGAGATGAGAATGGTGATTAAAAGTGATTTTAAAACATGATTGATTTTATTTTATTTCTTTAAAAACTATTAATATTCTAAAATTTATGAAATAATCTAATGCAAGAAATAGAATGAAGAGCACTAAAGAAAATCCATTACTGTGAATCAAATAAACTTTATAGAATCCAAGCAACCATTACAATGTTTTAAACAAAATATCAAACTAACACTGATAATAAAAAAGAAGAAAAATTGAGACTAAAAAAAAATAAAATTGATGAAATGGGAATTGGAAAAAAAAAAAAACTAAAATCCTAGAATGGAGATTCAAGAACTTACCATGAGGGTCATGTACCCTTCAAAGAGAAGTGGGATCCAACGGTCAAGCTTGGTGCATGGCGATGTGGAGAGGATGGATCAACGGTGATGATGAGGCAGCAAGTTGTGGATGGATCTAGAACCAATGGAGGTGGTGGCTCGTTGTTGGTTCGAGATGGAGATGGAGTGGCGTTGATGGAGATGGGTTGCTGAACAGCCAACCCAAATAGGGAGACGATCTGTGCAGCAGGTGGTAATGGCTGCAAATGGTGGAGATCGCCGGTGAGGACGATCCAGTCCGGCGGCTGCAAGTGGGGCGGTAAGGATAGGAAGAGTTGCTGGCCGAACCAGCAACTATGGACCGAAGTGGACTGGGCGGTGGTTGCTAGAGCAGCAGCAAGGTCGTGCTGCGTGGAGGAGAGGTGGAAAAGTGGAAGAGAGAGGGGGGTGTTAGGTGGTTCTCCACCGGTTGGAGACGTGCAGTTTGCACGTTCTTGATGAGGGCGGAGGCGGACTGGTGCGTTTCAGCAAGAAGAGAGAACTTCTCTTTCAAGGAAACGTGGAGAAGGGGGCTGGGTTTGATCCCAACATGGTGGAGGTCTGCCACCGTCTGGAGTTGCAGGTGGGTGGCTCTTGATCGGTCGGAGTTGCAGCCTGCAACTCCGGTAACAACTTGTTGAAGACGATGAAGAAGGTCGAGGAGAAGTGGGGGAAAACGGCCTAAAGAGAAGGGGAAAAGGGACAAGAGGTCTTGGGGGAGAGAATGGAAGAGATTGGGGGGGGGATTAGGGTTCAAACGAACCCTTATCCCTCCTCTTATAAAGCTCCCTATTTCCTTTAATGGAAATAGGGTATTTTTGAAATAAAAAAATCTACTTTTCTATGGGGAATCTCCCCAATTAGTGGACCCCCCGTTTTTTTGAAATTTAATTAAAATTCTTTGGAAATTCACGGGGTCCACTAACTGGTCGGACAGCGGGTCGATGATGATGGGCCCAGCTACTGGCCCACATGGATTTATGATGTCCATTGTCTCACAAGATGATGTGACAGACGGTCTGATGGCGATCGGATGGATGGTGACTTGATTGGGACCCAGATTGGTAGATCGACGGATCTAGAGAGATCCAACGGTCCGATTGAAGATCCAATGGTCCGATGGAAGATCCAACGGTCAGAAAGCTAAGGGAGATGAGATAGAGCCGAAGGATAGGAGTTCTGGGGTTAGGTCAGTAGATTCGAGGATCGAGAGATGAAGAGAGAGAGAGAATAAGAAGAGATGAGAGAGAAAGTATCAAAAAAATGGAGAAAAGTATTGGCAGAGGGTCTGGAACCCTGGTCTTCACTGTTGATATTCGCTCAAAAGTGCTTATTTTAAGCAATTATCCTTTTAGCGTTATTGCATTCTCCTACGTAAAATACTCTATTTACCTACTTTTCTACGTAAGAGTCTCTTCTGTTGCGTAGAACACACTTTTCTGGACGAAATGGTATATTTGCATGCATTAAACACATTTTCGGAAGTCTAAATATTAAGCCGTTCTGATAAAGTCTCATTACGCGCTTCTTCTGTCGCAGGAAACCCCGATGGGACGATTCTCGAGACTTGTGAGCCCAAATCGATCATGAAAGCCCATTATCAAAGCTTAAAGAGCTCACATGCTATGACTAGAAGATATGGGCCAAATATGGGCTGAATAAGAGGACCAAAAAGCCGGCCCAAAGAACGAAGAGAGTAGGAGAGCCAATGACCAAGAGACGGACCAAAGCGTTTAAAGCCACATGAGTCAGCAAAGAATGATGGTCGACTCTACTGGAGAAGCGTGAGGATGGTCACAGTGAAGACCAGGGTTCCAGACCCTCCGCCAGTGCTTTTTTCCATTTTTTTGATACTTTTTATCTCATCTCTTCTTATTCTCTCGATCCTCGAATCTACTGACTTAACCCCAGAACTCCTACCCTTCGGCTCTATCTCATCTCCCTTAGCTTTCTGACCGTTGGATCTTCCATCGGACCGTTGGATCTTCAATCGGACCGTTGGATCTCTCTAGATCCGTCGATCTACCAATCTGGGTCCCAATCAAGTCACCATCCATCCGATCGCCATCAGAATGTCTGTCACATCATCTTGTGAGACGATGGACATCATCAGTCCATGTGGGCCAATAGCCGGGCCCATCATCATCGACCCGCTGTCCGACCAGTTAGTGGACCCCGTGAATTTCAAAATAATTTTAATTAAAAAATGGGGGGTCCACTAAATGGGGACATTCCCCAAAGAAAAGTATATATTTTTCATATTTTTTATTTTCAAAAAATACCTATTTCCATTATGGAAATAGGGAGCTTTATAAGAGGAGGGAGAAGGGTTCGTTCGAACCCTAATCCCCCTCCAATCTCTTCCATTCTCTCCCCCAAGCCCTCGTGCGCCTTTTTCCCTTCTTGTTTGGCCGTTTTCCTTGGTTTCGCCATCTTCTTCTTCATCTTCTCTTTCACGTCCTCACCGGAGTTGCAGCAGCAACTCCGGCCGTCTCCCCACGTTCTTCCCTTCTTCTTACTTCTTTCTCCTTCTTCTCTGCCTGCAGCATCGCCTACGACAGCAACAAGCACCACCGCTGCTCCTATCTTCTCCACTTTGCTGCTGTGCGCAAGCAACACCACCGCCTGCGCGCTCCACCACCGCCTGTGCGTGCTGAAAACTCCGGCGAGGAGAGCCCTTTTCAACGGTGCTGCTTCTCCATTGATCGTATGGCCTCCATCTCTTCTCCTCCGGCTAGCAAGCTCGAGCTCTCCTCCACAACAGCTTGTCTTGGCCGAACGTTTTCTCCCATTCAAGAAGGAAAAGGATGAAAAGAAAAGAAAGAAAACAGAGGTTAGAAGAAAAAGAAGAGAAAGTCGTTGGGTTGTCTTCCTCGCCTGCGACTTGCTCTGCCTCCTTGCAGGTCCTCTTGCTGCTGCTCCTTGCACCTGTAACGTCTCCAGCCTGCTCATCATCTCCATGTTGCCCTTTGAGCGCCCAACACCAACAGCAGCCCCTTCTCCAATCTAAACCGTTGGGTGAGATCTCCATCAACGATTCTGGTGTTGCAGCATGCAACACCAGACACCAGCCTTAAGGTAGCGTCTGCTATACAAGACATCACCGTGTACCCCCCTCAATGGTGCTGCACACCATAAACCTCAAGCACACCAACACCATGGGTTATTGATGGCAGCGCTCATGTGCTTCCATCTTGGCCGTTCAACTCACCATACAGTGGTTGCAAGCACCTCTCCTTGCATCCTCTAACGGACTGAATGTTGGCAAACACCATCCAAAATGGAGGAGTTCTCTTCCCCATCGCTACGTCTCCATCCACCGGCGGACCATCACATGGTTGCATCACTGTTTAATCGTTCAATCTGCTCCAGCCAGTTTGTTGCTGCCCTCTTGTGGATCACACCACTTCTAGCCAACGGTTCAATGCGCAACACCCTCCTCTCTTTGCTGTGGCACGTGCTCACGTTTGGACCCGAGCCAACCCTCAATTCGGATCGATCCTCGTGGTAAGTTCCCTCTCACTCTAATTCCCTTCTAAGTTTTCTCTATCTTCTCTACATTCTCTCACTAGATCTCTCTCACATCCTCACTTTCTCTCTCTAAATTCTCTCAAGAGTCCATCACTTTCTCTCTCTAAGGCTAGTGACTTATCTCTCTCTACCATGAGTTTCTTTGTCTAGATTCTATCTCTAGACTCCCCAGGCTGATCGCCTTTTTGCACCACTGACTCCGTTCGGTGAATGCAAGAGGGTGAGTTTTTCTCTCACCTCTACCTTGTCGGCCGGTAAACGACCGAGGTGTGAAAATCTCTCTCTACCTTCTTCCTCTCTCTCTAAAATCTCTTTTTACATGCTTTCTTACATGCTTTCTAGAATAGATTTATCGCTTTATTTATTTCCGTCATTTATTTCATGTAAGCAACAGTTTAATTAATGTAATTTGAGTTTGATGATTTTAGTCTTCTCTGGATCTCTTGGATGTGTTTTTAATCTCGACTCGCCATTCTCATCTTTCCACATTTCTCTTGTATATTATCCGTCATTTTATGTTCTTATTCGCGCTAATCCGACTAATCCCGAGTGCGGATCGACATCCGACACGAATCCCTATACAAATCTATCAATTTTGCAGGATAATCGGATAAAAATTATAAATATGTTGAAGTTAGGGTTTCCGTAACCAACGACGCGGAAAATACCTATTTTCAACTGTGACCATCCTCACGCTTCTCCAGTAGAGTAGAGTATCATTCCTTGCTGACTCATGTGGCTTTAAACGCTTTGGTCCGTCTCTTGGTCATTGGTTCTCCTACTCTCTTCGTTCTTTGGGCTGGCTTTTTTTGTCATCTTATTCAGCCCATATTTGGCCCATATCTTCTAGTCATAGCATGTGGGCTCTTTAAGCTTTGATAATGGGCTTTCCTGATCGATGTGGGCTTGCAAGTCTCGAGAATTGTCCCATCGGGGTTTCCTGCGACAGAAAAAGCGCGTAATGAGACTCTATCAGAATGACTTCATGTCTAGACTTCCGAAAATGTGTTTAATGCATGCAAATATACCATTTCGTCCAGAAAAGTGTGTTCTACGCAACAAAAGAGACTCTTACGTAGAAAAGTAGATAAATAGAGTATTTTAACGTAGGAGAATGCAATAACGCTAAAAGGATAATTGCTTAAAATAAGCACTTTTGAGCGAATATCAGATGCCGAGGTTGAACCAGTCCGTCAATGGAGATCTGAGTTGCAGGGAGCATAGCTAACCGTTGCTGGAGAGATTGCTGGTGCGCTGCCCAGCATGCACAGGAGAGGAGGAGAGGTGTTGTAGGCGTTGCACGGGCAGAGAAGTTGAAGACTTTGCTGGCCGGAGTTGCAGGCTGCAACTCCGGTAAAAAGAAAATGAAGAAGATGAAGAAAACGAGAAGGAAGAAGAGGAGAAGGAGGGGGAAGAAGGAGAAGACATTGGGGGAAGGAGAGGAGGAGAGGGGTAGGGATTAGGGTTCAAAACGAGCCCCTCTCTTTGCCCTTTAAAGCTCCCTAGTTTCCATTAATGGAAATTAGGGATTTTTTTTTAAAAATAATAATAATAATAATAATTTTTTTTTTTAAAAAACTTATTTTCTTTCGGGGATTTCCCCATTTAGTGGACCCTCCCTTTTTTTATTTTTAAAAATTAATTTAAAGCATGTTAAAATCGCGGGGTCCACTAAATGGCCGGGCCGCGAGTCGATGATGATGGGCCCGGCTACTAGCCCACATGGACTGATGATGGCCCTCATCTCATAAGATGATGTGGCGGATGATTTGCTGTCGATCAGACGGATTATGATTGGATTGGGATCCAGATTAGTAGATCGACAGATCTAGAGAGATCCAACGGTCAGAAAGCTAAAGGAGATGAGACAGAGCCAACGGGCAGGAGTTCTGAGGTTAGGTCAATTGATCTGAGGATCAGGTGGTGATGTATAGGGAAATGAAGAGAGATGAGAGAGAAAACTCTACAGACTTCAGAGATAACTGCTGGCGGAGGGTCTGGAACCCTGGTTTTCAATATGTTTTCTTCTCGGGCTTCATCAGCAAAGCAGATTATCATTTTCTTCTCATTTCATGTGGCTTCGACTGCTTTGGTCCGTCTTTTGGTCATCAGCTCTCCATCTCTTTTGGTTCTTTGGACCGACTCCGTGATCTTCTGACTTGACCCGTACTTGGCCTATATCTTCTAGTCATAGCATGTTGGCTCTTTAAGCTTTGATATTAGACTTCTGTGGTTGATCGTGGGCCCGCAAGTCTTGAGAATCATCCAATCGGGGTTTCCTACGACAGAAGAAGCGCGTAATGAGACTTAATCAGAATGGCTTCATATTTAGACTTCCAGAAATGTGTTTAATGCATGTAAATATACCATTTCATCCAAAAAAGTGTGTTCTACGCAATGGAAGACACTCTTACGTAGAAAAGTGGATAAATGAAGCAGTTTTACGTAAGAGAGTGTGATAACACTTAGAGGATAATAGAGGAAAATACGCACTTTTAAGCGAATATCACAACCCCCAACCAGCATATTGCCAATCCTTGACAATTAGTGCGAAATAAATGAGCTTAAAAGGGCTCTGCACATGCTGTACACTTTTTCATATTAGCTCAGGGAAAACACCGTTCGTCAAATCATTGAATGGATGCTAAAATAGTTACAGGCTAGCAAAGAGTTAGAAAGTTTTGGTAAGACTACAGACTGATAATCATGACCCAGAATAGTCAGACTCTGTGTGTGTGTGTGTGCTCAACATTCTCATCATCTTGCAGTAAAGATTTCCAGATCACCTATAAGTTTGTATGCCTCGACCTCAATTCTCACTTGTAAACTACTCAGAATGGAATCACTCAAGAAGGGTTTTCTTCTTTTCTCTCAATTTATATGTGAGGAGATGTATTTAATATAAAGAAGCAAAAGATCTCACATATATCTTATTTGAAGGAAGGACATTTTTAACAGAAGATCTCATGATTAGACTATCACTTCACTCGGAACGTCAGATCAAACTCTATAGCTTCTCCTTCTCCAATCTCCACATTTTATGATCATGCTATCCTAGAATCAAGTAAGACTTTTTTGGTTATAGTGAGGCTTAGGTCAGATGTAGAAAAATAAAAGGATACAGGATTTCAAAGATCTTGAGAGGATATCACTATTTTCTTATATTTTTCCTACTGGTGTAAAATAAGTTTCTGTTTCTTTTCTTCCTTTTATAATTTTTTTTTTCTTTTTCTGATATTTCTGAGACTGTTCATTTTATTTTTCAGCTCTTTTTCATACTTTCTGTTCATATTTTCTTTTCAGCTTGAATCACTTTCTTTTCCTTTTGATTTTTCTTCTTTTCACGGTGCACCCATATCAGTTATTCTTCTATCTATCTCAAGATTAGGGTAGCTTAGTCATCCTTCGTAGTTGGATTAGGATTTTGTTTAATGGGTTTAACAAGAAAAGGCTTTTCTAGAAAGGTTCAAGGGGTTTCTAGTGAAGTATAATTCAGGTGAGTAAAAAGGCTGAACAGTTCAGAAAAATGGCCTAAATCATTTTCTAGGGTTTGCACTATCATGTATACTGTCTTGACTGGATACAGAAAAGGTTCTGTCGTAGTAATTCAATGTTGATGTCGTTCTGAGTTTTATGATCGAAGCAAAGGATAATGAGATCTCTCAACGAATATTGTGGGCATGAAGAATAGTGAGTTATCTTGTGACTCGAATTATTATATAACCCTCTGAAATCAATAAAGGCTCGAAAGCTCATTAGGTTAGGTCTCTACAATTATTCTCGCAGGATCTCTAGAGTTTCTAAACTTAGGATGATTCTGATGTTGATAGTGTACAATTGTGCCGAATCTGAGTTTTTCTAATTGTCCGACATCAATGTAGTATTGCTTGACTTAAATTGAACTCAAAGCTAACAAGTAACACTTTTTAGAAAATGTCATCTTTTCGAAAAAAACTTAACGAAGATTTTCAGCTAATCCAAGTCAGGGTATTTGACACATTTTTGAAATTCTAGAAAAACTTTGGAAAACATCGGAAATCACCCAAAAATAAGATTTTTTTTATCTATATATATATATATATATATATATATATATATATATATATTTATCAAAAGGAATACATGAGTTTTGGTAAATACCCATCCCCAACCAAAATATAGCACTGTCCTCGGTGCTCATGATCAGGACAAAAACTAATGAAATAACGAGAATGATGCAAGGAATAGGGAGGATGTTACCAATGGAACATGAAATGAATACTGTCTGGTATCAGAGGATTATCTGTAGTGAGTGTACCTGTATGACAGAGAGATATAACAATGCATGCGACTCATGTAACTAGGAAATTGGAATTGCCTTTCCGAAAGTGCTAAGTTTTACATCTTCAGCCAGACACAATAGGGGTGATAAGCACCCCCAACCAATTTGAAGCATAGGGAGACTGAGTCATCAGTCATCCAGCTCATCAGTTGGAGCAGGAACACTTCCAATCGAGCTAACCCAACCCAGCAGTAGTACAGGTAGGTTCTTTCTCAGTTAAGACTGAAAGGGTTCTCTGGCCGTTGTTAGCAGAGCCACAAACTCATAAAGGGGAGCGGGTATGGGAGAACAGTAGTGGGTCTCTCATCAGTAAGAGACCTAGCAAGGGATTCTCTGACCATGGTTAGCAGAGCTGAAGACACAATGTGTATGGGGGATGGATTTAGTGGAGCAGACTCCAGTGGGGTTGACAGTAAGCACCCCTATCCAGCATAAAATGCAGTGAGACAAATGATCATCAGTCATAAGAGATTGGATCGATGAGATCCGTCTGCCTGGTCTCTCATCAGTAAGAGACCAATGGCAAAGGAAGGGTGTTGATGATTGAAGGACTCTCAGATCGAGTCAAACAATGTGGCAGTTGAACCAATATAAATAAACCTCAGACTAGGTTGCAAGGAGACATTTGAGTAGTGATCCTAAATGATGCACAAAAAGCAAGCAAGATAAACCTATGCCTAAAACAAATCAGGATAAGTTTGAAGATTTATCTTGTTAGTTTGTGGGGTATGGTAGATTATCACAGTGGGCGGACCACTGGTTTATTTTGTTAACCGCCGGACTAACTTTGTCACTCTTAGGTTCTCACTGGGATACACTCTTCAAAGCGAATCATTTAGTACTAACTCTAGTCAACAACAAGACAATCCGAAGCCTAGACAGACGTGTGGCACAATGGCTGACTTAAATATGTTCCAGACTAATCGGATCGGTCAAGTGTTTAAGAAGAGTGTTCCCTTGGGTTAAGCTAGGGTTGGTACGTGTTCCTAGTCCACACGCAACTAACCGCCGAATAGTCCAAGATGCCACGTCGAGCTCAGTGTACTTGAGTAGCAGGGACCTATGGGTGTGTTAGACAATAGGGACCCGCGCTAGTGGTCTTATTTTCGACTGGATGTTAAGCGGGTTTGCTTTGTGTGAAATTTTTTTCCTCGAACACTGGGCTAATTGGCTCTACGTCTTGATTCTTTTTATTATAGATGGATCCTGGGGATCAATTTCAGCTGGAGTGATGAGGTGGGTGATGAAATCCCACCAGTTTTAAAAGAGCTGGGTCAACTCGATTAATGTTCAATTATTAACGGCCACGCCACGCAAGTCGAATAATATGTATGCGAAAGCAAATAGACAAGCGGCAATGATTCACCCAAATTGCTCTTTATCGCATTCAAGGCGAGGATAGAGACTTACCTCCCGTGGGCCACGCCACGGGGTCTCCTCTTCGGGGTAGGGAGGGGTATCCTTCATGAGCATGGGCCCGACTCCTCCTTAGTGAGCTTTCACTCCCTACCCACAGTTAGATTCGCAATCCTGCATACGAATTAGTATATGATATGGATCTAGGGTGTGGAAATATTTTTTTTGGAATGTCCCTGCCTTGGGTAGGTAAGCAATCAATCAATCAATTAGGCAGGGTAAATTGGAAAGTTACTATTCATGAGAGTTGACTAAACAACTATCAACCCCCTAATAGACCTTTCCAATTTAAAAGTTTCTCCAAGTTAGGAAAATTTCCTAAAAGTAAAAAGTTTCCTAAATCTGAAAACTTGCTAAATTTAGGGTTTCTTCCTGTGTTGGAAACCTTCCAAAAAGGGGACCTTCCATGGTTAGAAATCCTCTAAAAATAAAAATTGCTAATTATGGAATTTCATTCGATTTGGAAACTTTTCAAATAAGCTTAATTCCAATTTGAAATTTCCCAGGAATGGAAACCGTGCAAAAATGGAAAATTTTCAATTCGGAAAGTATCCAAAAATGCAATCTTCCCATATGCGAATATCCTAAAATGTGCAGAAATGGAAACTACCATTTTTTCATTTTTTCATTTTTTTGTGAGTTAGGCACTCAATCGAGGGTTTCTAAAACCCTCGAACACACATCTAGATATGGTAATATTCAACGTGTCCAATTACAACTTTGCACCCGGCCTTCCGAGGCATTAAAAATAATAATAAATTAGACTAAAAATCTACAAATAGAAAGTTTCCAAATATCCGGATCTTTCCATTTTCGTCATCTTCATTCCTTTCCGCATTCCAGTCAACGGAGCGGCAACGGCGCCATTTGAAAGTTGGTTTTTTCCGCGTCGTTGGTTACAGAAACCCTAATTTCAACATATTTGTAATTTATCCGAGACTTTTAACCTGTAGAATGAGCAATTTTGCACAGTGGCTTGTGTCGGATGTCGATCCGCACTCGAGATTAGTCGGATTAGCGCGAATAAGAACATAAAATAACAGATAATATACAAGAGAAACGTGGAAGGATGAGAATGGTGAGTCAAGATTAAAAATGCATCCAAGTGAGATCTAGAAAATACTAAATTCATCGAAATCAAATTGTATTAATCAAACTGTTGCTTACATGAAATAAATGACAAAAATAAATAAAGCGGTCAATCTATTTTAGAAAGCATGTAAAAAGAGATTTTAGAGAGAGATGAAGAAGGTAGAGAGATTTTTCACCTCAGTCATTTACCGGCCGACAAGGTAGAGGTGAGAGAAAAACTCACCCTTTTGCATTCACCGAATGGAGTCGGCGGTGCAAAAAGGCGATCAGCCTGGGGATTCTAGATAGAGAAATTCACTTACCCTAGAGAGAGCAAATGAACCCTAGAAAGAGAAATACCTTATGCGCACTTACCATGATTTGAGACCAGGATCGACCTGGTGAGTGGTTCGGCCCGGGTGATCGGCCAAGAATGAAGGCCAAGTGAGTGCATGGCCTCGGGAAGAGGCCGTAAGTGCTTGCTTATGTAAGGAGTGTTGTGAGCATGGAACCTTGAAGATCCGCAAGGAAAGAGGGCAGGAAGAGGCTGTGGATCACGGAGTGAAGCACGGTCTGCACATGGAGGGCAGCGTGGCAGAAGAGGTGGGAAGCAACCAGACTTGCAGGTTTTTATAAAACCAGGGAGTTGTACAAACGAAGGAGATAATGGGGACCTTGATGGGGATCACACGGACCAGCAGGTGGTGCGCACAAATAGAGGAGACTGTCTGACCTTGGCCGTGGAGTGGTGGAGTGCACGGCCAGCCTCAAAAAGATGATGAGCCGACCGTGAGGAGCACGGCCAAAGGGAGGGGCATTGCAAATGGTTTGATCTTCGACACTAGGCCGGAGTTCAGTGGCTGTTGTAGGCACCGAAAATGGAGGTAAGGCGTTGTTGGAGGAGCCCGAACAAAGGAGGTTGTAGGTGTTGTTGGAGGAGGAAGGTTCGCCTATGGAGGATGAGGATCACCGGAGTTGCATACCTGCAACTCTGGTCAGTGGAGGAAATGTTGCAGGCCGTTCTTTGAAGGATCATCTCGGAGATATGGTGGCTGGATGCTTGCTGTCCAAGGGAGGAGGACGTGCAGGTTGCACATCCATTACTACCGCCAATAGAGGGACGGTGATGCTGAGGTTGAACCAATCCGTCAATGGAGATCTGAGTTGTAGGGAGCATAGCAAACCGTTGCTAGAGAGATTGCTGGTGCGCTGCACAGCATGCACAGGAGAGGAGGAGAGGTGTTGTAGGCGTTGCACGGGCAGAGAAGTTGAAGACTTTGCTGGCCGGAGTTGTAGGCTGCAACTCCGGTAAAAAGAAAATGAAGAAGATGAAGAAGACGAGAAGGAAGAAGAGGAGAAGGAGGGGGAAGAAGGAGAAGACATTGGGGGAAGGAGAGGAGGAGAGGTGTAGGGATTAGGGTTCAAAACGAGCCCCTCTCTTTGCCCTTTAAAGCTCCCTAGTTTCCATTAATGGAAATTAGGGTTTTTTTTTTTTTTTTTTTTTTTAAAACTTATTTTCTTTCTTTAGGGGATGTCCCCTTTTAGTGGACCCCCCCTTTTTTTATTTTTAAAAATTAATTTAAAGCATGTTCAAATCGTGGGGTCCACTAAATGGCCGGGCCACAAGTCGATGATGATGGGCTCGGCTGCTAGCCCACATGGACTGATGATGGCCCTCATCTCATAAGATGATGTGGCGGATGATTTGCTGTCGATCAGACGGATGATGACTGGATTGGGATCCAGATTGGTAGACCGACGGATCTAGAGAGATCCAATGGTCCGATGGACGATCCAACAGTTCAATGAGAGATCCAACGGTCAGACAGCTAAAGGAGATGAGACAGAGCCAACGGATAGGAGTTCTGAGGTTAGGTCAGTTGATCTGAGGATCTGGTGGTGATGTATAGGGAGATGAAGAGAGATGAAAGAGAAAACTCTACAGACTATAGAGACAACTGCTGGCAGAGGGTCTAGAACCCTGGTTTTCAATATGTTTTCTTCTCAGGCTTCACCAGCAGAGCAGATTATCATTTTCTTCTCATTTCATGTGGCTTCGACTGCTTTGGTCCGTCTCTTGGTCATCAGCTCTCCATCTCTTTTGGTTCTTTGGACCGGCTCCGTGATCCTTTGACTTGACCCGTACTTGGCCTGTATCTTCTAGTTATAGCATGTTGGCTCTTTAAGGTTTGATATCAGGCTTCTGTGGTTGATCGTGGGCCCGCAAGTCTCGAGAATCATCCAATCGGGGTTTCCTACGACAGAAGAAGCGCGTAATGAGACTTAATCAAAATGGCTTCATATATAGACTTCCAGAAATGTGTTTAATGCATGTATATATGCCATTTTGTCCAGAAAAGTGTGTTCTACGCAATGGAAAACACTCTCACATAGAAAAGTAGATAAATGAAGCAGTTTTACGTAAGAGAGTGTGATAACACTTAGACGATAATAGTGGAAAATACGCACTTTTAAGCGAATATCACCCGAGTGGTCCAAGTGGGTATGGAAATTGGGATTACACCCTAGATATGCTGCCATAACATGGAAGATATTCCACAAGACCCTCCCTACTGAAGATTGCCTTCAAAGATGAGGCTTTTCACTTGCATCTCGTTGTAGCCTCTACCACTCTAGCTCCGAATCAATCTCTCATATTCTCTTTGATTGTTCCTTTGCTAAATCAGTATGGATCCGCCTTTGATATTCGCTTAAAAGTGTGTATTTTCCACTGTTATCTTCTAAGTGTTATCACACTCTCCTATGTTAAAATGCTCTATTTATCTAGTTTTCTACGTAAGAGTCTCTTTTGTTGCGTAGAACACACTTTTCTGGACGAAATAGTATATTTGCATGCATTAAACGTATTTCTGGAAGTCTAGATATGAAAACGTTATGATCAAGTCTCATTACGTGCTCTTCTCTTGCAAGAAACTCGATCGGACTATTCTCGAGACTTACGGGCCCACGATCAACCACAGAAGCCTAATATCAAAGCTTAAAGAGCCAACATGCTATGACTAGAAGATATAGGCCAAGTACGGGTCAAGTCAGAGAATCACGGAGCCGGTCCAAAGAACCAAGAGAGATGAAGAGCCGATGACCAAGAGATGGACCAAAGCAGTCGAAGCCACATGAAATGAGAAGAAAATGATAATCTACTCTGCTGGCGAAGCCCGAGAAGATAACATATTGAAAACTAGGGTTCCAGACCCTCCGCCAGCAGTTATCTCTATAGTCTGTAGAGTTTTCTCTGGAATCCCTCCTATTTCTCTCTCGTCTCTCTTTATCTCCTATACATCACCACCTGATCCTCAGATCTACTGACCTAACCTCAGAACTCCTGCCCGTTGGCTCTGTCTCATGTCCCTTAGCTTTTTGACCGTTGGATCTTTAATCGGACCGTTGGATCATCCACCGGACCGTTGGATCTCTCTAGATCCGTTGATCTACCAATCTGGGTCCCAATCAAGTCACCATCCATCCGATCATCATCAAATTGTCTGTCACATCATCTTGTGAGATGATGGACATCATCAATCCATGTGGGCCAGTAGTGGGCCCATCATCATCGACTGTGGCCCAACCATTTAGTGGACCTCGCGATTTTCAAATGCTTTAAATTAATTATTTTTAAATAAAAAATGGGGGGTCCACTAAATGAGGAAATTCCCCAAAGAAAAATAAGGTTTTCCTTTAAAAAAAATATATATATATATTTTTATTTCAAAAATTCCCATTTTCCATTAAAAGAAAGTAGGAGCTTTTAAAAGGAAAAGAGAGGGGTTCTTTTGAACCCTAATCTCTCTCTTTTATTCTCCTCTCCTCCCTCAAAACTCTTCCCCACGTTCTCTTCTTCTCCTTCTCTTCTTTCTTCTTTCTTTCACCTTCTTCTTCTTCATCTACTTCGCCTTCCTCTTCACGTTTTCACCGGAGTTGCAGGCTGCTACTCCGGCCGCAACCTTTTGCAGCACCTCCGCCTGCTGCACATCGCTGCCTCAAGGTTGGCCCTCTCCATCCTCAAGCCCCGGACTACCACTGAAGCCATCAACGTTGTTGGTTCAACCTTTGCCGGTGTCTTCTCCACCAGCCTACACTTGCTCCCACCTCCATTAACGTCGGTAAGTTCCTCTTCTTCTTCATTTTTCTTCTTCTTCTTCCTCTTTTGCTCCATATTCTTTTGGTTCTCCTCCCCATTCTGCCTGCGTGCTCTACCACCACTCACGGCCAGGCCGTGACCCTCTTCATCTTCTTCATCACTTCTACTGCCGGAGTTACAGGCAGCAACTCCGGCGGCCTCCGCTTCATTCCCCTCACCTGCTGGCCTTCGCCTTCTTCACCACCACCATCGTCTCCACCCAGAACCTGCTGCAAGAACTCCACTATCCCTCCAACCTGCACTTCCAGTCAAGGGTCCATAGCACGATCAACAGGTTCTCCTCTTCAAGAACCGCCATTCACCACCGTTTCTGGTGTTGCAGGGGGCAACACCAGACAGCCTTCCTTCATCTCTACCACGTTATAGTACCACCCAGCCCTTCTCCTCTTATTCCATTTTTCTGCCACACCGCCTCTCTCACTCCATTGAAAAAAAAAAAAGAAAAAAAAAAAAGAAAGAAGAGGAAAATGAAGAGAGGAGGAGGAGGTGAGTGCCGCCCCTACTTGCAAATCCCTTAGCGATGTCCTTCGCTGCTCCTCCTTTTAGAACACCACCACCGTTCTACTTTGCATCGCCTTCCACCAGCAACACCGGCCTTTAAAGTTCACGGACTAAACCACTTTACGATCTTCAATGGGTCTCCATGGTAGCTGCTCCTCACCATTCCATGGCATCACCATTCCGGTGAGCACACCAACTCCAAGTCTAGCCACCCTCATCATTCGTGCAACACCAGATTCGCTAGCAACATCACCTAGCACTCCCACCCCTATTCACCTTCACCATGCTCGCAATCCACCTTACTCCATCTCCTTCGTTATGCAACACCCTCATTGGTGTGTGCTCTCCATGATTGCAAACTTCTTGGCCGAGAACCTCCATGGTAAGGACATTAATGGTG
This sequence comes from Euptelea pleiosperma, assembly GCA_035048495.1. Lineage (NCBI taxonomy): Eukaryota > Viridiplantae > Streptophyta > Magnoliopsida > Ranunculales > Eupteleaceae > Euptelea > Euptelea pleiosperma. The sequence goes on from CM068549.1 coordinate 6,184,890, forward strand.
AGTCTTCATCATACTTTCTCTCACTTCCCCTTCTTTATCTCTCTAGGATGGTGCTCTAATTTCTCTCTCTATGCTTCACTTAGTTAGATTACTTTTTAGTTTAATTTCTTTTAGTCAAAGCACTGTAAAAGAATTTTTAGTTGAATAAATCTAGTTTATTGATGTCAAGAATTATTTGATTTCTTCCATTTTTGTTTTATTTTTCTTTATTAATGCATTAATTAATGGATAAAAATCTCTCAAGAAAATAAAGTTTTAATCACGACCATTGATCACCATTCTCACCTCTCCATGAATTTCAGAGCAATTTCTATGAAAAAATTTGTCATTTTATGTTCTTATTTGCGCTAATCCCTAACCCCGAGTGCGGATCGACATCCGACACGAATCCCTATACAAAATCTCATCTTTTTGTAGGATAATCGGATAAAAATTACAAATCTTGTTGATTCTAGAGTTTCCGTAACATTCGACGCGGAAAAACCGTACTTTCAGCCTTACCGGTCTTTTAAAGTTCCCAATCTTGAGCATTGATTGGAGCTTCATTTTCTCAATTTGTAAACATCGCAACACCCTTTCCAAACGGATATGGCGTCTTGCTGCTACTTCATGCTTGGTGGCACTTTGGAAAGCAAGGAACAATGCCCTGTTTGACAACTCACAGGCTTCCATTGAATTAACTCTTGCTTGGATTATCAAGATCATGCGGGATGCAGCTGCTCTTTCCAAACCTTAATCAACAACATCCAACTCAGATCTCATCATCCTCTTCAACTTTGGGCCGCCTCCTCAACCGAAAAAAGCCCCTTAAATAACAGCCTGCTAGTGGACTGTCCCTCCTCAAGGCCCTATCAAACTCAACTGTGATGGAGCTTCGAGAGGAAATCCTGGTCTAGGTGGATTAGGTGTTCCTTTTAGAGATGACCTCGGTAACATCAAAGGCGTCCTGATTGTGGGCGTTGGAGTCATCTTTAATTTCTTGGCTGAATGCAATGCCATTGTAGAGGGAGCTTCTTCTGCAATTAGTCATGGCTGGAGGCACATATGGATTGAATCAAATTCGAAAGCAGCCATCAAGGCCTTCAACAGAGGTGATATCCCTTAGAGGCTTCAATCGAAGTGGAACTCCATCAAAGATAGATTTGAGTTCATTCGATTGAGCTTTACCTTGTGAGAAGTAAATTTCGGAGCGGATACTTGCGCGAATCAGGAAGCAAATTTAGCTTGTGGAAACAAACTTTGGTGGAATGGAAGATGTCGCAACCCAAACCCGGGACCCATGACCCGAACCAAAAGAGTATGGGTCGAACCTAGTATCCGAGGCTAAGGCACGAGGTGCGGATAAAAATAATATTAATGAAATAGTGAGCATGTATCTAAGTCAACACACAAATCAAAATGAATCAATCTCATAACATAAATTTGAAACGTTTTTCCGATTACATTTCAAATATCAAATAACAACCTACCGAGATAACTAGAAATTCAAATGACTAGAAGGAAAAACCTAAACATAATTTCTAGGAAAGCAATAAAAGTGCTAGAATCCTCTGGCTCCTATCACTGAGCCGCTGGTCCATCTGGTATCTTTGCAAAAATATTAGAATATAGGCATGAGTTATCAACAACTCAGTCGGTTCGCTCCACCACCCATACTTCTATGGGGATGAGCGGTTAAAACATGATAAAAACTATACAATGATTGAAATATGCATTAATGCTATCGATGATCAAATACTGGACTCATCAGGTAAATCCCAAAACCCCAATAAGTCAAGATAATAATGAGAGTGCATGGTTGGACTAAACAAGCGGCTTTCTTATGGGCAGGCCATGCCGTTAAGTCCACCACAAGGATCCAGGGATGTTTCAGGTCTTTCATCATTAGGAGCAGAATGTCCCCATTGCTTTTTAGGCATGCTTTCAGAATTTGAGAGAGCATCCAAGGGGTCGTGGTCCTATGATATTCGCTCAAAAGTGCTTATTTTAAGCAATTATCCTTTTAGCGTTATTGCATTCTCCTACGTTAAAATACTCTATTTATCTCTGGACGAAATGGTATATTTGCATGCATTAAACACATTTTCGGAAGTCTAGACATGAAGTCATTCTGGTAGAGTCTCATTACGCGCTTCTTCTGTCGCAGGAAACCTCAATGGGACAATTCTCGAGACTTGCGAGCCCACATTGATCAGGAAAGCCCATTATCAAAGGTTAAAGAGCCCACATGCTATGACTAGAAGATATGGGCCAAATATGGGCTGAATAAGAGGACCAAAAGGCCGGCCCAAAGAACGAAGAGATTAGGAGAGCCAATGACCAAAAGACGGACCAAAGCATTTAAAGCCACATGAGTCAATAAAGAATGATAGTCTACTCTACTGGAGAAGCGTGAGGATGGTCACAGTGAAGACCAGGGTTCAAACCCTCTGCCAATATTTTTATCTCCATTTTCTGATACTTTCTCTCTCATCTCTCCTTATTCTCTCTCTCTTCATCTCTCGGTCCTCGAATCTACTGACCTAACCCCAAAACTCCTGCCCATCGGCTCTATCTCATCTCACTTAGCTTTTTGACCGCTGGATTTTCTATCGGACCGTTGGATCTTCAATCGGACCGTTGGATCTCTCTAAATCCGTCGATCTACCAATCTGGGTCCCAATCAAGTCACCATCCATGATCGCTATCAGACTGTCTGTCACATCATCTTGTGAGACGATGGACATCATCAATCCATGTGGGCCAGTAGCCGGGCCCATCATCATCAGTTAGTGGACCCCGTGAATTTCAAAATAATTTTAATTAAATTTTAAAAAATAGGGAGTCCACTAAATGGGGACATTCCCCAAAGAAAAGTAGTGTTTTACTTAATAAAAAAAAATAAAATAAAATAATAATAATAATAATATTTTTTTTATTTCAAAAATTCCCTAATTTCCATTAATGGAAACTAGGGAGCTTTAAAAGGGGAAGGAGAAGGGTTCTTTGGAACCGTAATCTCCCTCTAATCCCTTGAATCCTTCCCCAAAAGCCCTTCCCGACGTTTCCCTTCTTCTTTTGGCCCATCCTTTTCTTCTTTTCCTTCTTCTTTATCATCTTCTCCCCACGTTTTCACGTTTTCACCCTAAGCCGCCATCCTCATTGCTCCAAGAACAGCAAGTTGCTGCTCTTCCAAGTGAATTAGCGGTTCACTCTCCACCCGTTTCTCCACCGTTGCTGCTCATAACAGCAGCACCCTTGCACACACGTTCTTCATCTTCTCTAACGCCCCCACAGGAGTTACAGCCTGCAACTCTGGTCACACGAACCAGCAACCTCTTCTCCCTCTTCTTCTCCTCTTTCCCCCTCTCCTTCGTCACCTTCTCTCTTCTCCTCTCGTTTTCTTCTTCTTTTTCATTTTTTTTTCTTCTTCTTCTTCACGGATTCATTACCGGCCGGAGTTGCAGAACTCCGGCCGTCTTCTTCTAAGGTTCTTCCGCTTCGTATTGCAGGTTTCTGGGGCAACTCGCCCTCTCCAGCCAGTAGCACCGCCTGCGCGTGACGTTGCTGACTTTCTCCTCCGCCTGTGCGTAGCACAACTTGCTGCCGTGGGCAGCTGATATTCGCTCAAAATTGCTTATTTTAAGCAATTATCCTTTTAGCGTTATTGCATTCTCCTACGTAAAATACTCTATTTATCTACTTTTCTACGTAAGAGTCTCTTGTGTTGCGTAGAACACACTTTTCTGGACGAAATGGTATATTTGCATGCATTAAACATATTTTCGGAAGTCTAGACATGTAGTCATTCTGATAAAGTCTCATTACGCGCTTCTTCTGTCGCAGGAAACCCCGATGGGACAATTCTCGAGACTTGCGAGCCCACATCGATCAGGAAAGCCCATTATCAAAGCTTAAAGAGCCCACATGCTATGACTAAAAGATATGGGCCAACTATGAGGACCAAAAAGCCGACCCAAAGAACGAAGAGAGTAGGAGAGCCAATGACCAAGAGACGGACCAAAGCGTTTAAAGCCACATGAGTCAGCAAAGAATGATAGTCGACTCTACTGGAGAAGCGTGAGGATAGTCACAGTGAAGACCAGGGTTCCAGACCCTCCGCCAGTGCTTTTTTCCATTTTTGTGATACTTTTTCTCTCATCTCTTCTTATTCTCTCTCTCTCTTCATCTCTCGATCCTCGAATCTACTGACCTAACCCTAGAACTCCTACCCTTCGGCTCTATCTCATCTCCTTTAGCTTTCTGACCGTTGGATCTTCCATCGGACCATTGGATCTTCAATCGGACCGTTGGATCTCTCTAGATCCGTCGATCTACCAATCTGGGTTCCAATCAAGTCACCATCCATCCGATCGCCATCAGACCTCTGTCACATCATCTTGTGAGACAATGGACATCATAAATCCATGTGGGCCAGTAGCCGGGCCCATCATCATCGACCCGCTGTCCGACCAGTTAGTGGACCCCGTGAATTTCCAAAGAATTTTAATTAAATTTCAAAAAAATGGGGGGTCCACTAATTGAGGAGATTCCCCATAGAAAAGTAGATTCCCCATAAAAAAATATTTTTTTTATTTTCAAAAATACCCTATTTCCATTAAAGGAAATAGGGAGCTTTATAAGAGGAGGGAGAAGGGTTCGTTCGAACCCTAATCCCCCTCCAATCTCTTCCTCTCCTTCGCCCAAAACTTCCCTGACGTTTTCGGCGCTTCCTCCTCCTTCTTCTTCTTCTTCTCCTCCACTCCTTCCTCTCCGGCGAGCCACCACCGGACTAGTACGCCGGCCGTTCCTCCTCTTCTTCTTCTTCTTCTTCTTCTTCTTCTTCTTCTTCTGTTCCCCTTGCTGCTGCGTGCAGCATCATTTCCGCCGCCTGCAACCACCGTCTTCTTCATCTCTTACCGGAGTTGCAGCCTGCAACTCCGGTCGTCTTCTACGGCGAGAAACAAAAACGGTGTTGCTAGGGAGGAGGATCTGTTGGAGGTGTTGCAGGTGGAACGGTCTTCAACTCCAGACCAACCACCGTCTTCTTCCATTACGGACAGACCTTCAACTCCACTGGTTGCAAATCTGCCTTTTTTTCGGTCACCTCTGTGAGTGCTCCACTACCGTCAACCTCAAACACCACCGTCTCTAGTTCGTCTCTACATTCCTTCGCCGGAGTTGCAGGTAGCAACTCCGGCCGTTCTTCCTCCTCCTTCTCCGCTTCTTCTTCTTCATCTGTCTTCACCGCCTTGCTCACCGAAGTTGCACCTGCAACTTCCGGCCACCACCACCGCTTGTCACCCCTTCCCTTTCTGCCTTCGCATCTTTCCTCCATGCTTGCTGCCTCTCAGCACATCACGTTTCAGTGTGTTGCAGGCCAGCAACTGGACATGATCTGCAGCACTTTGGACCTGCTACATCGCTGTATTCTTGCTGTTCCTCTCTGATCAGAGCTCACCATTGTGAACACCAGGTAGATCTACCACCAGTCACCATGAGCAGCAACTGATCCTCCTCCTTGCTGGGGGCACACACAGCCACGCGACGGCACCATTCTTTCCCTGTGCACATCTCAGAACAAGTAGCAACAATCTTCTCCACCGTTTAAGCCATTTGCACCCTTCTCTCCAACCCAACACCACCGTGTAGCTAATGCTACATCACGATTTCATCTCCTTGCTGGTCTGCAACCTACACCTCCACATCTTCACTCAACCACCATCAATGGGATGCACTCCTCTGAACCACAGGCCAAAGCTATCGTGCCTCCTTGCTGGACATGTACCCCAATCCTTGAAGCACCACCTCTTGTCCGGCCGAACCTCCATTGTTGAATCCAACAATTCAGTGTAATCCCAAGGCTAATCCAATGGTCGATTCCCTTCCAATGGTAAGATCGTGGTAAGTTTCTCTCTCCTTTCCTCTCTTTCTCTCTCTACTTCTCTCTCTAGATCCTTTTAGTCACTTTCTCTCTATACCTCTCATCTTCTCTCTCTACCCTAATCTCTCTTAATGCTTTCTAGTTTAGTTATTTTTATTTGATTTTCATTATAAGAGACAAGTTCAGTTAAATAAATATGATTAAAGTATGATTGTGTTACATTATCTGCAATTTCCTCGTCATTTTATGCTCTTTAATTGCGCTAACTAACCTCGAGTGTGGATCGACATCCGACACGAATCCCTATACAGAATCTTTGAATTTTACAGGATAATCGGATAATATTACAAATTGTGTTGAAGTTAGGGTTTCCGTAACCAACGACGCGGAAAAAACCTACTTTCAGCAGCAACCATCACCTCCACTCCGCCGGTTCTTGCTCCGCCAGAAGCGCCTGCCACCTCCTCCACCAAGCAACCAACAGTTGCTATTTTCCAGCCGTTCTCACTCCCTTTTCCCTTTCATCTTACAAAAATAAAAAATAATAAAAAGCGAAAAGGAGAAGAAGGAAGGAGATGAGGATCTCCTTTACGATCCCAGCCACCGTTTTCATTAGGGGGAGCTGTGCGCCCCTCACAAGCTGACGTTTCTCGTGGAAGAGAAACCCAAGCCACCACCTGCAACAGCCCAAAATCACGCCCTAAGCCATCCATTCTCCCCTTCTGCTCGCCTCCTTCTTGCTGTCCTCTTTCTCAAAAAAAAAAAAAAAAAAAAAAAAAAAAGAGGAAAAGAAGACAAGAGACCATCCTTCCCATGAACAGCCACCTTGATCACCATCCTTTAGCTATTGGCTGATCTCCATTAGCCAAAATCTGGTAAGTTTCTCACTCCTGTCCATCTCTTTCTATCTCAATACTTTTCTCTCTCTAGGGCATTTTAGAATTCCTTTTCTTCACTCTTTACCATTTTCTCTCTCTAAGAATTTCTACCTCTTTCTCTCTTTATCTTTATATGCTTTCTAGGTAAGGGTTTATTTTGCTTTCTAGATAAATTTCATTGCTAATTGTTTTCTAAGATGTAAGTTGAATTATTTTGATGAATAAAGTTATCTCTTCCAATTAATGCATTTTCTCTCTCTTAATTCCATTAGATTAATTGTGAATCTAAAAAAAAAAAAAAATGTTTTAAATCGATCCATCATTCTCTCCTATCCATCATTTCTGGCAATTTTCTGATAGTTTATGTCCCTAATTTGCACGAACGAATCCCAAGTGCGGACGATACCCGACACAAAACCACTGTGCAAGGAATTGTAATATTTTGCAGGTTCTACGTTCGGATTAATTACAAATATAGTTGAGATAAGGGTTTCCGTGGCAACGACCGGAAAATACCTACTTTCATCCTACGATACATCCGAACCCTCAAAATAACAATAATGATCAAATAATGATCGTGAACTCTAATACATCTCCAACAACAATAATAACGATCCAATCCATATAATATGAATGATCACATGCATCAATATCAATTCGAAAATGTATAATTTTCGATAACACATGATTTGATACAATAAGTCAAAAAGTACAACTTTTCTAATATATGAACACATACAGATAATAATTAATAATTTAAAAACACGTCCATAGAAGCAAGAGATCGGGAGTGGAATCCTACCTTAGCTCGTTATCCGATTAGCTACAATTCGGCAAGTCGGTTCTCTTTGCGCAAATCCGATCACGAGGTTTTAGACTCTATAATATCCACCCCTTAATGTTAGATCTAGGTTATCCAATTGTTACAATAATTTTAAAAAATAATAATTTGATGCCTAAAACGTTTGCCTCTTCGTTGAGTTAAACACCATGTCTATGTTATGCCCCACTCTTTTGTAATGTGGACCGAAAACGTTTTGAAACATCACTAGGATCGGACAACATTGTATAACACTGCCTTAGTCCACAAGGTGCACTAAAGGATTCAACAAGTCTATTGATCGAAAGGGTCAAGATTATATAATTAAATTATTATGTCAGAGAAACGGACAGAATAGGAGAAAAGGAAAATTATGTGGTTCTATATTGAAAGAAAAAGAAAAGAATAAATTGAAAAAAAAAAGATATATATTTTATACATAAGGTGAGTTATCCGACTAATGATCATAGTAAAGAAGTCAGACCAAAAATGGAGAGTCTAGACCCTATGATGGTGGTCTATATGTTATGATGGAGATGAGAGGTGCAGTTGTATCTTAGGTGGCTGGGTTTTTTTCCTTTTGATCGGGATAAAGGTGATGGTTTGTTTGGAGGGGAAGATGTTAATCATAGTGGAGAAGAGATGATCATACAGTGCTGGTTTTCTAAGGCCCTATATTGTTGAGACTTGGATGGGCAACAACTCCAGGTCTGCATGATGATGCGTTGTTTATAGGTAGAGATGTAACAAGATGAGTTAATGGAGGCAGATGCACCAAGGATCAAAGGCATGATAGTATTTTATGTGGTGTAAGGCTTTATGGGGGTAAAGGACATGTGGCATATTTTGGTGGTAGTTTAAAGTGGCTGCCGACAAGGATGAGGGTATGTTGAATCATTTTAGAGTTCTCAAAAGGTTCGACACCCCTTCACCTGTTATGGAGTTGTTGCACTACTGGAGATGGTAGTTTTAGTTCCGATCTAACGGAGGGTTTCTTGATAGTTCTTGATCGACGTTTGAGAGGGAGCAACTTTGAAAGAGAACAAAATTTAAACAGCAACAACAAACAAAAAAAAAAAAAAAAAAGAAAAAAAAAACTTACCTAAATCAAGAAATGTTTGCTCGGTTGGAAAATTGAAAGGTGTAAATCCAATTGTCACGCCCCTGATTCCAACTACACAAATCCCGAGGTGTGCGCCATGTGTCCTGAATCCAACGCTTGAATCCAAGACACGCAAGGCTTTTTCACTCTCTCAACTTACAAAGGTCATGAATTTATGGGAGATTTTTTTTTTTTTTTTGAATGCGGAAGCGCGAATCTTCCTAGGTATACATCTATACCTAAATCATTTCATTTAACAAGAAGCACTGAGTAAGTTATAAAGAAGGTTAACTATTGCCAATATATTTCTCAGGTGTTATCGTGATACAATACTGTAGAAAGGTTGTAATATTAAATGATATATATTTATAAGCAAACAAGGAAATTGAATAATCTAAGGATAACTACCTACTCGATCATAATATCAAAATCAACATGCTCCATCGCGTCTGGACATCATTCCAAAATCGGTCTAGATAACTCTTGAGATTTTCTCTACAAGGAACTGTAAGTGGATGAGCTTTTATGAAAAAGCTCGTAAGTGTGCCCAACTTCTACAACATGTCAAAGGATAAAATATTTTATAAATCAAAACTCGGGCAAATCATTTTGGCCACGATATAAAGGCCTGCATAATTATAAAAGAACTAAAGTTAGAAATATAATGAACATCATGTATTTGAAACAAAGCAAGAATAATAATGTCATGGATGCATGAGTTTGCAGTTCATAAATCAATAATAGTGGCAGGCCCTTTCATGATCTATCATCTTTCCGCTTTATAAATCGGGACCCAGTACCACAAGTTTATTTGGACCACTAGAAATACCGACTGATTTTCTCACCACCTCAGCCAAAGTATCTGCTGGTTTTCTCACCACCCCAGCGTGGTATCTGACTAGTTTTCTCATCACCCCAGCCTGGGTATCTCTCCAAATCAATCCATCATCTCATATCCAACTCATCAGTACCTATATACATAGCTCCCAAGTTCACCGGCTGGAGTCTGTCCCGTAACCAATTTCACCGTTGGTCAAACGTTCGATGACTGTAGATTTACTAAGGATTAAAAGCTCATCCGATGCGGCTGCCCACCTACACCCGCATCTAATGCCCATCGGGCGATCATATATCTCTAGTGTCCGGTGATCATACAAAGAAAATCATGATTATCTTATTACATGCTCAGTGTCGTTTAAATCCCAAAGAATCCTCGAGTCATGCAACAATCCTAACATTTCAAAATATGCAAGTATAGAGATATATAATCATAATGTATAAAACAAATCAGATATGCAATTTAAAGCATTCATTTGAAGAACATTTTCAATAAAGTAGTTTTGGTTCTAAGAGATGCCTAATACAAGGCACGAAGGAGAAGGGAGGCCACTTACAGTTGAACGCTCCATTTTATCTTCATATGTTTAATGCAATTCGTCTTGGTTCCGATGTTTTTGATCTTCACCTTCGAATTCTTTTCTTTCACTATTCTTTCTTCGGGTTGTACGCTAACGCCAAGAAAAGAGTTTAAAGAAACTAGTATGAGATTGAGATTTTAAGAGGATTCCAATCAAAGTACATAACTAATAAAACAAGGACTTTTAGACTAATCGACTTCAATTACGGTCTAGACACCATGAAAACCCTAATTTTGATTTGAAGAATTGAGGCTCGGTAAAAATGACCAGCCTCAGTTAAATTAATCCGACTTGGTTTGTGAAAATAAGGTTTTTCCGCGTCGTTGGTTACGGAAACCCTAACTTCAACACATTTTTAATTTATCCGAGACATTTAACCTGTAAAATGAGCAGTTTTGCATAGTGGCTCGTGTCGGATGTCGATCCGCACTCGGGGTTAGTTCGTGCAACTAAAAACATAAAATGACGAATTTTTATCAGAACTATGGAGAGGTGAGAGTGGTGGAGAGTTAGGGATTGAAAACATTCTTTTGAGTTGATTGCTGCAAACCATGAACTACAATATTAATGAAAAAGAGGCGAAATATCCAAATAACTCCGAAGAACTTTCATAACATCAAAATTCATTACAATGCTTAGATAAATCTTAAACTATGATAAAACAATTAATCAACTGGAAAGTAATAAAAAAAAATACTAAAATAGATGAGAGAGAAAAAGGAAGAGAATGAGATTTCTAGAGAGAGAAAGAGACGAAGGAGAAAGAACGCTAGAGAGAACTAGAGAGAGAAACTAAGGGAGGAGAGAGAAAGTGAGAAATATAGAACCCTAAAGAGAGAAAAGAGAGATAGATCTAGAGAGAGAAAGTAAAAGAGAGGGAGGTAAAACTAGTGAGAGAAAGTTCTAAAACCTAGAAAGAGAAAAGAGAGTAAAGAGATTACCTTGGGTGGCTTATCGAAGAATCGGGATTGGCCATGAGAATGGCCGTGATGGTAGTTGCTGGTCAAGTATGAAGCGAGTCAGCCACGTGGTGGCTGAACTATGATTGACCCACCGGAGGGAAACCTCCAGAATTGTCGGTTCTCAAGAAGAACCTCAGAAATTGCTGGTTCTTGGGCATGCATTGCCGAAAGTGGAGTGGAAAAAACCGTTAGCACTGTTGAGAGGAAAAGATGAAGGCACTGCACTTGGGAGGAGCATTAGAGAGATGATGGAGAACGAGCCAGATCTGGAAAGGGAAGTTGCAGATCACTTTGAGAGTGGTTGCAGCAACATTGAAAGTAGCGGTGGCTGGTGAAGATACCGGTGAAGTTACATGCGGCAATGGAGCAGTGGCCAGTAGAGAGAGACACCGGAGTTGGGAGAGGAGCAGGTGGAAGCGGCGGTCTGTGGTCTTGAGGGCAATAGTGGAGACAGCAAGATGATGGCGTGGAGGGTGATGGTGTTGCTAGCAGCAGTGGTGAAATGGAGGAAGGGAAGACGAACCCAATTCCAGCAAGGGGGGAGGCGTGGTTTGTAGAGGGAGCTACTGCTTGTTGCAGACCAGCCTTAGAGGAGAAGGAATGAGATGAAGGGGAGAGATGGTGGTGCAGCAGTGCACTTGCTGGTGGTGCACCGTAGATGAGAGAAGCTCCCAACCAGAAACCGTGAGGAGTTGCAGGCGTGGTGGCTGGCGTGCAAGGTGAGGACAGTCTCGCCTCCTCCTCCTCTTTCTATTATTTTTTTTCTTTTCTTCTTAGCAACGTCGTGGAGAATGGGGTGGCAATGGGAGCGGCTCGTGGAGGTGCTGTGCTAGAGGCGGACTGGTGCAAGCGGAGTGGTAGAGGCAGACTGGTGCAAGCGGAGTGGTAGAGGCGGACTGGTGCAGGCGGTGAAGGGGTGATGGAAGACGTGCTGCACACAGCAACAAAGAGGAAGGAGCAGAAGAGGAAGCAGAAGAGGAAGTAGAAGAGGAAGAAGAAGAAGAAGGAGGAGAAGAAGAAGAAGGAGGAGGGGGAGAAGAAGACCCAGATGGCCGGAGTTGCTGCCTGCAACTCCGGCGAAGATGGAGGAAGAAGAAGAAGAAAAGAAGAAAAAGAAGAAAGGGAAGGAAGAAGAGAAGGAGAACGTGGGGGATGGTTTTGGGAAGAGAAAGGAGAAGAAAGGAGAGGGATTAGGGTTCCAAAGAACCCTTCTCCTTCCCCTTTTAAAGCTCCCTAGTTTCCATTAATGGAAATTAGGGAATTTTTGAAATAAAAAAAATATTATTATTATTATTTTTTTTTTAAGTAAAATGCTACTTTTCTTTGGGGAATGTCCCCATTTAGTGGACCCCCCATTTTTTTAAAATTTAATTAAAATTATTTTGAAATTCACGGGGTCCACTAACTGGTCGGACAGCGGGTCGATGATGATGGGCCCAGCTACTGGCCCACATGGATTGATGATGTCCATCGTCTCACAAGATGATGTGATAGACAGTCTAATGGCAATCGGATGGATGGTGACTTGATTGGGACCCAGATTGGTAAATCGACGGATCTAGAGAGATCCAACGGTCCGATTGAAGATCTAACGGTCAGAAAGCTAAGGGAGATGAGATAGAGCCAATGGGCAGGAGTTCTGGGGTTAGGTCAGTAGATTCGAGGACCGAGAGATGAAGAGAGAGAGAGAATAAGGAGATATGAGAGAGAAAGTATCAAAAAATAGAGATAAAAGTATTGGCAGAGGGTCTGGAACCCTGGTCTTCACTGTGACCATCCTCACGCTTCTCCAGTAGAGTAGACTATCATTCCTTGCTGACTCAAGTGGCTTTAAACGCTTTGGTCCATCTTTTGGTCATTGGCTCTCCTACTCTCTTCGTTCTTTGGGCCGACTTTTTGGTCCTCTTATTCCGCCCATATTTGGCCCATATCTTCTAGTCATAGCATGTGGGCTCTTTAAGCTTTGATAATGGGCTTTCCTGATCGATGTGGGCTTGCAAGTCTCGAGAATTGTCCCATCGGGGTTTCCTACGACAGAAGAAGCGCGTAATGAGACTCTATTAGAATGACTTCATGTCTAGACTTCCGAAAATATGTTTAATGCATGCAAATATACCATTTCGTCCAGAAAAATGTGTTCTACGCAACAAAAGAGACTCTTACCTAAAAAAGTGGATAATTAGAGCAGTTTTACGTAGAAGAGTGTGATAACACTTAGAAGATAATAGTGGAAAATATTCACTTTTAAGCGAATATCACAACCCCCAACCAGCATATTGCCAATCCTTGGCAATTAGTGCGAAGTAAATGAGCTTAAAAGGGCTCTGCACATGCTGCACACTTTTTCATATTAGCTCAGGAAAACACCGTTCGTGAAATCATTGAATGGATGCAAAAACAGTTACATGCTAACGAAGAGTTTGAAAGTTTTGGCAAGACTACAGACTGATAATCATGACCCAGAATAGTCAGACTCTGCGTGTGTGTGTGCTCAACATTCTCATCATCCGACAGTAAAGATTTCTAGATCACCTCTAAGTTTTTATGCCTCAACCTCAAATCTCACATGTTTAGCACTCAGAATAGAATCACACAAGAAGGGTTTTCTTCTTTTCTCTCAATTTATATGTGAGGAGATGTGTTGATATATGAAAGCAAAGATCTCACATATGTATTATTTAAAGGAAGGACATTTTTAATAGAAGAAGATCTCATGATTGGAATACCACTTCACTCGGGAACGTCAGATCAAACTCTATAGCTTCTCCTCCTCCAATCTCCACATTTTATGATCGTACTATCCTAGAATCAAGTAGGACTTTCCTGGGTTGTAATGAGGCTTAGGTCAGGTGTAGAGAGATAAAGGGATACAGGATTTCAAAGATCTTGAGAGGATATTGCCATTTTCTTGCATTTTTCCTACGGCGTAACACCATTATCTGGTTCTTTTTCCCTCTTTTTTTTTCATATTTTTCTCTTTTTCTTGATATTTCTGAGACTGCTCAATTTCTTTTCAGCTCTTCTTCATACTTTCTTTCCATATTTTGTTTTCAGCTTGAACCACTTTCTTTTCCTTTTGATTTTTCTTCTTTATTTTTCTTTTCACGGTACACCCACATCAGTTATTCTTTTGTCCATCTCAAAATAAGGGTAGCCAGTTATGTTTCGTAGCTGGACTGGATTTTAAGTTGATGGGTTTGCAAAGAAAAGGCTTTTATAGAAAGGTTCAAAGGGTTTCTAGTGAAGTATAATTCAGGTCAGTAAGAAGGCTGAATGGATCAGAAAAATGGCCTAAATCATTTTCTAAGGTTTGCACTATCATGTATACTGTTTTGACTGGATACAGAGAAGGTTCTGTCGTAGTAATCCAATGTTGATGTCGTTTCGAGTTTTATGATCGAAGCAAAAGATAATGAGATCTCTCAACGAATATTGCGGACAAGAAGAATAGTGAGTCATCTTGTGACTCAGAATTGTTGTATAATCCTCTGAATTGATTAAAGGCTCGAAAGCTCACTGGGTTAGGTCTCCACAATTATTCTCATAGGATCTCCAGAATTTCTAAACTTAGGATGACTCTGATATTGATAGTGTACAATTGTGCCGAATCTGAGTTTTTCTAAGTTTTCAAACCTACTGTAGTCACGCTTGACTTGACTCAACGCTAACAAAAATTGACATCCTCAATACTGACTTAACGGAGGTTTTCAGCTAATCAAAGTCAGGGTATTTGACACATTTTTAAAATTCTAGAAAACTTTTGGTGAACATCGAAAATCACCCAAAAAACTTTTTTTTTTTTTTTTTTATCAAAATGAAGACATAAGTTTTGGTAAATACCCACCCCCAACCAAAATATAGCACCGTCCTCGGTGCTCATGACCGAGACATAAAATGATAAAAATTCAGTGATGATGATGCAAAAGTTCAGGAAGGATGTTACCAAGTCGGCAGAAACTCGACAGTGTTTGGTACCTGATGATCGGGAGAATAAATGTACCTGCATTTTCAGAGATATAACAGTAATAACAAATGCATGGGACTCATGTACTCTAGGAATACCGGAATTGCCTTTCCGAAAGCGCTAAGTTTTACGTCTTCAGCTAGACATGACGGGGGTATATCAAGTACCCCCAACCAGGTTAAAACTCATGGAGACTGAGTGAATCTGCAGTCTTCCTGACACCTAAGGTGGAACGAAAATAGTTATCCTACCCCTTGTCTAGGTATACCTGTGTAGAACAGGTCTTTCTCAGTGTAGACTGAGAGAAGGACAGTAAGTTCTCTAAGCAGACCCGCAAAAACATTTAGTTCAGTAGGGAGGGATAGAAGCTTCTCAGTAAAGACGGAGAGGAGAGTAGTAGTGGGTTCTCTGACCGTGGTTAGCAGAGCCGCAAACTCAGTGAGTTTTGCGAGAATGTATCTGAATGGAGCAAACTCTTGCAGATCAGTAATACTAGAATTGTCGGACTCCGAGATGAAGTCAGACTCACAGTGTTCATGACACTTGGATAATTTATCTTCGGGAGAGTCCTGAATTAGACTCTCTACGGCACACGGGTCATCGATAATTTCGATGTAGGGTGACGAATGAAAACTGTTGACCTCTTTCTCGATGTTTGCTAATGTGATAGGGATGTTCCAATCCCTGCACTCAATATGTTCCTCCTGGGTGGGGATCGGTAGGTCCAGGATAGCGGGAGGCCCATTTTCTAGACACGGCTCTACGGTGGGAATGTCTGCAACCAGTGCAGAGGTAGAATCATCAAAGATAGAGATGGAACTGAGTTCCTCTGTGCTCGGTCTAGAAGTTGGTGATGTTAAGGGCACCATAGATGGAGACACGGGTTCATCACTAGTATGGCTCACTCCAAGGGAGGTGGGGAGGAACGGTAGATCTAGGACAGTTGGGATCCTACGATCGAGACAAAACTCAGTGTCATGAAGATCATCTTCAGGGTCCAGGTTAGTAGCAGCAGTAGTAGAGTGAGAAATAAGTTGCTCTGAGGTAGGTTCAGGATGTGGTGCTTTTAAAGGCACCGAAGATGGATACATTGGCTCCTCAATAGTCTGGCTCGATCTAGGGGTGGGTACAACTTCTATTTCTTCCTTGCAATGCTGGTACTGGGTCCAATTATGCGGCTCCTCATTATAGACAGTGGCCCTATCACTCTCATCATGATAGGCTATTGGTGGGCTAGTGAAGTTGACTTCCTCTCTTTCATTTTCTAATTGAACTAGACGTTGCTCCAAGCTCTCCATAGATAGCTGTTGTTGGTGCTCTAGACCTTGGAAATACTGTTGTTGCTGGGGCATGTACTGAGAGAGAAGGTCCTCTAAACCGGGTTTAGTAGCCAACGGAGGCGGTTCAGCCAAGGGGAGCTGAGGTGCCAACTCTTGATTGTAGTCCGACTGGGTATGAAAGTTGTAAGGCAAAGTGGAGTCTGAGACTAGTTGCTGACTTTGGAAATCCTGAGGGGCCCACTGTTGATCAGAATAGTCATTCTGTGGATATGACGGGTACTGGGATTGCGAGTATTGCCAGTCATACTCTCCATTGGGTTGATGGAACTCAGAAGGATAATTATCCTGCGGCAGTTGCTGCGGGAGGGCAGACTGTTCCCAACCAAAGTTATGGTGACTCCTATTATCCGGATAATAAGTGTTGTCATAGGATGTCTGCATTGGAGATGGAAAGGTACAGACATCTTGCTGGATAGGAGGGTAATATCCTACAGACTGGGAATGGTACACAGGTTGCCGGACTGCGGCACGAAGGGCAGAGACTGAATTTTTAAGCTCTTGGAGTACAGAATTGTACTCCGGATCTCGGTTATTATCATACCCTGTAGAAGTGTGCGAGACTGGAGTATCATGATGATACGCAGAATTGTCATACCATTGTTGAGAGTGATCACCTCGATTCTCACAGAAACTGTAGTAGGTCTCATACAGAGGCCGTTCACTACCATTAGAGGCGATAGAGGGGTGCGGTGGACTAACTCTCAGATCGAGTCAATAAAAGGTTAGGACAGGTCCGACAGGGCTTCTACTTGAAAAAGCAAGCCCAAGATTTGGCAAAAAGTTGCCAAAAGGAGACTGGAGTAGTGATCCTAAATGATGCACACCAAGCACAGATAATCCTATTCTAAATAATCAGGATATATTTTAAGCATTATCTTGTTAGTTTTGGGGCTAGAGCAGATTATGACAGTGGGCGGACCACTGATTTATCTTTTAGCTGCTGGACTAACTGTTTGCACTCAGAGGTTCTCACCAGGCTACACTCTTCAGAGCGAATCCATTAGTACTAACTCTAGTCAACAACAAGGCAATCCGAAGCCTAGACAGACGTGCGACACAATGACTGTCTTAAGTACGTCCCAGACTAACCGGATTGGTCAAGTGTATAAGAAGAGTGTTCCCTCGGGTTAAGCTAGGGTTGGTGCGTGTTCCTAGTCCACACGCAACTAACCGCCGAATAGTCCAAGATGCCACGTCGAACTCAGTGTACTTGAGTAGCAGGGACTTATGGGTGTGTTAGACAATAAGGACCTGCGCTCGTGGTCTTATTTCGATTGGATGTTAAGCGGGTTCGCTTTGCGTGGATTTTTCCTCGAACACCGGGCTAATTGGCTCTACTTCTTGATTCTTTTTAATTAAATGGAGCCTTGGGATCAAATCAGTTGGAATGATGAGGTGGGTGATGAAATCCCACCAGTTTCAATTTGGAGCTGGGTCTGCTCTCTTAGAGTTGATTGATTAACGGCCACGCCACGCAAGTCAAATAAGTTGTTGCTAGAAAACAAATAGACATGCGGCAATGATTCACCCAAATTACTCTGTATCGCACTCAAGGTGAGGATAGGGACTTACCTCCCGTGAGCCACGCCACGGGGTCGCCTCCGTGGGTTAGAGAGGGGTATCCTAATGGGCTTGGGCCCGACTCCACCTCTTTGAGCTTTCGCTTTCTACCCACACTGGATCGTGTTCCTGCAGAAAAGTTAGATCGCACGGTCTAGGTATTCGGGATTCTATTTAGAAGATCCTTGCCTTTTTAGGGTTCACAGAGCACGCACTGGATTTAGGCAAGTTTTTGAATTAGTTTCCAAATTCGAGATGGGTTAAAATTTAGGAATTCCCAAATTGGAAAATACCTAGATTGGAAAGTTTTCCAAACTGTGGAGATCTTCTAAGAAAGATTTGATTGCGAGATCCCTTACGATTTTGGGAAATTTCCCAAAATTGAAACTCTGCTAGATTTGAGGTGTTTCCTTTTAGCAGACTTTTCCAAATTCGGAAGATTTCTAAAGATAGAAATTCTTCTAAAGAGGAAACTTCTAAGAGGGGAAACCCTAATTTAGCAAAGTTTCAAGATTTTAGAAACTTTCCAAAAATCGCAAATCCTTGATTGGTGATTTCTAAAAATCTGCAGAATATAAAACCCTAATTTTTTTGAATTTTGATTTTTTAATTTTTTTGGTAATTACCACTTAATCTAGGGTTCCTAAAAAACCCTAGAACAAGATCTAGCAGTTATTTGGAAAGCAGTAAAATTCCTAAATTATTACAACTTTGCACTCGGCCTTCCGAGGCATTAAAAATAGTAATTTAAAAACTGTTAAAAATCACTAAAAACCAAAAATAGAAAGTTTTCCAAAAAGGTCAGGCTGTCCAAATTGAGCAGCTTTTCGCTTCAGCAACTTTCCAATTTCGTCTTTACGTCCTTTTTCGCATTCCCGAACACCCGAGCGGCAGCGGCGCGATTTGAAAATAAGGTTTTTCCGCATCGTTGGTTACGGAAACCCTAACTTCAACATATTTTTAATTTATCCGAGACATTTAACCTGTAAAATGAGCAGTTTTGCATAGTGGCTCGTGTCGGATGTCGATCCGCACTCGGGGTTAGTTCGTGCAATCAAGAACATAAAATGACGAATTTTTATCAAAACTATGGAGAGGTGAGAGTGGTGGAGAGTTAGGGATTGAAAACATTCTTTTGAGTTGATTGCTGCAAACCATGAACTACAATATTAATGAAAAAGAGGCGAAATATCCAAATAACTTCGAAGAACTTTCATAACATCAAAATTCATTACAATGCTTAGATAAATCTTAAACTATGATAAAACAATTAATCAACTGGAAAGTAATAAAAAAAACACTAAAATAGATGAGAGAGAAAAAAGAAGAGAATGAGATTTTTAGAGAGAGAAAGAGACGAAAGAGAGAGAACGCTAGAGAGAACTAGAGAGAGAAACTAAGGGAGGAGAGAGAAAGTGAGAAATATAGAACCCTAAAGAGAGAAAAGAGAGATAGATCTAGAGAGAGAAAGTAAAAGAGAGGGAGGTAAAACTAGTGAGAGAAAGTTCTAAAACCTAGAAAGAGAATAGAGAGTAAAGAGATTACCTTGGGTAGCTTATCGAAGAATCGGGATTGGCCATGAGAATGGCCGTGATGGTAGTTGCTGGCCAAGTATGAAGCGAGTCAGCCACGTGGTGGCTGAACTATGATTGACCCACCGGAGGGAAACCTCCAGAATTGTCGGTTCTCAAGAAGAACCTCAGAAATTGCTGGTTCTTGGGCATGCATTGCCGAAAGTGGAGTGGAAAAAACCGTTAGCACTGTTGAGAGAAAAAGATGAAGGCGCTGCACTTGGGAGGAGCATTAGAGAGATGATGGAGAACGAGCCAGATCTGGAAAGGGAAGTTGCAGATCGCTTTAAGAGTGGTTGCAGCAACATTGAAAGTAGCGGTGGCTGGTGAAGATACCGGTGAAGTTACATGCGGCAATGGAGCAGTGGCCAGTAGAGAGAGACACCGGAGTTGGGAGAGGAGCAGGTGGAAGCGGCGGTCTGTGGTCTTGAGGGCAGTAGTGGAGACAGCAAGATGATGGCGTGGAGGGTGATGGTGTTGCTAGCAGTAGTGGTGAAATGGAGGAAGGGAAGACGAACCCAATTCCAGCAAGGGGGGAGGCGTGGTTTGTAGAGGGAGGTACTGCTTGTTGCAGACCTGCCTTAGAGGAGAAGGAATGAGATGAAGGGGAGAGATGGTGGTGCGGCAGTGCACTTGCTGGTGGTGCACCGTAGATGAGAGAAGCTCCCAACCAGAAACCGTGAGGAGTTGCAGGCGTGGTGGCTGGCGTGCAAGGTGAGGACGGTCTCGCCTCCTTCTCCTCTTTCTATTATTTTTTTTTTCTGTTCTTCTTAGCAGCGTCGTGGAGAATGGGGTGGCAATGGGAGCGGCTCGTGGAGGTGCTGTGCTAGAGGCGGACTGGTGCAAGCGGAGTGGTAGAGGCGGACTGGTGCAGGCGGTGAAGGGGTGATGGAAGACGTGCTGCACACAGCAGCAAAGAGGAAGGAGCAGAAGAGGAAGCAGAAGAGGAAGAAGAAGAAGAAGGAGGAGAAGAAGAAGGAGGAGGAGGAGGAGAAGAAGACCCAGATGGCTGGAGTTGCTGCCTGCAACTCCGGCGAAGATGGAGGAGGAAGAAGAAGAAGAAAAGAAGAAAAAAGAAGAAAGGGAAGGAAGAAGAGAAGGAGAACGTGGGGGATGGTTTTGGGAAGAGAAAGGAGAAAAAAGGAGGGGGATTAGGGTTCCAAAGAACCCTTCTCCTTCCCCTTTTAAAGCTCCCTAGTTTCCATTAATAGAAATTAGGGAATTTTTGAAATAAAAAAAATATTATTTTTTTATTTTTTATTTTTAAGTAAAATGCTACTTTTCTTTGGGGAATGTCCCCATTTAGTGGACCCCCCATTTTTTTAAAATTTAATTAAAATTATTTTGAAATTCACGGGGTCCACTAACTGGTCGGACAGTAGGTCGATGATGATGGGCCCGACTACTGGCCCACATGGATTGATGATGTCCATCGTCTCACAAGATGATGTGACAGACAGTCTGATGGCAATCGGATGGATGGTGACTTGATTGGGACCCAGATTGGTAAATCGACGGATCTAGAGAGATCCAACGGTCCGATTGAAGATCTAACGGTCAGAAAGCTAAGGGAGATGAGATAGAGCCGATGGGCAGGAGTTCTGGGGTTAGGTCAGTAGATTCGAGGACCGAGAGATGAAGAGAGAGAGAGAATAAGAAGAGATGAGAAAGAAAGTATCAGAAAATAGAGATAAAAGTATTGGCAGAGGGTCTGGAACCCTGGTCTTCACTGTGACCATCCTCACGCTTCTCCAGTAGAGTAGACTATCATTCCTTGCTGACTCAAGTGGCTTTAAACGCTTTGGTCCGTCTTTTGGTCATTGGCTCTCCTACTCTCTTCGTTCTTTGGGCCGACTTTTTGGTCCTCTTATTCAGCCCATATTTGGCCCATATCTTCTAGTCATAGCATGTGGGCTCTTTAAGCTTTGATAATGAGCTTTCCTGATCGATGTGGGCTTGCAAGTCTCGAGAATTGTCCCATCGGAGTTTCCTGCAACAGAAGAAGCGCGTAATGAGACTATCAGAGTGACTTCATGTCTAGACTTCCGAAAATGTGTTTAATGCATGCAAATATACCATTTCGTCCAGAAAAGTGTGTTCTACGCAACAAAAGAAACTCTTACGTAAAAAAATGGATAATTAGAGCAATTTTACGTAGGAGAGTGTGATAACACTTAGAAGATAATAGTCAAAAATATTCACTTTTAAGCGAATATCAGTTTGGTAATCAGAGTTCGTGAAGCTCTATCTTACATAGGGAGGCCCTATGTACTAACTTGATTCAATCAAATTGACTGAGATTTAGTAAACTTTGCTAAAATCTAATTTCGATAAAGAGTTTTGGTAAAACCCTACCCTAATCGGTGATTCCGAAATCTTCCCCCATCGTTATACAAAAGTCCTTTTCTAAACTTACACGAGGTCCTATTAATGATAACTTATATTTACTGATAATATATAATTTACCATGTCGTTTAGAATTATCAAAAGCTTCACTAGTGAATACGTTCCCTATAACTACTAGAAATGTCCCTAATTTATATTTAGTCTTTTAATAAATTTATATATTTTTTCTCATTTTATTACACTTTATTTATAATTATTTTGGGATTCTCCTATAATTTATAAGGATTAAACTACAACAAAATTAACCTTTAATGGCGTTCATAAAACGCCATAAATGATATTTTATGGCGTTCATCGAACGCCATACAAAACGCTGTAAAAGGCTATGCCATGCTTTAATAAGTTCAACAATGGCATTCAATGAACGCCATAGAATAATGGCGTTCTATGAACGCCGTTAATTTATAGCTTTTGGGAACGCCGTAACTATAAATTTGAACGCCATTGTTTAACGTTCAATTGTGTTAAAGCATGGGATTTACTGAATGCTATCATTTAGTTTTTATAAATTCATGGCGTTTTATGAACGCTATTATTTTACTAATTAGTTTTAAAGATAATGCCTTCATAAATCTCTCTATTCATGACCTGTGAAGATTCATAAACAATCTAACACACCTCATTCACATTTCATACAATAAATAAACTGATAATTCAAACATTTGAAGACAAACACAATATTAAAATATAAATTCACAGTTTGATTTAAGTGTTAAATACAACAAGTAATTCCCCCAGTTATCCGTTTTTCCATTAAAATACATAAGAGGACCCAATAGTTCCTTCTCCCCCAAGAACTATGTTAACTCGACCCACTTGTTCCCATAAATTTGATGAACATGAATCAAAACCAACTCCTCTTCTTGAGTCCATACTTGCTTGTTTATGGCAGAATTAAGATGATTATGCCACCATCTAATTAAGTGTCTGATGCAAGCTCACAATGAACACTGACAATGTCTGCTCCAACCTTGATAAAGTCTGATACTTGCTGCTCGGGTTCCGCAATCACCTACAAGATTTGCCTTTTACATTAGCACACATTCTCATCTAATATAGACCCAACTTATAAGTGCCCCATATAAAAAAAATATTACTGGAGATCTTTATCATGCACCAAGTAGTTAAGATAGCTAAAGAAGTAGGAGAAAATATCAAATGTACATCCAATGGAAGATCAGTTACTGGGCCCAAGGTATAAACCACAAGAGGTCCAATTGCAATATTTTGCACAAAACAACCATCCATTACATCAACATGAATCCAATCATATCCTGCCAACTCCATTGCTTTTACATAGATAAAATGAGTATCGAACTTACATCAGTAAATATGACATTAACATGGATTACCCATGTGTCTATATGTTAGGATTTTCCATTAGAAAAGAATATGAATTATTTATGAGATCAAAAATCATACCTTGTTCTCTTCTCCTTTTTTAGTATCCACGCTATAATCAATTAATAGAACTTAACCGATACAACTACCAGAATGATAATCTTTTTTTGTCATTCTTGTTATCTTTGCATAAATCCAAGGCACAATAATTTTGATTGTCCACACGACATTGAAAAATGTTGATCAATTGACTTGCAAAAGAAAAAAGAGTAAATCAGATAAGGAAGAACATCAAGGATTGTTGTTTTAATAAGAACTCCGGCACTAGTCCAGTTAAGCTATTGCACGACAAATCCTTCAAACAAAAGAGTTACTCTATTGGGAACACATATTGGCTAGAGCATCCTCTTCTCTTCCACTAAGAATTGGCTAAGAATCATGGAAAAAGAGAAAAAAAAAATTAAATATGAGAAATGTTTAAGGGTCGGGATTGGGGACAACCATTTTTGACAACTATTTTTGACAACCATTTGGTGGACCCACATAGAAGATGAATCAATGGCTGATTTTTTATCCTCACAAAAATTCAAATCATTCCGATATTTGTAGACTGGTTTAGAAGTTGAAGAATTATGGACCGTCTATTTTTACCATGTAACTTGAAAACCACATTTGATGGGGTTAGAAATTTCAGAATGGGCTGATTTTTTGTTGGGGGTGATCTATATGGTGAGGAGATCATCCTCACCAAAAATCAGAAATCAGCCATTGATTCATCTTCTATGTGGGCCCGCCAAACAGGTTGTCAAAAATGGTTGTCCCCCGATCCTGACCCAATGTTGTTTAATTGTTAACCTGAGTTTCATCCATTAGCACATCGTTGTGTGGGAATGTTGCTAGACAAATCATTTTCACTTGATCCATTAGCACTTGTACACATTGTTGTGTCCATGAATGGCATCAATTCTTAGGTCATTGGAATCCCAAGACGGCTAAACAGAACCGTTCTGAAACTCATTCACTCTGTTAATCCATTCCTTAGTATAGTAGCCTGAGGATGCAGCACACACCTTCCACCAGTCAATATACTCCCTACCAAAAATTCAAAACACGTCATATTCGATCTTTGTTGGTGAATAAGTAAAGACCAGCAGGCACAAAGGAAAGAAGTGACATAAAACATAACAAAAGAAGTACAAGCCAGTGAATGAACTAGTAGAACTAAAGCACGCATAAAAGGAAATACACGATTGCTGTTTTTTCTTATTCAAATCACTCTTTGTTGCTAATTATAATGTTCATGATCCTCATGAAGGTTATTAAAATAACTGATTCAAATATAATGGCACCGGAATCCAATGACACAATAAGACTACTAACAAAACATGATTCAAGACATTAAAGCCTTACTTTTTATCACTAAGATTATTATCAGTAAGACAAACAAAACAAGATTCAAGGCATTCAAATATAATCATCATTTCTATTGTTATGTTCATTAATTCCATTAATTCCACTGATGTTATCATTTTCAGACATCTACATGTGTTGCATAATATCAAAAATGTTAACTAAGAAGATAAATGAGCTTGAGAAATGCTTGCTTGAACTACAAGAGAAATCATATGTCCTAGAGACTATTGTTGAAAGTCAAAATTTGGTTGTATTCCTTTGGGAATTACTCTCACTAAGGGAAATGGTCCTTAAGGAAATTAAAGAGCTACTTTCACAGAGAAAGTCAGATGGCTTGCAGATGAGAGAAATATGCTGAAGGGTGTTTCATTGGAATAACAAAAGCTGATGTTGGTCTAATGTTGTCTCTATGGATCGCATTGCAACATATATAGGAGATACGTGTCTGAAGTAAGCTTATGCCCTTTAGGGAAAAGATTGAAAGTAAAACAAAACAAACATAATGATCTTATATAATCTTATGTATAACTACTTTTTAGTTCATTTCTTGGTCTTCATACAAAATGCACTGACAGTAGTAGTACAATCACTAGAATAATATAAATAACGAAGTTACATAACATTTCCTAGTAGCAAGAATCATGTGCACTTGGAGAACATACAAGAAAGTAGGACCTACCAACTAGTGAGGCCCATCATATGAGATCTTGTACATCAATAATGGAGCCAATTGGATGATATTAACCATCTGTTTTATTCTTTTGTGGACTGAACTCATAGCTAAGTCAGAGCCCTCATAGTCCAAGTAGAGTTTTTAAATGTTGCTGGCTAGGTATCTGCATAAAACAGAGATGGTCAATAAACATTATAACCTTAAATGTGCAGCATATAAAATTGGGCATGAACCGTGGGATTAGCCACAATTCAATGGCCATTGTTAAGAAGATTTCAAAGGCCAAAAAATCAACAAAATCATATCATCTTAATCACCAGACAATGCTTGATTTTTCAACAAAGCAAAAGATTGTAAAGAAGATGAAAATGATTACCTTTAGTAGACATGGTGCAGTCTACAATGGTTCTAATGAAATAATAGTAAAGTGATAACATGGAGAAGGTAAAAGAGAGCATGCAAAAAATCAATGTCACAACGCACAAACTCACGTGGATCTTTGCACAATGCAAAAAATCAATGTCACAATGCAAAAAATCAAGATAATTTTTAATTCTTTTACAAACTTACGTGGTTCAGAGCTAAGGGCTACTTCTGTCACAACATGACAGATGCTCCTGTCACAACGCACAATACGAGCCACATGGCACTCTTAGTGGATGCTGACTGTATGGACTTTGGCTAGTCCCACGGTGGACCTGCAAACCAAGAATTAGCCTGATTAGTGATTTACAACCTTTGCACCCAAATAACGTTCAATAATGCTCAAATTCCTACTGTTAAAATCAACCCCTGAAAATAACTTCAATCGAATCACCTAGAAATTGCTAATCAGGCTGATTTTTGGTTTACAGGTCCACCGAGGGACTGGCCAAACACCCATGTGGTCAGCGTCCACAAGAGTGTGCCATGTGGCTCGTATTGTGCGTTGTAACATATGCTTTTGTCACAACATTGTGACAGAAGTTTTACTTTACTCCTTGAGAGTAAAACTTCTGTCACAACGCCCAATATCAACCACGTGGCACACTCTTAGTGGATGCTAGCCGTATAGATTGTGGCCAGTCCCTCGGTGGACCTGCAAACTAAGAATCAGTCTGATTAGTGATTTACAACCTTTGGATCTTTGTACCACATAACGCTCAATAATGCACAAATTCCTACTGTTAAAATCAACCCCTGAAAATAACTTCAATCGAATCCCTTAGAAATCACTAATCAGGCTGATTTTTAGTTTACAGGCCCACCAAGGAACTGGCCAAACATCCATGAGGTCAGCGTCCACCAAGAGTGTATGGCCAGTCCATCGGTGAACTTGTAAACCAAAAATCAGCCTGATTAGTGATTTAAACCTTTGGATCTTTGCACCCAAATAACACTCAATAATTCTCAAATCAGCCTGATTAGTGATTCAAGACCAAACTAGTTGCTTCAGCTTGCAAAACAGAACATTATTCAATGCAAAATTTAAGAAAGATAATATTGATGGTGGCGTGACCAAAGCTTGGAAACCAATTTGTTCATCCTAGAATTCATAGATATGGAAAACAAAACAAGACACAGAAAGAACGACTAAGTTGAAACCAAGAAACAAAAGGATTATAATGTTGAAAAGCTACTGTTGATCAAAAGTTATCTCTTGATAAAAATGATACAGCACTCAAAAGTTTCCTTATAAAGTTCTGAATAATACATTCAGTAATTTCCTACCTTTCATAATGTTAGTAAGAGGATCCATAAACTTTAGTTGAAACTTAAAAAGTTATTGATTGATTTTCCAGATTCAGTCCATTAAAATAAGATGTATTCAGTTAATTCTCTAACGGAAAGTCAGCAACTAATCATGTATCCTCATATTGTTGTTTAACATAAATGGCACAAAAATCAAGTGCAAACCAGGACTAGTGCATTGATTGCCCAAGTCCCAATTGAATGACCAATGGGAACTTCAAATCATATGGTTCATGAGTGGCTGCAATAGATCCCTTCAACAAAATGTGCATTTTGACAAACATGTAGAAAAGCACACAGCCACAAAACCTGTGGCCTAGTGTTCCAGCCTGCTATAAGTGCATGCATGCATTAAAAGAAAAGATGTAATTACAAGCTTTTATATCATACTTGCATGCTCCCGTGCAGTCAGGATAGTAGTTAACCTGCATTTCATGGAGATTAGAATCAAGGAGTTCTTTTGAAAGCACACCAAAACAGAACTTTTCAATGACAAAAAATAGAAGACAGATGTACCATAAAGTGGTAGAATATCATTGCCTAACTATTAACACCGGAGAAGGAAACCGCAACGAGAATGCAAAGGATATAAATCTCCTGAAGAACAGGGGCAAAAGTACGAATGGTAGCCTGCTCACAGATTCAACAATTGTACTAGTGGCACACAAACAACTGACTGCAGCTAGAGCACGCACCAGAATCATTAGCCTCATCATCAACTTCAGCTGTGTTCATACACTTCCAAAATGTAGCAGCCAAAAGAGGAAAAATAAGAGTTTGAGTCAGAAGATAATTAGATAACTAAATTTGTATACTCATGTAGATATGATGCCATCAAAGTTAGTAAATTACTAGATTCTGACATAATCCAAGAGCATAAGGTGCCATCTCTTCCCCAAGCTTGTCCACGATAGTCTCAAGGGTGAATACAAGGTCCTCATTCTCAACCTCATTCATAAGTTTAAAGAACTCTGAGGACAAGACATTGAATCTAAGAAACAAATTGGATGACAGGATGGTAGGAATACCGATAAAAGTCTCGTAAACCACGTACCGTCAAGTAATTGAGGAAGAATTGGACGGATCTAACTCAAATCTGCACAATGGAACAAACACATTATGTTGATGCACATAACAATTATGGGAAGGCATTGGGATTTGGGAAATCGAACTAAATACAAGAGACTGTGGGACATATACCTTTACAAGCTTCAACAAAAGAGCGTAGTGTGAAAACTGAATCAACACGGACTAGAAGCTCTGGATCGCGCAACCCAGAAACAACACTTAGCAATTTGTTGCAAATATTGTTCTGGTCTAAGAAGTTTATATGGGCATACCAGCCTGCAACCCATGCGCTAATATACCAACAATCAGTAAAAAAAAAATATAAAAGGAAGACAAAAATTAATGCAAAGGGTAACAACTGGGAAAGAGATGTGAAGTTAATATTATCAAAAAACATGCCACGATAACGATAAGCATGTTGAAAAGTAAATCTTCATACAAATAGAAATACAAGTAGAACCAAGAAATTGTATTCTCTATACTCCTCCCTCATGTAGTAGACAGGAAAAAAAGGAAGAAAAGAATGTCTTTCATTTCCCATGAGAAAACCACCCTCGGATGTGCATGCTATAGAAGGAACACATTAAAAGTGCTCCCATCAAGAAAGAATTTCCTGTTGATACTCTTTTCAGTCTTCCATCTAGCCCTACTAACTTGCTTCGAGAAAATATAAGTGACTAGAGTGATAAGAGGTATGGGGAAAGGAAAAAATCACAAAAAAGGGCTAGAAAAGGGAAAAGAAATAGGAGAAAGTAAGAAACACCATATTTTCTAGATACACCATTGATTTTGTTCCTTTTTTTTTCTCTTAGTGATGTTGAACTTTGGCCTTCTACTCCTTTCAGATTTAAATGGATGAGTGTTGGAGTTTAGGGTTAGGATTAGGGGTTTGTTGGGGTCTATTAAGCTAGGCTATAACAGATTGTGGCAAGTATGAGTTTATAGACGAAAATAGAAATAATTGAAGAAATGTAGGTTTTATTCATAGTAAGTAGTAAATTGAAAAACTAGAAGGAATTGTAATTGGGAGAGCTTACTAATCCTGAAAAAGAAGGATATTGGTTGGATTTTATTAACGTGAAAGAAATACAATATAAAAGATATATTTGGATGGATCAGATCCCAATCCCCTTGGACGTTTGCCAAGTGTCCCAACCTTTATATCTAATCACAAGGAAGCATTCTCCCCAAATGGAAACAAATTCAAACTCTGGAGAAATTTCAAAATAGTTAACAATAAGGATAAGACTAGTCCATGGTTAAAGAAATATACCATAAGTGCAGCCATCCCAACATCAAGAACTGAAAGCCAAAAGATTCTCTGGCTTGGGTTAAAGAGCAATGTCTGAATGTTAGGGGTTCCAAGGTTACAATTTTGGACAACTTGTGCCCATGTTTCACACAGATTGTCTCTTTCTAATTGATGTCTTATGCAAGATTTTCATAAGATCATTTAAACAAGTCAATGGTTGCTAATATAGCAAGTGGATAAAAATAGTGGCTATTATTAATGACAAATTGTTTCAATTCTACCGTACAACTCCAACATGTTTACCTAAAAAACACTTACATATTCACTTTGTTTGTAGGCTGCTGCTATAGCATGAACTTGTGACAACTGAACAAGCTCATAAAGCTGATGCTCCTGTCTGCATAAATGTAGAAGCAAAATTAACTAATTTTTGGGCCTAACACTAAATACTACTGGCAAAGGAGATACATTCAGTTGCTAGTTTTGGTTGCCAGACTTGAGAGATGGCTTTAAGTAATCTGTGGTCTTGTGTGAAAGAAATCAATCATGATCCTGAAATTATGGTTGGAGAAGCATGAAATTAAAGAGAACTTTTTAACAAAACCAAATCTAAACCAAACAAGATCATGGGGACATGATCCAAAATCTATAAATTCTATAGATTCTAAAACAAAAAATATCAACTCAAATCAGTGTTAAACAAGATCTAAGAACACTTGCAATGCAAGTATTTATTGGTAGGGTCGAAGTTACCTATAAATTGCAGCACAAACAGGGTGTTTGGTAACAAGTTCGGAGTTGTGTGGCAAGAGTCCATCCATGTATAAATGGTACAAGTTAAATCCAACTAGCACATCAATAAGAAGCGAATGTGTAAGCACATGTGGCACTCTATAAGTTCAGTTTGGTACCAAATGCCCCTTAAATTAATTCCTGCTTAGATGGCGGGCTCCTCAGAACCTGAAACCTGCAACCAAACACCACAGAATGATAAGTTTGGGGTACGCCCCAGAATTCTTATGAGTCATTGGATTTCCTGTACACTCGACACATACCCGTTAGTCATAATAACAATCCTAATAAGACCTTTTTTTTCTTATAAACCAATGGATTTGCTCAAAATCTCTATTCTTCAAGCCCGAACCCAGCACCTCGGCATCTGACACATACACCTGACCACCCTATATTTTCAAAAGAAATTTTAAATTTCAAAAATTCAAAACAGTGTTTTGAGGGGTACATGTTGAATACTGATGCGCTGTGCTTTTGGCTTGTAACACAGCGTTGTAGAACTAAAATAGGCGGAAAAAAAAGGCAACACACTCTTTCGAACCCAATGATCCATGAGTGATTGGTACACTATTTGATGGAGCTACATACCAACAATTAGGTTGATTGGTGATCTCTAGCCGTTGGATTCTAGCATTTTTCATGGGGTGATTTCTAGCAGTTGATTTGAGCTTGTTTTTAAAAAAATTAGCTAAAGTCAGCAATCTTGTTGATTTTTGGTGTGTAGGTCCATTAAGGGTGGGCCAATTATTCAGGGTCCAGTGGACCCAAAAGTATGCCACGTGATGTACTATGTGTGCCCTACAACCCCACATGGAAAAGGCCCCTGGCTCAGACTAATTTTTTTGATAATTTTTAAATTTCATCTAAAACTAATAAAAATATTTGTGGGTTTGAATTTTTTCAGGAGTCACCACCCATGCACCTAGTTCCAGGTCCTTCACCCATATTCAAGAACATATTTTGTGCGGAGCTTACCTCTGTGTGCATGAGAGCTTCATATAGTGAGTCGTTCACTGTTAGTAAGAAATATAAATCTCGGGGATGTGGGATATAATGCTCCAGTCCTCTCCTTCTTACCTGCAACGTGGTGCCAGAATAGGACAGTTGTTGATCATCAATTATTAAAGCGTGATGAGATGTCGTAATTCCTCGGAAATACACATCCAAGGAATTGGAGTCCTCAATTTTCAATCTTTGGAGCTCTGTGAGTTGTGCCAATCCTTGGGGGAGTGACGAATGCGGTGAACGCCTGATAAACAAATACTTGAGAGGGTTGTTGTTGTTGAGGATGGGCAGTGACCTTGAAAGAACACCTGCATCTCCACTTAAAGTCAAATCCTCAAGGAGCAGAGGAAGGCATGATATATAGTGTCCCACCCAATTCTGGACATTGTGCTGTCCACAATTCCCTTAATGCATCAAGAGAGAAGATGTGGTGCGGCATCGCCTTCAACCTGGGGCAACTCCAAAGTGATAAACTTCTCAGACAAGGCATAATAATAATATCTCATCTTCCTCCAAAAACATTTTCGTCATCTTGCAGCATCACCCACTCCTCCCACTCTTCCATAAATCTAAAACACAGATCCTTCAAGTTTGGAAATACTACTATCGGTGTTGATATACCAATCAATATCACCCAAAAATCAGACATGCAGAATAGAAAATATAAATATTTAAGAGAAATGAGAAATAAAGATCCGAAGGTTAAAAGGGAAGACATGAACCGGGAGACGAGCATAGGCTCGTTGCTAATTGCCTCGGAGGCTGCAACATCGAATCGCTTCCAGGTTGATTCCCGCTTCTCTCCATTATGTCTTTTTCTTCTTGGCTTTGTCTTCTTGAAATCTGATCAAGCTAGCACTCCTTAAAGAGCTCTTGGTCGACATTTGAGAAGACCTTCACTTTCAAGCTCTGTACAACCTGGTTCCAATGGGTCTGAGTGCTCCTCTCCATACAAAAAATAATATACTTAAGAAAAAATGAGAAACAAACCCTAAATAGGATCGCACTACTCATAAATTCTTTAACATTTGCAACATCAAAATCAAAACACAAAATGTTTAATACAAAATTTCTAAAACCCCTAAATTCAAACTCAAAACCAAAAACATCCCAAATCTTTCAAAAATAGTGACAAAAA
This sequence comes from Euptelea pleiosperma, assembly GCA_035048495.1. Classification (NCBI taxonomy): domain Eukaryota; kingdom Viridiplantae; phylum Streptophyta; class Magnoliopsida; order Ranunculales; family Eupteleaceae; genus Euptelea; species Euptelea pleiosperma. The sequence continues at coordinate 6,217,187 of CM068549.1, forward strand.
ACCAACCCGTAGTGAAGCTTTCATCATGTCGACTATTCAGCCCTTGAAATCCCTAAAAATCTCTTCGACTATTCTAGACAAGCAGATCTAGGTTTGTTAGCATGTTCATTTTCGACGAAAACCCTATATTTTGCGGAGAAACAATGAAAGTGCAAAAAGAGAAATCTCTCTTTATGTTGTAGATTTTCTTCACCAGACGAGGATGGAACCGACTTGGCCAAATCTGGTACTTGGAAAATGAGATCGTAAGGGTTAGGGTTGGGAGGAGGAGAGAATATAAAATTAGGATTTAAGTTTTCTTCTTCTTGGACGAGGAGGTGGTGGTGTGGAAGTTGTTGAAACCATAAGCTTTGGAATGGTAGCGAGAGCGATGAGGAATTGCGAGTGGAAGCGGAGAAATCAGAAGATCTGCAGCAAATCGTTCAACTCCAAAAATGCACGCAGCCGACGAGGATGAGAAGCCGCAGTGAATGGCTTTTGCCAATCAACTTCGGTGACAGCGACGGCGACATGGTGGAGGGCAGCTTCGATTTTGGGTTTCTGAAAGAGGGAGAGGATGAGAGAAAGAAAGAAAGAAAAGAAAGAACGAAAGAGTTAAGAGTTTTAGGGCGCAAAATTGATAAAATATTCACGGCGTTCAATAATAGAACGCAATTACATTAATTTTTTTACTAGTTTTTCGCACCGAACACCTTGAAAATAACATATTAATGGTGTTTTACTCCAAAACGCCGTGAAACATTAGACATTTATAGCGTTCCGTATTAAACGCTGTGCAATTAATGCCATTGTAGCTCTAATTTGTTGTAGTGATTGTAAATTCTTATTTTAATATTATATATATATATATATATATATATATATATATATATATATATATATATATATATATATCAATTAATTAATTATTAAAAATTATATTTCTCGGATCGGGTCTGGCCGAGTCGGGTTGGTCTGGCTTGGGCACAGCCTGGTTGTGGCTTGGCATGTGCCTGGGCATGGGCATGGCCTAGCATGTATGGGCAGTGTCGGGCATGGCCTGGGCATGGCCTAGCATGTACGGGCCACTTGGGCATTTTTAGGCATGGCCTAGGCATTTTGCCAAGCACCTGGGGACCCGAGTCAACTCGCCGAGTCCACTGGGCAAACACTAATCCTTATCATAAACGGTGCCCAATCTCACGATAGGCGACCCAAGTGGGTCCCATCAACTCAAGCAAGGCCTTTGACTTTCATGTGGGCCCATGGCCCACCAAAAAGTGAAAATCATAGGTGGTGGGACCCACACACCCAAAATGTACATATTGTGAGAGCCATTGGATTGCGTGGTCTATGTAGGCCACAATTTCCACGGTTAAGTTCGCCAAACAGGGTAGGCCCATAGACCACACATCAATCACGATGGTGATCTAAAAGTGCTCCGCTACTTGATGGATGGTCCATCACTAAATGGACCGTATATCAAAATCGGCCAAGATGATGATTTCTGGCCATAGAGTTGGTGGTTGGTTGTTGATACACAAAAATCAACTTTATTTGGGGTCAATTCTAACCGTTGGATCGGGGTCATTTGCATGGACTGATTTTAACCATGGGATTTAATGAACACCATGATCAAAATCAAGAAGACCACTAATCATTATTTAAGTCCAAGAAAACAATAACCATTATTAATATCTAATATTTTCATAACTAACAACTAACATTAATTTATTATTATAAAACATTAACAATTAACATTATTTTATTCTTTAAAGCAACTAATCCTTTGTTTTATTATATATATATTTGTAACTTCATTACATATTTTCCATATGGGGCCACCCTTGTTTTGGCCCCACGCATGACACGTTAAAAGGGTGGGTCCCACAACTACCAAATGGACCCACAAACACCGTACCCCATACACACCTCTATTAGGTGGGATCTACCAAAACAGCGAGTCACGTGGCACATTCATGGAGGATACTTATCGCATGGATGTTGGACCAATTCCTAGGTGAACTTAGGAACCACAATCTGCTTGGTTGATGCCCTTCATCAACCGTTGGATCTAAGATCACCCTAGAGGGTTAATCTTAATGGTGAGGATTGGACAGCAATGGGAGTGCAAGTGTGAAGGCTTGATGGGATTGGTAGGGAATCAAATGAGGGTGTGAGATGGTAAGGCATGATGGAGTGGGCTGGCAATGAAGCTGCATGGGCAGCAAGTGGTGCAAGGGAATAGAAGGCTACAAGGATGAGGAGAAGGGATATATAGGGTGTATTGGAAAGGTGGGATGCTGCTGGCCACATGTGTTGGCGAAGACCATGAAAGTGTCGGCCGGCGCAAGGGATGGTGAGTTGGAGACGTACGTGGGAAACACGACAATGGCCTAATGATGGACTGAAACGGTGGATAGCTATAAGTCCATAAGGAAAGCTGCACGGGGTAGTAATAGGGCTGCATGGACATTAGGCCATATCCTAGATGAACCTACGAACCTAGATAAAGCCATGGCTGGATGTATGGTTGGGTCGGTTGGAAAGGGTGACCCGGGGTTCGGTAGAACAATTGTTGAACAAGATGGTGATGGTCTCAGGGTGGTCCATCACTTGATGGGCCCAACACACCAAAATCAACTTTGGTTGGTGATCACAAGTGGTCCACCAATTGATGGACCCACACACTAATTCAGTTTCTTGGTGATTTGTGGCCGTTGGATTGATGGCCTAACCACCAAAAATCATTTTCTCAACCTTTTCATTTTATTTTATTTTTCTCTTTCCTCAAATAGGGACATTTCCCTTGTTTTGATTCAAACATTGAACCACAACAGGGGCACCGCCCCATACATGTTAAACACCCTATGACGGGCTCCACGACTTCCAAGTGGACCCACCAAAACCGTACCTACACCAACCATTGAAATCTGCACTTTGTTTTTCGCTCTTTTCATTAAAAATAGAGGTGCTGCCCTGTTGAAAGAAAAGTTGCAGGTCCAGCAACAAAAAGCTCTACTCCTAACCCAAATCCACGACCCTAGAGGTCCAAATTACCTTCTTACAGACCCATTAGACCCCTCTCAATACCCTTCAATCCCAGCACCCTTCTAGTGGAGGAAAAAGGACACTAAATCCTATGAAAATGGTGAAACGTCCAAAACAGGGACTGTTTTTAGAGCATAAAATGGCCATCATTGGCTGCTACTTGGACCCTATTTGTGCATACCTCATTCACCTACATATGGTTTTTACTTTAGGACCTAATTTAAACCATAAAAACTTAGCAAATCTAGACTAGAAACCACCATCCAAATCGGGAAAAAGAAAAGAACTTCAAGTTTAACAAGTATGGAATTTAAACAAAATACAAAGAATGCTACAAACTGAAAAGGGGTGTAACCACAGTAGCATAAAGAAGACTTGATGAAGAAAAATGTAAGAAAAGGAGGGCAAGGGAAGAAGGAGATGCCATTTACCTTGTGGTGGAGCTTTTCCTCTCCAAGGCGTGGTGCACCTTCTTACTCCACGACTTTCGCTAGTTCTCAAGCTACTGCCATTAACGGTTCAGCATGGAGTGGGAAGAGGGGAGAACAACATACTCACCTGTGAGCTCAATTGTTTGAGAGATGAAGGAGAGAGGAGAGAGGGTTTAAGGGAATGACAAAGATGAGTTGTTTCCTAGCTCCCACGAGAGTCACTCTCCCTTTCATACTGTTTTCCAATTGCTTCCCACTCAAGCCACTCTTTCAATTTATATTTGTTCCTTAGGATGGCATAGTGGTAATATTGAAAAGGGTAAGTTTGTCCTTTCACTAGACTTGGACACATTAGTCATTTGTTTAAAAGAATTGTTTGACACTTGTCGCCATCCTATGAATTATTTCGACACATGTCGCAACATAGGGTGTGGTAGGTAGGAGTAGTTGAGATGCCATCATTGCATTGCTATGGTGTCTGATGAGTACACCAACCTACGGCACACCCAATAGCATTTCGTTTATAACGTGTGATAGGTCGTGACTCTCAAAAATCCAACCGTACGGATGCGAAGAGCATTCTGTCCTCTTCGAATGGCAAGTCGGGCGAAACTCCATTATCGAAGGCACGGTGAGATTAAGCTAAGATTGTGTATGAAACACCTGGTTTAGGGCTATATTATCCAAAATGAAACCCGGAACATGTCGGAACGCTTTCAAGGTGTCCAGAGAAGTGGAAGTTGTTGTCATTGGAGAATTCCAACAACCAAGGACCCCCTAGAGTCACGCAGTAGGTCTCATAACTCGAGGAAAAAAATGCTCAAAAATGGGTCCGAAATCCTAGAAGGAGACCCGAAAAGTTCTTAAAGGATCCGAAAGGCCAACCCGAAAATCTGGGTCATTACACCAATCATGGAGCTTCTCTCCGGATCTTGCTATGATGCAGCAACCCTTCGTCTTTCACGCAAAGGAAAATCGAAGGTGGGGATGGAGAAGCTTGGAGACGATTAGCAATGTTTGATTCGGTTGCGGCTTCTTCAATAGGTAGTCTATGCTTGGACGTCAAGGGAAAGATTGTTTAAATAGGTTGGGTTTAGGGTTAAGGGTAAAAGATTTGGAGTTGGAATAGAAATAGGTTTTTATCGGTGGAAGGAGTCGTGCTTTAGTAGAATACGAAAAAGTGAGGAAATACAATAAAGTAAAATAGTAAAATATATGTATATTGAATAGGGTAAGTGGTTTGGACGGTGATGAGGTTTGTTACAATGTACTAGGTTAAGATGATTTAATAAACTAAACATTTTATGAATGAGTTTTGGTAAAAAATAATAACAAGGAAAGAAAATAACAATAAAATATATTGGTCAAGTGTGACATGTACGGCTGTTGGTCCTTACCTTATCTAATAAGGTATATATATATATATATACACTCTATCAAAGTGGGATAGCTAGCTCATATTGTTTATGCAAAGTTAATGGTTTTATGCCTATTACATACTACTAAGTACATTAATTAATATCTATTAGCTTATAGATTAATTAGTTAGTATGTGTCACACTAATTTATTTACATACTTTATATCAAAGTAATATATCTTATAAGTTAATTAATAGTGTAGGGTGTATTACGTACCCACACACATACCTGTATATACGTATACATATGCAATAAATAATAAATAGTATAGGTTATATTCTATATTAAAATTAAATTAGTCATACCTGCCATACTAAAATAACATTCCTAACATGTGGAACTCATTACAGTCCACAAACATGCACGGGTCTACTAAGCCCATGTGGGCCCGCATGAAATGGCCCAAAACCCTTAAAATAAATTTTGTCTCGGAATTGGCCGAAACAAACGCATGCGAAAAAGGTTCTAAAAATTTAAATGGACTAAAATACCATTTTAGGGTTTTCAGGGTTTTACTGAAGACCCTCCCTCCTCACCTCGGTGGAAGTCCCTTTCAAGACTTACTACCATTTTTCTGTGTGATGTTTTCATTTCTTTTTTTTCCACTTCTTTCTTTTCCTTTTTCCCCATTCTTGGGGCGCTTGTAAATTCTTTCCTTTTGCCTTTATAATACTCATCATTTAGCAAAAAAAAAATTAACAATTCGTCTTTCTCCAAATAAGTGGCAAAAATTGTTAAACTACTTTCTAAGTATAAGATCATTTGGGTGAGAAAGGATGATAAAAAATATCTTATGATTCATTCTGCTGTCAATGCCCTAGAGAACAACAAATGGTATTTAGACAATGGTTGTTCTAGGCCCATGACTGGAGATAAATCAATATTTTTTAATATTGATGATCATAAGGATGTGAGTGTGACTTTTGGAGATAGGAGTATGGCTAAAGTTATTGGCCGAGGAAGTGTTCAAGCTACAGGCATTCCTATGCTTGATAATGTTCTTTGTATCGAAGGACTGAAAGCTAATCTTCTAAACATAAGTCAAATATGCAATAATAATCATACAGTTAAATTCACTAGCCAAGGATGTGATGTTATTGATGAATCTGGAAAATGTATTATGAGATGATCAAGAACCTCTGAAAATAGTTATATTATTGGTAGAAATCAAGATTATTTGTAATTCTACTAAAATGAATGATTTTGACTTATGGCACAAAAGACTAAGTCACATGAACCAAAAGGACCTAGTTAAAATCACTAATAAAGAATTAGTGAGAGGTGCACTCAAATTCGGAAAACCTACCAGCACTTTTTGTGAGGCTTGCCAAATTGGTAAACAAATCAAAAGTTCTCACAAAAAGGAAAATTATTGTGTTACCTCCAAAGTGCTTGATCTGATTCACATGGATCTTATCGGTCCCATTAGGATTGAAAGTTTGGGAGGAAAAAGATACATTCTTGTTATGATAGATGATTATTCTAGACTTATCTGTATTGTTTTTCTTAGAAAAAAATTTGATGCCTTCGAAGAATGTAAAAAGATGTGCCAAAAAATTCAAAATGAAAAGGGCTATAGTATAGTCAGGATTCGAACTGACCATGGAGGAGAATTTGAAGATTCTCGACTCACCGAATACCGTGATGCCATTGGCATTAAACATAAATTTTCTGTGCCTATTACACCACAACAGAATAGAGTGGTAGAAAGAAAGAATAGGGTGATTCAAAAAATGGCCCGGGTAATTCTTCACAGCAAAAATTTACCTCAAAACTTATAGGCTGAAGCAGTGAATACTGCCTGTTATACTCTTAATAGGGTATATTTAAGACCATGAACTTTAAACACTCCATATGAAATTTGGTCTAGTAAGAAACCAAATGTCAAATATTTTAGAGTTTTTTGTAGTAAATGCTATATTCTTAGAAAGAGAATCTCTGGGAAAATTTGACAAAAGAGGAGATGAATGAAGTTTTCTAGGTTACTCTACTAATAGTAGAGCATATTGTGTTCTAAATCAAAGAGCTAGAACTATAATGGAATCTATTAATGTAGTTATTGATGATTTGAATATTGAAGGAATTTCTTCTCAAGATGACAATCATGATGATATTTGTCAAGGTGTTGAAGACATTCAACTAACTCCATCTTCTAGTAATCTTCATGCTGATAAATATCTTCCCTTATGGGTTAAGAAAAATCATCCAAGTAATGATATCATTAGAGATGTTGAGAGTAGAGTTCAAACTAGGAGACATATTGAAAATTTTGTTAATTTTGTTTGTTATATTTCTCAAATTGAACCAAAAAATATTTCTAAAGCTCTTACTAATGAAAATTGGATTAGTGATATGCAAGAGGAACTAAGCCAATTTTCTAGGAATGATGTTTGATATTTATTGCCCAGACCGAAAGATACTAACGTTATTGGCACTAAATGGATTTACAAGAACAAATCTGATGAGAGTGGTACTGTTGACAGAAACAAAGCCAGACTTGTAGCTCAAGGCTACACTAAAATAAGGCATTGATTTTGATGATACTTTTGCCCTAGTAGTTAGACTGAAATCTATTCCCATCTTGCTTGCTATTGCATGTCATCTTAAATTCAAACTTTTTTAAATGGATGTCAAGAGTGCCTTCTTGAATGGTGTTCTTTAAGAAGAAGTGTTTGTGGAACAACCGAAAAGGGTATGAGGATCCAAAATTTCTTGATCAAGTTTATCGCCTTAAAAAGGCTTTCTATGGCTTAAAACAAGCTCCCAGGGATTGGTATGAGAGATTGACCATTTTTCTTCTTTATCAAGGATTTATCGAAGAAGAAGTGGACAAGACTTTATTTGCTAAAAACTTGCAGTGTTCTTGCCATCAGTTGATTTTGAAACTCCATTATAATCGACTGTTGGCTTCCCAATGGTAACTAAGAAAATAGCTACCTCCAAAAACTAGAGTCAAAGCCGTCTCTATGGCCCTGTCAGAAATTGAAGTCTGAGTCTTATTACTACATAAAAGGGCTACCTACGGGGAGTGTGAAAGCTACCATTGTTCTTTAAAAAAAAATGAGTGAAAAATAGCCAATTTTGCTAGAAAAATTTCTTATCCTACTAGCAAATACACTTATAAAATTACATGAGTAATAAGTGAGAACCCCTGATATTCGCTCAAAAGTGCTTATTTTAAGCCATTATCCTTTTAGCGTTGTCACATTCTCTTACGTAAAACTTTTATTTTTGTCGACTTTTCCACGTAAGCGTTTCTTCCATTGCGTAGAACACATCATTTAGACGTGCCTAATGCTGGGAGAGCCAGAGAGTCGGAAAAGCCTGAGAGAAGATCAAGAGAGAAGGAGAGCCAAGTGCCTAGGAAGAGACTAAGGAGATTAAAGTTAATCAACTAACACAAGACGAAAGCTTGCTCAGTTGGTGAAATATGCAGAAGACCAAGTCAAAGACCAGGGTTCAAGATCCTCTTCTAGCATTTTCTCTTTATTTTTTGTAATAATTTCTCTCTTCTCTCTAAACCCTCGTTTTCTCTCTACTCTCAAGTCTAAATCATCCGATCCTTTCTCCCTTTGCAATCACTCGATCCTACGGCCAACCTTAGCCGATCTCCATCGTTCGATGAACCATCCGATCATCACCATCCATTTGTACAAATCGATCATCCGGCCGATCACCCACTTCCCATCCGATTGTCATCATATCTAATCCATTGGCCCGAGAGTTCTTTTTACAAAAATGGAAAGATTCTTTTAAAATCATATTTTGGAAAATTTTTGAAAATAAAAAAAGAAAAGAATCTACATTCAATTTCAAAATAACATCTTTTTGAAAAAGGTTTTAAAAGAAGAATGCCATTTTTGGGTATGGAATGTTTTTTTCAAACGAACGGTTGAGATCTTTTGGAGGAGAATCTCGCCTTTAAAAGAGGTATTAATGTGCTTAATGAAAGTAGGGTTTTTCTTTGTCGTCGGATCGGAAACCCTTGATTTCAACAATACTTGTAAATCCTCCGATTTGGTTCACTTAATCTGCAAAAATGTAGACTTGCATAGTGGCTCGTGTCGGATATTGATATTTGCTCAAAAGTGCTTATTTTAAGCCATTATCCTTATAGCGATGTCGCATTCTCCTACGTAAAACTTGTCTTTTCGTCAACTTTTCCACGTAAGAGTTTCTTCCATTGCGTAGAATGCATTCTTTAGATGAAAATTGACTATTTACATGAAATATACACATTTCGGATAGTCTAGTATCAAGCCGTTTTAGTTGAATCTCATTACGTGCTTTTTCACTTGCAAGAGACCCTATCGGGCTAGTCTCAAGGACTAGCGAGCCCATGATCAACCACAGAAGACTTCTATCAAAGCTTAAAGAGCCAATAGGCTAAGATAAGAAGATAGAAGCCAAGTACGGGCAAAGCCAGAGGATCGTAGAGCGGGAACAAAGACTAAGAGAGAGAACAAAAGCTGAAGACCAAGACAAGGACCAAGGTGTTAAAGGCTACACCAATTGACAACACAAGCTAGCTTGCTTAATTGGCGAAGCTTATGAAGAAGAATGTAGAAGACCAGGGTTCATGACCCTCCGCCTGCTCTTTTCTCTTTGTTTTTGTATTATTTTCTCTCTCCTCTCTCTCCATCTCTCTAAACCCTAACATCTAACCTATAGATCATCTCATCCCACCATGAGATCCTCATATTGACCATCCGATCACTCTCTCCTTTATCTAACTGCCCATATCTCACCATCTGATTATCTAATTTACCATCCCGATCATTCGATCAACCATCGATCTTTGATCTCTAATCTTAATTCTTAACGATCTCGTCATCTCCTTTCTGAGCCTTTAGATCATCATAGGATCACCTTCCCACATAATCCTAGAGCTCTGCTTGATTCTCTCATTGAGATGCAAACGCATGCATCTATGCTCTCAAAGAGAAGCACATGCTTTGCAAATACTTGCAACCCTTACAAGTGAATGCATGATTTGCAAACACTCGCAACCCTTCTCTCACAAAGAAGGATATTTTGATCTAATGGCTATGAAGGAAGCTGTAGCCACGCACGAGCTATATTCTACTCAGAATTTGGCAGCAGCTTATCATGTGGAAGAATAGTCCACATCAGCAAGAGACAGAACTCATTCCCCTTCGTGTTTAAGGTGGCAGACAGATAGTAGATATTCTCCAACCGCTCCACCTCATCTCCTATCTCTTCATCCACATGGCAGCAAGAGACTAAGTCACCTCCCTTCACGCTTCTCTCAAACCACTCCCATATAAAGAAACCTACGGTTTCTTGAATAAGTGATTCCCTCCCCCTTCTCTTCCTCTCTTTCTTCTTTCTTCCTCTTCTTCTTCTTCACCCTTCTTCTCCGGCGAGCTCACCATTAACGCCTCCACCTCGAGGTGCAAAGCTTCGAACAGCAACGTCTCCTTGCTGCCCATTCCATCCGCCACAATCGTAGGTGATCTCCACCAACAGCTAAGCATCCTTGCTGGCTGTTACATGGCCTACAACTCCATCCAACGGCCAAGCCATTTTCCATGAACCAGTCAACCCCAACGGTGCTCCTCCACCTTCTTCTTCTTCTTTTTCTTCTTCTTCTCCATCTTTCCATTGGAGTAGCTGCAACTCTGGCCTGCTGCTCCCTCAACCACGCTGGTTCATTCTTCCTCTTCTTTTTCTTCTCCACTATTGCAAGGACTGTGGTTCTCCATCCTTTTCTATCTTCCACGCTGCCCAGCAATCCCTATCACTTTTCATCATCTTCTTCACGGTACCACAGCCTGCAACCCCCACAAATTCCCTCTCCAGCCGGTCTGAAATTCAGATCTGGAAATCAAGGTTGCTCATGCAACTCCAGCCGAACCACAACGCAACCAGCTGCATCCATCTCAGTCACACACCGTCACCACCAACCATTCTCTCCATCTGTTGCTGAATTAACAACAGAACTGCCTTCTTCTTTCTTTAAGAGTTGCACGCCTGCAACTCTATCATCTACCAGTCTGGCAAGCCTCCATCAGCCGTTCCGCCTTGCACCACCACCTGCTCCTCCATTCAACGTTGCAACTCACACTGCCAGGACTGGATTTCCACTTGCTGCACCACCATTTCTTCGTGAGACTTGACCGTTGCACACCTGCAACACCGCCTATCCCTCTTCCTCTCCATGAACTCCTCCTCCACGTCTCAAAATAGGCTACCCACGGTTGCAAATGTGACTGCAACTTCCACCTGCAATCAGTAGCTCCGGCGACCACCATTAATGCCGGAGCGATCTGATTTTTGTGCCAACAACCACCTCTTGCAGCACATCTGGCGCACTTGCAGAATCGTTGAACATCTCCACCGTCTTATTCTCCATCAACCTCTTGTTGGATCTACAAATCCACTTGCTGGATTCATCCAAGGTGCTCCTTCTTCACCTTTTCTTTGGGTTGCATCCCTGCAACTTCCACAGGTTGAACCTACAACAGCCAGCACTACAGTGTGCACCACCGTCCTCACCACCACTATGGAAACACCCCTCTCCTTGCTACTGCACCTCCTATTTTAGCCCCTGCACTCACCTTAGTGCAACCCGCTGCTACCACCTACCTTCTCCACTATCACGGCTTGCTACCATTTCTTCTTTACTGGCAGCAAGTTCTACTTCTCCACATCTTGTCCTCGTGGACAACATCCCATCATCAAACGGACAAAGCTCCACCACATCCTCCATGCACATAAGCAACCTTCTTCCACCAGCAAGCTTGAACGCCCTAACCATAGTTCGATCTATCCAAAAGAAAAGGTATTGCTGCCCATCATCTTCTCACTTGTATGCATCTCCTCCGGTCAACTTTCAAGGTGAGTGTTGACTTTCTCTCTCTACCCTCTCTTTCTCTCTCTAAAATTCTTCATTCTCTCTCTAACTTAATCCTCATTTTCTCTCTCTAGTTTCTCTAATTGCTTTCTAGCATAGTTAATTATTGCATTTTCATTTTGTTTAAATTTCAATTGATTGTAATAAAGAATTTTTAATTAATTTAATGGTTATTATGCAATTTCTTATTTGATTAATGTTCTTTGTGATTCTCAAAATTTGCAGCATTTTCTCTCACTAAGAATCCCCAACTATGTTTTAAAATCACATTTTCCAACATTCTCACATCTTCCATCATTTCTAAGCAAATTCATATTCATTCGTCTTTATTTGACCTAACCCCGAGTGTGGACGATATCTGACATGAGCCACTATGCAAGTCTATATTTTTGCAGATTAAGTGAACCAAATCGGAGAAATTACAAATCTTGTTGAACTTTAGGGTTTCTTATCCAACGACACGGGAAAAACCTAATTTCAGATATCATTCGCACTCGGGGTTAGGGCAAATAATTGAACAATTGAATAGAAATTTGCTTAGAAGACAATGGAAGGGTAAGAGTGGTGAATAATGATCGAGAATTAAAACAATCATTTTGGAGATGAAAATTATCAAGATGAATTAAAACAAAATGTGACAAATAAAATAACAAGATTCAAAATAAAATTTACTAACTTTATTGATCACAAATCAAAGTTACATACATTTAACTATTGAAATAAAACTTATTCTAGAAAGCATCAATTAGAGAGAGAAAGAGTGGTAAAAGTAGAGAGAGAAAGTGAAAGTAGAGAAGAAATACCTACGTGACTTACCGAGAGGTGGTTAGACGATGGAGGCAATCTTGTGGCTGCCCGTAGTAATGGATCAGCCAAGTGGTCTTCGGCCAACGGAATGGGTGGTGAGCATGGACCACGACTTGGAAAAGGGGATGCTGTTAATGGTGAGGATGTGTAAGGGTACCAAAGATGAAGTTGCACCGTGAAGGAGGAAAGCCGGCCGTGAACCACCATGGTACGCCCGTGGTGGAAAAGATGACACAGACCGAAATAAGTGGATCCTAGCCGTGAGGGTGGTGTGCAACCTGGTGCACAGGTGGTTCTACTCGGTCTTGCACAAGAGGAAGCACTTGCATGTGGAGGTGGATATCATAACCAAGCAGGCTGCAAAGGGGACAGAGAGATGGAGAAGGATTGATGGAGCGCTGCTGCTTGGTGCTGGAGTAGAACTCCACGTGTAGTAGGTGGTTCAATGGAAAATGGTGAGAACTCCGGAGCAACTATAGTAGCGAGAGGAGATATGAAATAGAGAGGTTGTAGGCAGGGAATGGCTGCAAGGAGGAGAAACTGCTCGAAGAAGAGGTGGGCTGTCACGTCCCAATTTCGGATACCCAGATACGACCCGAAAGTCCGTGGACCGACCTGTACCTGAACCCAGAGGTGATCTAATACCCTGAACTTTCGTTCTAGGGTATTATGGTAAATTCACTGATATTCGCTCAAAAGTGCTTATTTTAAGTAATTATCTTTTTAGCGTTATTGCATTCTCCTACGTAAAATACTCTATTTACCTACTTTTCTACGTAAGAGTCTCTTCTGTTGCGTAGAACACACTTTTCTGGACGAAATGGTATATTTGCATGCATTAAACACATTTTCGGAAGTCTAAATATTAAGCCGTTCTGATAAAGTCTCATTACGCGCTTTTTCTGTCGCAGGAAACCCCGATGGGACGGTTCTCGAGACTTGTGGGCCCAAATCGATCATGAAAGCCCATTATCAAAGCTTAACAAGCCCACATGCTATGACTAGAAGATATGGGCCAAATATGGGCCGAATAAGAGGACCAAAAAGCCAGCCCAAAGAACGAAGAGAGTAGGAGAGCCAATGACCAAGAGACGGACCAAAGCGTTTAAAGCCACATGAGTCAGCAAAGAATGATGGTCGACTCTACTGGAGAAGCGTGAGGATGGTCACAGTGAAGACCAGGGTTCCAGACCCTCCGCCAGTGCTTTTTTCCATTTTTTGATACTTTTTCTCTCATCTCTTCTTATTCTCTCTCTCTCTCTTCATCTCTCGATCTTCGAATCTACTGACCTAACCCCAGAACTCATACCCATCGGCTCTATCTCATCTCCCTTAGCTTTCTGACCATTGGATCTTCAATCGGACCGTTGGATCTCTCTAGATTCGTCGATTTACCAATCTGGGTCCCAATCAAGTCACCATCCATCCGATCGCCATCAGACTGTCTGTCACATCATCTTGTGAGACGATGGACATCATCAATCCATATGGGCCAGTAGCCGGGCCCAGCTTCATCGACCCGCTGTCCGACCAGTTAGTGGACCCCGCGAATTTCAAAATAATTTTAATTAAATGGGGGGTCCACTAATTGGGGAGATTCCCCATAGAAAAGTAGGTTTTTACTTAAAAAAAAAAAAAAAAAAAAAATTAATTTTTCGTATTTTTTATTTTCAAAAAATACCCTATTTCCATTAAAGGAAATAGGGAGCTTTAAAAGGAGAAGGATAGGGGTTCATTCGAACCCTAATCCCCCTCCAATCTCCTCCTCTCCTTCCCCCTATCCTTTCCCTTCTTCCCCGCGTTCTTTTTTCTCCTCTTCTTCCTCCTTTCTTCTTCGTCTTCTTCCCTATACTTCGCCGGAGTTGCAGGTTTGCAACTCCGGCCGTTCTTCTTCTTCTTCCTCTTTTTCTTCTTCTTCTTCTTCTTCTTCTTCTTCTTCTTCTTCTTCTTCTTCTTCTTGCTGTTGCTGCATAACAGCAGCACCGCTCCTCCTCTTCTCTCGCCGGAGTTGTAGGTCTGCAACTCCGACCACCGCTGCCCTCTCTGCCTGTGCGTCTCTAATCCCCTTCTCCTCCGCTCCTTCTTCTTCTCCTTCGCTTCTTCCTCGTTTTTCCTTCTTCTTCTTCTTCTTCTTCTTCTTGCTTTTTTTCTTTTTCATCTTCTTTAAATCTGTCCGCCGGAGTTGCCGCCTGCAACTCCGGCTGACTACTGTACGTTCGTTCTCCTCTTGGCCACCACTGTTAGACCTGCAACTTGCAGGTGCGCCTCCAGCCGTCAACTTCTACACCACGTGGGGATCAAACCCAGCCCCCTTCTACACGTTTTCCTTGAAAGAGAGAGTTCTCTCTTCTTGCTGAAATGCATCGGTCCGTTCCCCTCCTTCTATGCTGGCGCTCGCCGTTTAGCTCCTCCTTACGAGCCCATCCGTCCCTGCTGCACTTCACAGAGCTGCTGTTCTCCACGGGTCAACCTAAACCAGAGGTTTCATCCTCCTCCACACCTGGTTCGACCGCCCTTCCACCGCCATTCATCTCTTATTCCTTCACGGTTTAAGGGCAGCACAACCCATCGTCACAAACCCCAGCCACTCTCCACCGCTCCACCTTAGCTGCTGCAACATCTCCACCTGTCGAACCTCATGTCCAATGCCTTGGCCGTGACCTCCACATGGTAAGTTCCGAAGTTAAAAAAATAAAAAATAAAAATATTCTATCTCTCCATCTTCTCTCTATCTCACCTCATCTATCTCTATCTTTTATGCTTTTTAGGCTAGTTTCAATTTTTGCTTTTGTTTGTCAATGTAAGCAATTTATATAGATTCAATAAAATTAGGCTTCTTTTGAGCTCTTGTTCTTGATTTTCTTTCACCTTGAATAGTGGTTTTTAATTCAGTATTTGATAACTTCTTTAATTAAGAGTTGATCCTCATAAAAAAAAAGAGCATGTTTTAAATCCATTACCTCACCACTCTCACCCCTCCATCATCATTCGCATCAATTTCTATGGAAAAATCCGTCATTTTATGTTCTTATTTGCGCTAATCCGACTAATCCCGAGTGCGGATCGACATCCGACACAAGCCACTGTGCAAAATAGCTCATTTTACAGGTTAAAAGTTTCGGATCAATTAAAAATGTGTTGAAGTTAGGGTTTTCGTAACCAACGACGCGGAAAAATCCTACTTTCATTCACCCAATAATAAAAACCTATCACGCCCCGTATTTTGAATACACAAATCCCGAGGTGTGTGCCGTGTGTTTTAAATCCAATGCTTGAATTTCAAGACACGCAAGGCAAAACTCGTCCGCACATCTAATCAGAGTAAATTTTTCATTTTTTTTTCAAAGCAACGGAAGCACGAACCTACTAAATTTACGACTATGCTCGGACTACTGAAAGTCAGGTTTTTCCGCGTCGTTGGTTACGAAAACCCTAAAGTACAACAATATTTGTAATTTCTCCGAATAGGTTCACTTAATCTGCAAATAAGCAGACTTGCACAGGTCGACAAAAAGACAAGTTTTACGTAGGAGAATGCGACATCGCTATAAGGATAATGGCTTAAAATAAGCACTTTTGAGCGAATATCAACTACCAATGAAACTGAACAATTATAAGACAATTTATAAACTAAAATTGTCCTAGAGAGTTATCATGATATTAGACTATAGAAAGACATGAGATTCAATGATAAAATCTATATAACAAAACACAACAGTTGTCTCCCATAACTAGCGGCCGAGATCTACGCTCCGTTTAAACTGTTAGATCTGTTTCGGGCAAACAAAAAAATTCAACGACGTCTTCCCCGCTTATTTTTTGCGCCTATTTTTTTGGGCTTTCACATACACGTATTTGTTGTCACATTCTTTGACAGACACAAATGAACAGCCCTCTCTCCGCTGTGTCGTCTCTCTCAGCTCTGCCGTAGTGAAGACCTTCTCACCGTCGTAGTGAGGACTGAAGCCCCCCTCTCTGCCATCTCTCTCGGGTTAGTTCCTCCCTCCCCCTCTCTCTCTCTCTCTCTCTCTCTCTACAGTCTTGAGTCTCTCTTTCTGGGTTCGGTTCGAGTTTGAAGGATGGGGTTTGAGTTTTGGGTTTTGGTGGTCCTCACATCCAACGCCTGAAACCTGAAACCTCTCTCTGGGTTTCAGATGTTGATTTTAGTTGTACTCAGATCCAACGCCTGAAACCCTATGGTTTTGGTGGTCCTCACATCCAACGCCTGAAACTTGAAACCTCTCTCTGGGTTCCAATGCCTGAAACCCTATCTTATTTTACCATTTTTGCTCTTTTAGGTGTGGGTTTTTAGTTTCAGGTGTTGGATTTTGAGTTTCAGGCGTACCCTGAAATGACCAAACCCTCTTTCCATCACCTGGAACCTTCCACCATTCTTTATTTCAGCCCATTTTCTGAGGTGTATTTTGAGTTTTACGCCATTATGTGTTTCAGCCCTCTTTGTCACAAGTTTTCATTGTCTGAGTTGGGTTGGATTCCTTTGAGTTGGGTCCTTCCATGTTTTGAGCACTATAGATGTCAGTCTCCATACTCATTGGGGGTTTGATTTGGGCGTTTGCTATGTCGAACACAAAGTCCAAATGCCCAAAGCCACCCTCAACATAAGCCCCAAATTCGTCTTTGGTTGACGCCTGCAACAGCAAGTTCGAAGTGCTTTTGCAACTTTGGTTGGCATGGATGTCAACTTCAAAAAATAATCATATTTAAGACAGTTCAGTCTTACCCTCTTAATTCTATCTTTTACAGTGTTTTGCTTTTGATATATTGACTAATTTTAATATCCACTGAGCACGCAGACTCCTTTCTCGGAGACGATGAAAATTTTGTTTTGGATAGCTAGAAATACTCAGTCCAATGATTGTTGTTTCTTAAATGGTTGGTGTTTCATATCTTTTATTACATTTCCACAACTTAGAGTTAAATGGTTGGCATGGTTTCTTTTTCATATTTTTTCCCTGTACTAATTGAAGTAAATAGATCAACTGTGAGATGTTGATTAATGTGTGAACAATGAGAGCCTGAATGTGAGGTATATGGTGGCTTGCGAGTTAAGAAAATTGTTGATCTGTGTTTGTCTCTTATTTTTTAAGCTATTCATCTATTCGGAAAAATCTGAAAAAAAATGTGGTAGACGCTGCTATTTTAACTGCTTTGTTCCAACTTTCACTGGAGTAAAAGCTTATTACTTTGTGGGTTTGTTTATATTTTTATTTTGCTCTTCTTTTGATTGGTGAAATCTGTAGGTTCGTATTCGTATAGATGAGAAACGCTTGAGACAAAGTGTTTGCTGATGTACAGTGAAGAGTTACCAACTTCCTCCTTAGATTTCAGATTGATTTTTCAAGAGAAGCTTTCAACATTTTTTTCTTAGCTATTTTTTAATTGTAGAAAGAATTGCAAATATATTTAGAGTTGATTATGGGGAATTGATTGTGGACTGAAGTCTTCATAAAGATCTTTACTTTTGGGTCAATTGTCAGTAGGCAAAACCATGGTAGTTGTTGTACCTATATGCAATCCTTTCTGTTGTTGGATTTGGAGCTGCAGGCATTAAGTTTGATGAAAGTAGTAGAGATTACAAGTTCCTCTTTTGGGGTTGTCACCACTGGGGCTGTTGTGGCCTTCACTGGGGCTATTGTATTCTGTATTCGGGTTTGGTTAGGATTTTCTGTTTTATGTTAAGAGAGATGCTTAGGTCTTGACATCAGCACCTCCTCCCTCTTTACCTCCCTATTTGTGCTAGAACAAACCTGTGATCTATCACATTATTTTGGATATTTTAAAAATATATGATGAATGGTTCAGAAAATTCTATGTAATTTGTGTTGTGTGAGCTCTCTTTGCAATGTCATATTGCCTATCGTTATCAAATTCACTAAGGCCTCATCAATTTTAGACTGATTTAGCAAATCCCTAAGATGGCACATGATTTTGATGTTTTCCCCACCCAAAATGCCTAGCCACGTGGCACATTCTTTGGGCCCACTGATTATGAATTTTTGACTGTCCTTGATTACCTACACACCAAAAATTAGTGTGAATGGTGATTTCTAATGATTGGATTCGACCACTTTTCCATCATGGGCTTCACAAACATGCCTATGGATTGGTTAGAAAAATTACTCCAATTCAGTTAGAAATCACCAATCGCATTGATTTTTGGAGTGTTGTTCCACCAAGATGTGGGTAAAACATTCATGGGTAACTTTGCTCTAAAGAGTGTTTGCTGATGTACGTCTCTCTAACATCTATCTCTTTTCATAATTTTTTTTCTAAGCTTTTGATATTGAGTCATTGACAATTGTGGCATCCTTGCATACAGAGAGAAGTTAATTTTCATCCATCCATGGTTGTTTCCTATTTTATATCGAATTCATCATGTTTGGATCAATTCATCTAGATAAGTGTGTTTAACTAATACTCTCTATGCTTGATTGTTTCTTAACTAAGGTGCAACATGTTAGGGTTCTAATCTTCAATGATCCAAAATAATTTTAATTTTATATTCTTTCCTTTTTTATTTGAAATCAGTGTTGGTTATCTTCAGAGGTCTAAAATATATTTTTGGTATTTTCTTGAAAAGATAGGTTTGAATGGTTGGAGAAAGCTCAAATGGTAAGCCTTCTTATTTCACATGGTATATTACTTACCAAGAAGAACCAACTCTGAAGATCGTTGAAGCCATAGAAGTCCAGTCAGGACCTCTTTGGTTTGTTAAATTTTTTATTTTTTATTTTTCATTTTTGTTGATGCTAGCAAGTTTTATTGTCTGAGTTGTATTGGATTCCTTTGAGTTGGGTCCTTCCATGTTTTGAGCACTATAGATGTCAGTCTCCATACTCAGTGATCAATGATTTGAAAAGGACCACCAGCTTTCCTGTTTTCAATTCAACAGACTCCTTGAAGTATGATATTGGCTGGGCTATTTTATGGCTTTACTTATTTATTTTTTTGGGTGAATATAGTTGATGGCAAGGATTGTTTTTTCAAATCTGAACACAAGAACACGGAGAAATCATTTTCTGAGATGTAAGTTCATTTTCTTTTTGTGTTTTCTATGAATAATTTTATGGCCTGTTTGATCAATGCTTTCTCCCAAAATATATTCATTTTAGGAGCAAGTCACAAGCTTCAGTCCATATTTTTTCAGGCTAATCGGACCTATGTCTGATTATGTAATACAGTGCATTATGTAATACAGTGCATGTTTATTCCCTGATTTGAAGTCTCCATCTGAAATATTTTTTAGTGGAAATCTGAGCTTCAATTGAATCCAAGGGTTAAAGAGAATCCACAGTCAAGGGTTAAAGAAAATTCAGGGGTTATTTTGAACACAGAAATCTGGGTTTGTTTTATGTTTGGGAATAGGAGGAAAACATAGCGGTGAATATCGATTGGAGTCAAGTCAGGGTGCCATTTTTTTTTTTTCCGATTTTGATTTGTTTCCCTCTTCTTCTTAAATAATGTTAGTTGTATGACAATTCCAAAGCAAAATTTCCCAAATGAAGTTACAAGGTACTCATCTTCCTAGGGAATGCTGTGGTTTCTCATTTTTGGCAATTATTTTTAGTTCTTAGTTATGGGTTTGAATTGGTTTCTCTGATAATGGTGTGTCGACACTATTGATCTTGCTTTTTTAACTCCAAGTTGTTGTATGTAGTATGGTGAATGTGTCCATACTGAGTTATTGTAAACACAAATCTAACTTCAATTTCACATGACAAATTAGGAATGGTTCAGATATATTTCCAAACTACAGAAAATGAGGGGACCCATTTGTTCTTGATATCATTATGTTACATTGTTAAATGATCTTAGGTTTACATTGTGACACGCATTCACGGATATGGCTATTTTGGTTTTAGGGTTTTGATATGATTTAGGGATTTATGTTTTTTCCTCATTCTCTCATTCTC
This sequence comes from Euptelea pleiosperma, assembly GCA_035048495.1. NCBI lineage: Eukaryota > Viridiplantae > Streptophyta > Magnoliopsida > Ranunculales > Eupteleaceae > Euptelea > Euptelea pleiosperma. The sequence goes on from CM068549.1 coordinate 6,237,685, forward strand.
ATTACAACCAAGTGTTTAATGGTTACATTTCAAATGTCTGTAAGGGCAAAATTTCCAACAGTCAGTCTGCAACAAATACAACTAAACTAACGGACAGTATTACTACCACTCCAAGTTTGATCATCCTTTAGTTATCAGTACCCTCTTCGGTGCTGCCCAAGTGCCATATATAGAAATTTTCAGATTAGTATATTTGTGTATTGTTGTTAGAACTGAAAAATAACTGATATATTGTTTTTGTTTCACAATACCCTATATACATCACATTGTAATGTGTTACACCTACTTCTATTTAGAGTATATCTGTGGCCAAAATTTTCAATTCAGCTCATTCGAAGCGCATCTAATTGCTTAGAATATTGATGGATTGGAAGTAGATCCATCACATCTCTTTTTTACATTTTATAGTTATTGGGTGTTTTAACATTGGAGTTTGAAGTTCGTTTCTGCATGCTTAGTTTTCTATGGGAACTGTCTCATAGTTTTGAAGACCAAACACACGTCCAAGTGACACTTTGGTCGGATATTGGGGTTTGGGTTTTGATCTGTGTAATGCCTAAACCAATGTATACATGTTTTGTGCTTTTATTTTGATTAAGGTTGTAATGCCTCTGGGTACTATTTCATTAGATGACATGGATGTAGATCAAATCGGTATCGATTATCGTCCTCAATTGCCATGTGTTGTTAGTTTATTTTCCTCCCTCTAAATGAATGTTATTTGATAGATGTGGGATACTTGAACTCTCGGAAGACATAGAGATTACCATGATAACATTGGCATTCCAGCTACTGTAAGTTAGGATCGATTGTGCATCTGTTGACAAATTTTGTGAAGTCATTACGAGTTAGATGTGTATCATCATCATTTTTATTTGTTGCTTAGATGTCAAATTGGCGGATTCACATATTATTTTTAGGTTTTTGAACCACCATAGTATTATTGTTGCTTGGAGAAGAAATGATCTGAGTTTTAAATTTTGGTTTTGTTGGCGTGATAGGTCAATCAACTGGAATGTTCTACTTAGTCTTTAGAGTGTGGCTTTTCCCATAAGTTGAATAGTTACAATTTTGTAGATTCAATTGTTTTCATACATTATTACTGAATGTGTATAGTCCCTTCTCGCAGTCCAGAGTTCGAATTGATGCAAGTGAATTCAAAACTTGAGGTTCTTTGTGTGACGATATAGAGTCCTTTCTTGCAGTTTGAGGTTCTTTGTGTTTCACACATGGCAAACAACAAGGTGATTGCAGATATGGTGAGGGGATTTTGTTTCTTTAATCTTCATTGATATTTAATGGATCAATTGTCCTTTTATACTTGCCTTCAACGGTGAACCATCAATTATTTTTTCCTCAATTTTGTTGCATATTCATTGTATTTGCGTGATCTTATCACATAATCTCTACAAGAGGCTTCTTTCTGATATCATAGTTTGCCAGGTTTATTGATTAATAGTTACTTAAATGAGTGTGTTGTCTTCAGAAGCATATATAAAGTCACAAAAAATAGGCACCCACAAATCTGATGTAGCTTTCAGGTGTTCTCTTCTAAAGTCATTTAAATAAATATAAGGTTAGTTTAATCCCTTTTTCTGAATTCGCAGATTCTGCTAAGTGGGAAGCATTCAATTCTTGGAAGGACAATTGTTGTTTATGCTAATCCCTACGATCTTGGCATAACTATGGCGTTCATCTGCACACTTCATTTTTTTCTTTAATCTGCAACTCTCCCACAATTGTAGTGTTCATAACTCTTATTATGTCTTAATCTCAGAGACATTCAAAAGTTCTTTTATGTATAATGTTTTATTTAGGCTTTAGAGTGTGGTTTTGATGTGCGGTTTCTTCCACAAATTGGACTACAATTTTATAGATCTATATGTTTTCATATATTATTGTTTAATGTGTATAATATATTTTATTGCTTTTTGGTTTACTAATTCAATGGTGCTCTTCGACTCAAATTCTATTAATTGAAAATTAATATCTAATATTCTATAAATTTGAACATAAAGACAAATAAATCAATTGAAACCAGCCTGTCTGGCGAGCAAGATAACACGACTTTGAAAGTATGCATGTTAAGCAACCAAGAAATATCACAACGTGTGTTATCGCAACGTCTGAGAAGAGAAAGAGAGCGGAATGCTTCAAATGAAAGAACCATCAGCCCGAACGTGATAAACACTTACCCCAATAGACGGACAATATCACAACGGGCTCGAAGAGAAAGAGAAAATGTTGTATCGTCATCTACGACAATGCCAATTCAGTTGGAAGAATCTCATGGAGAACCGAAGAGAATAAAGCTTACACAGTATGTCGCACAATCTTCAACAATAGGGATGATTCTAGAAACGCCAAATCGAATGGACATCTGTCAAGCAGAAATGACTCCACTTACTATGGATATCACGACGCGAAACCTTGGAGAAAATCTTGATGCGCGGCCTGAATTCCCTATCCATGCACAAAGCATAGAAGAAGAAATTCTTGATGCTGAAGTCTGCGAGCTTACATCAATTGTTCATGCCGTGTCGTCGCCTATCCAAATGGGAGAATCTCAAGGAGAACCCTTGCAAAGAAAGCTTACACAGTAAGCTTCTATTCCCATGCAAAGTACCTCATCATTTGTTCTATTTGGTTCAATCTTTTTTGAGTTATCTTTAATTTCTTTTCTTTGAACTTGAATTGTACAAAACACTGTCAGTATGGTTGAAGTTAACAAGATCACATCAATCGCACCAAATTCATGCATCGCATTGTCGTCTAGAGTACTGCCCACTCAACTGCGAGAATCTCAAGGAGAACCAAAGCGAAGAAAGCTTATGCAGTAAGTCTTTAACTCCATGCGTCATACTACAACTTTCTATATCTCTCCCTATTACTTTAAGATAAGTTTAATTATCTCTTAACTTCTACTCATATACAGAACACAGATACTCCAACATTTTACTAAAGAAAATATTTACATACAAGACGATGAAAATGATTTGCAACCCATTTCTTCTGCGCAACAAGTGCATCTTTCGATTAATACGGTTGGGGATGGGCGTCATTTTCTAGGAAATATGGATGTAAAGTGTTACTTCTGCTCAGCGTTTCATTGGAGAGATGAGCGGTTATCAAAATCATCACTAGCTCGCCCTCTTTTTGGAACATGCTGCTTGCAAGGGAAAATAAAGCTTCATTTGCTTTCTCCGTTGCCTCCAGCGCTACAAGGATTATATGATGGCACCAATCAACAAGCAAAGTCTTTTAGAAAATACATTTGAGAGTATAATGCATCTAATGCGTTTACAAGTCTTGGTGCCACAATTGATCCAAGGGTACTAACTGGACGAGGTCCTACATCATTCACCATCCATGGAGAGTTGCGACATCAAATTGGAGCTTTGATACCAGATCTAGGGCAAACAGCAGTATATGCACAACTTTACATTTATGATCCGGGTGCAGCGTTAGATATTCGCCATCAACGTAATCCACATTTGGATAAGAAAAGTTTTAAAAATTATTCAAGAAACTATGCTGCATTATAACCCGTTCTCCAAAATATATCACCATGTTTACGAGGTGTTGAATGCAGCAATTGAGGAAGGTCACAACTTCAATGTGCCAGCTTACTTACATTACAGTTCTGCAAAGGATCGACGTCGCTACAATCTTCCAACGACGGATGAGATTGCAGTTATATTACCAGGAAATGGGAGTGAGGTAAACAGTACGCGAGATATTGTTATACATTTAAGAGGAGGGCAAGAATTGATGCGGATAAGTGAGTGTCACCCAGCTTATCTACCTTTGCATTATGTTCTCATGTTTCCTCATGGAGAACTTGGATGGGCACCTGATCTTAAGCATTGGGATGTTGTCAATAACATTAGTATGACTCAACGGTTAACTCAAATGGAATTTTATGTGTATCGTCTTTTTCAACGTCCTACAGAATATTCACCCATTCTGTGTGGAGGTAAATTGTTTCAAGAGTTTTTGGTAGATGCTTGGGCTGCAACTGAGCAAAATCGCTTGCGTTACTTCAGAAACAACCAAGACAATCTTCGTGCTGAATTATATCAAGGTTTGACAGATATTGAATCAGAAGGTCTGAATCCTAACGAAGTTGGTCAACGAGTTATATTACCATCATCGTTCACTGGTGGCCCAAGACAAATGTTTGAAATATTTCAAGATTCAATGGCCATCACGCTCTACAACAAGCACCCGGATATATTTCTTACAATGACAGCAAATCCTAATTGGATAGAAATTCAAAATGCACTTCTGCCGCATCAAAATGCCACAGATCACCCTGATTTGGTTTCTCGAGTTTTTGAGTTAAAGCATAAAGCTTTATTAAAGGTAATAAAGGACAAACATATTTTCGGTAAAATTGTCGCACACGTTTTTACCATTGAATTCCAAAAACGTGGGCTTCCACATATGCACGCACTTTTCTTTCTGCGCCATGAAGACAAAATTCGTGGGCCAGCTCAAGTTGATCAGGTAGTGTGCGCAGAATTTCCAGACCCAAACATTAATCCTGCTCTTTTTCAAACTTTGAAAAAGTGTATGGTTCATGGGCCATGTGGTCCTAGGAACATGAATGCACCATGTATGGAAAATGGCAAGTGCACAAAAAGATACCCTCGGGCCTTTACAGATGCGACAACTATGGATCAAGATGGTTATCCTATTTATCGTCGTCGCAATACGGGAGAAGTGTATATTGTCAAGGGACAGCAAGTTGATAATAGAGACATCGTACCATATAATACATATCTATCAGAGATGTTCGACTGTCATATTAATGTGGAAGTTTGTGCAGGACTTCAATGCGTTAAATATATTCATAAGTACATTTATAAGGGGCATGACCGAACAACAGTAGTACTTGATGGATAAGATGAAATTAAACAATATCTTGATTCAAGATATATTGGACCACCAGAAGCAGCTTGGCGATTATTTGGACATCAATTACATGAAGAGAGTCCAACAGTTGTACGCTTGGCATTGCATTTGCCTGGGATGCACCGTGTTATTTTTAATGCTTCAGAATCAATGGATTGTATTCTTTCAAGAGCTGAGCAACAGATGTCAACTTTAACTGCATTCTTTGCATATAATGCTTCTAATCAAGATGGGCGTTCATTTACATATCAAGAATTTCCCCAACATTTTGTTTGGAACAAGCAACGAAAAGTATGGACATCAAGGAAGCGAGGTTTTGCAATTGGTCGAACGTATTTTACAAGCCCTAATTCTAGTGAGAGATTTTATCTCCGTTTGCTTTTGACCGTTGTTAAAGGTCCACATTCCTTTGAATGTGTACGCATGGTAGGCAATGTTTTACACGATACATTCAAAGCGGCATGTGTTGCACGTGGATTGTTAGAGGACGATCAAGAATGGATACAATGTTTACAAGAGGCTGTCATAATGAAAAGTAGATATCAGTTGAGAAGATTATTCAGTATTATTCTTTTACAATGTTACCCTGTACGGCCACATGAATTATGGATTCAGTTTTCAGCTAACATATGTGATGATCTGTCACACAAGATTCGCATATTATTTCATATTCCTAATCCAACCGATAGTCAAATAACAGATTATGATTTATATCTGTTAAATCAAATCCTTTTGGAATCAGGTAAGAGTCTTGCAGACTTTCAGTCAATGCCACAACCAATAGAAATATGGAGTATAGTAGTTGACAATAGACTAATATGGGAGCAACAACAACTTCAACATGAAGGACAACATGCTCAAGCACTTGCTAATGTTGATCGTCTTAATGAGTCCCAAAATTACGCTTATAGTGCAGTGATCGATTCTGTCACTCAAAATAAAGGAATGCTATTCTTTTTGAATGGAGCAGCTGGGACGGGAAAAACATTCGTATACAATACAATTGCAGCTAAGTGTCGTAGTCTTGGGCATATTGTCATTATGGTTGCTTCATCTGGTATTGCATCATTGTTACTGAACGGCGGTTGGACTGCTCACTCAACATTTCGCATCCCATTGGACATGATGGAGAATTCAGTGTGTGGGTTTTCTAAGCAATCAATCCACGCTAGCCTATTCAAAGAAACAAAACTCATTATTTGGGATGAAGTTCCAATGCAACATAGGTTCTGTTGAAGCGGTCGATCGTACACTTCAAGATATAATCGGCAATAACAAGCCATTTGGTGGAATCACTGTCGTTCTTGGTGGAGACTTTTGTCAAATCCTACCAGTTATACCAAAAGGGGTTCGTGAGCAAATTGTTGCAGCATCATTAAGACGATCCTCACTCTGGAAACATGTTCACGTTCTATCATTGTTACAAAACATGCGATTGAATAATGCTGAGCCTGAAAATGTTACTTTTGCAAATCTCTTGATGGAGGTAACAATTATTTTTAATGTTATCATTTATCACATAGATTGCGATTGTATATGAAATAACATGAGAATCTTATTCTTTTGAATTTTTTTTAGATTGGAACCAAACCACAAGAAATTATTCAATGACCATCAACAATGCACAGATGTGAGCATCTTCAAGAACTGATTTGTTCAGTTTATCCCCAATTAAATGAAGCTTCCATGGTTTTAGCGAGTTTTCTAACTGAACGCACCATTCTCTCTGTACGTAATGACGATGTCAATGCTATCAATGCTGCAGCTTTAGATATGTTCTCTGGAGAATCATTTATTTTCTTAGCAGCAGACAAAATGGCAGAAGAAGATGTAGATGATCGTACCAATAGTCGATATCCAAATGAGTATTTAAACTCACTTGATCCTCCTGGGTTACCACCATTTATGCTCAAACTCAAAAAGGGATGCCCAATAATGTTGTTAAGGAATCTTACACCAAAGGATGGGCTTTGCAATGGAACGCGATTAATGGTAATGCGTTGCGGAACACGCATAATCGAAGCTCAAATTTTAACTGAAGAAAAATCTGGCAACTTAGTCTTCATTCCTAGAATATCATTGACACCGTCATCATCTGAGTTACCCTTTCAAATGACACGACGCTAGTTTCCTATACGATTGGCGTATGCAATGACAATAAATAAATCACAGGGTCAATCAGTCAAGTACGTTGGAATTGATTTGCGGACGCTAGTTTTTAGTCATGGACAGTTATATGTAGCTCTATCAAGATGTACTTCTTCAAACAGAATCAGTGTCATCTTCCCACCAAATGCTTCAAATTCAACAACTAACATTGTCTATCCAGAAGTACTACTTTAGTAGTTACTTAAGGTACATTATACATTGATATTTTTAATATTGATTGTTTGAAAAATTTTAGATTTTATTTTTTTTGGATATAGCTCAAAATTGAAGCAAACCAATTTATATTTGCAGAGTAGTTGGGATCATTATATCGAACCAGAAAAAGAGAAGATATATAAAGATAGGTGGAGAAGATGGCCAACAGTAAGAAATCATCTATATCACCAATTTAAGTAAATTACTATGATTGTTTATATTTATTGATTATTGATAGAATTATATTTTTTTTATAAGGTTGATAACGGCGAGAAGGTTCATTTGATTGTCCACTGTTCGAAGTTGCCGTGGTATGTACATATGGATGAAGTTTCGTTTTCAAACATAATTTTGAGAACTATAAGAAATCTTCAATCAGAGGTACATTTAAGAATATACAAATTTTTTATTAATTATTTATTACTATATTTATATTTTTACTAATATATTTTATGTTGTTAACAGTGATACGCTGGTTTAATCAATGGAAATATGCTATGGATGAGGTGGATTGTAATTACAAAAGCACTACGAAGGGTTCAATGTAATTTTGACTATTTTTTTGACAAAATAGAAATGCACAGTGTTGTATTTTTTTTTGTAAATATAATGAAATCATCAACAAAAAATTTATATGATATCTATAAATTTTTGTTATTTATAGTGTTTAATGTTAGTTGGACTGTAGTGCCTACGGAACCGATTGGCGTGCAAAAGGTAAACAAATTGATTATGATAATATCTTGGTGGTTGTAATCGTTTGGTTTATATTTATTAGCGAATAAGTATTGCTTGAAAGCAAAAAGAGTAGAAACTCTGTTAGAAAAAGTTATATTAGGTTGTGCAGTAAAGCTTTCTATGTTTCTTGGTTGTATTAATAAAAATTTGATTTTCTCTTTGTGGTGTTTTAGTGAGTTTTCTGATATATTTGCTTTGGAGCATCTGATGTCGAGATTAGTGGAAACGAAGTGGAGCCCACTTTATGTCTCTCTCCGTTGGATACGTACACGCTACCTCAACCGGGTATGTGTGAACTATGAACTTTAATTTTCTAGAACAACATCCATTATTGTCTTCTAGAACAACATCTATTATTGTTTTTCAGTTAATTTTTCAAATTTATTTTCCCTTTCTGCATCTTAATTCTAATTTATACTCAATTTAGACGTTAATTGGGAGAAGCTAAGGGTTTAGGGTGGTGATCAGTTTGATTTTTTTTATTATTTTGAGTTAAAAAATATGGTTTGTGTTTCAAAAAACCAACACAAATTTATTAAAGTTTAAATGTGCGTTGTGAATGTGTTGCTGAAGTTATCCTTCAAACTCATTAATCATTTGCTTTAGTAGTCTACTCAAATAACATAATTGAAAATAATGTTTGTAATTCCAGAATGTACTGTCTTTGCTATTTGTGCATCTGTTGTGGTACTAATTTTTATATCTTCTTCTGTTTGCATGTTCATTCTACATTCAGCATTTACAATAATATACCATGTCCAAGCAAGTTATCTGTAGGAGTGGACTTCCATTGTTTAGAGCACAAAATTGAGCCGAGGGAGTGGACCATAAACTTTTCTAGAGGGACGGCTGATATATGGTGCAGTTGTATATGGTATGCATTAGATTCTACTAGAATAATTTTTTGAATATGCCCCTCAATTTCTAAATACTTATCTATTAGCTGTTGGTGATGATTGGAGAAACACGTTACTTTTTAGTGGATAATATTTCATTTCTTGGGTTTGAATGCCTAAGACATTCGAATTTATTTGCGCACGCTTTATTTGGGAGTGCCATTGGCATGGGTCATTTAGGAAGTGAGTTTGAGTGCCGAAGGCACCCGTTTATGCATACACTTTGTTGGGGAGTGCCGTTGGCACGGGTCACCCCTAGTATAAGTATAAATAAGAAAACCAAACATTCTAAAGATATCAACCTACCAACTAAACTACCATAACTGCAATATGCTCCATTGCCTCTAGATCTCTCCATGATCAATCTGAATGACTCTTCAATTCTTCCCAGCCTTTCGATTCTTCTCTGCAAGAGGATTATAAGTAGGTGAGCTTTTATGAAAAAGCTCGTGAGTGTGTTCAACTTCTAACAACATGTCAGGGAATAAATTAGTTTATAAATACAAAATAGGCTAATTTCATGGAAATACGAGTAAAAGCAATCCATGCTTTTACACAAGTTTGAAAGTCAACGATACGATAGTAAAATAGAAATAGGTACAGCAGCAGTTAAACCAATTTCATAAAGCTGATAGTCATTGATATTCGCTCAAAAGTGCTTATTTTAAGCAATTATCCTTTTAGCGTTATCGCACTCTCCTACGTAAAAGGCTCTTGATATTCGTTTAAAAGTGCGTATTTTCTACTATTATCTTCTAAGCGTTTTCACACTCTCCTATGTTAAAATGCTCCATTTATCTACTTTTCTACGTAAGAGTCTCTTTTGTTGCGTAGAACACACTTTTCTGGACGAAATGGTATATTTGCATGCATTAAACACATTTTCGGAAGTCTAGACATTGAGTCATTCTGATAAAGTCTTATTACACGCTTCTTCTGTCGCAGGAAACCCGGATGGTACAATTCTCGAGACTTGCGAGCCCACATCGATCAGGAAAGCTCATTATCAAAGCTTAAAGAGCCCACATGCTATGACTAGAAGATATGGGCCAAATATGGGCTGAATAAGAGGACCAAAAAGCTGGCCCAAGGAACGAAGAGAGCAGGAGAGCCAATGACCAAGAGACGGACCAAAGTGTTTAAAGCCACTGGAATCAGCTAGGAATGATAGTCTACTCTACTGGAGAAGCGTGAGGATGGTCACAGTGAAGGCCAGGGTTCCAGATCCTCTGCCAATACTTTTATCTCCATTTTCTGATCTTTCTCTCTCATCTCTCCTTATTCTCTCTCTCTCTTCATCTCTCGGTCCTCGAATCTACTGACCTAACCCCAGAATTCTTGCCCATCGGCTCTATCTCATCTCCCTTAGCTTTCTGACCATTGGATCTTCCATCGGACCGTTGGATCTTCAATCGGACCGTTGGATCTCTTTAGATCCGTCGATCTACCAATCTGGGTCCCAATCAAGTCACCATCCATCCGATCGCCATAAGACTGTCTGTCACATCATCTTGTGAGACGATGGACATCATCAATCCATGTGGGCCAGTAGGCGGGCCCATCATCATCGACCCGCTGTCCGACCAGTTAGTGGACTCCGTGAACTTCAAAATAATTTTAATTAAATTTTAAAAAATGGGGGGTCCACTAAATGGGGACATTCCCCATAAAAAAGTAGTGTTTTACTTAAAATATATATATATTATTTTTTTATTTCAAAAATTCCCTAATTTCCATTAATGGAAACTAGGGAGCTTTAAAAGGGGAAGGAGAAGGGTTCTTTGGAACCCTAATCCCCCTTCCTTCTCTTAAAAAACCTTTTCCCCAAAACATCCGGCCCCTTCTTCCCCTCTCTTGGTCGTTTCTCCTCCCTCTTCACCATCTTCTTCTTCATCTTCTCTTTCACGTCCTCACCGGAGTTGCAGCAGCAACTCCGGTCGTCTGTCTGGTTCCCCCTTCTTCCTCCTTCTCTTATGCTTCACCCCCCACGATCTCCCATAATAGCTCCAGCGTGACAGGCTAAGAGCACGTCACACACACCATTAATTCCGGCGAGAAGCTCGCCGTAGTTGATCACCATTTCCACCATCTCCTTCTCCTCTTCTTCTTCTTGGCGGTCTCCGGCCAAACCAAGCAACCTGCATCGTAGGCAGTCTGTGATCTCTTCATCCTCGTTCTTGTTGTTGTAAACCGTCATCCTTCACCTGCCGGACTGGTTCTTCTTCTCACCACCATTAACGCCTGCAACTCTTCCATTTTCTCCAACAACCAGCGGTATCCCCTCCATCAACCATTCCGTCCACCACAGGTCCAACCTCCTAGTTCTTCACAGCACCTCCATCAATATCCACCACCATCTTCTCCACCAGCACAGCCACGGTCCTGCAAATTTCGGCCAGCAGTTCCTTCATCGTCTTCTATCCATAAGACGAACCTGCAACTCCTCCTCAACTTGCTCACTTTGCAGACCCTCTCCTCAAGAGCTCCTCTCTTGGGAGCACCAGATCTACCATCACGCTGCAATCAGGCAGCAAACAACGGTTGCAGCCATGTCTGCAAAACAGGAATACATGGTCTCCTTGATCGTGTGCTGCATCACCGTTAGCAGATAGTGATCTTCAACGTGTTGTCCTCACAACCAGCAACGCCCACGAGCCTGCTCATTCTTAACAACTTCTACCTCAGTCGTTGATCTCCACCATTCTGAACTCTCCTTCCCTTTGCAGGTTTAACGGTGGATCTTCTCCAGCAAGAACTATCACACCGAGTTCTACCACCTCTTCATCATCACAGCCTATCTTAGGCTGAACACCACCACTGGTGCTCTTCACGGGACACCTAGCTAGTGGAAATCCTTCAATGCAAATGCACCACCGTTCAATCTCTTCCATTGCAACTGTGTTGACCAGATAAGGAAACAATCATGTGGATTTCCACAGTGAATCCATACCCTCCATCACCTTCACTTACTTCACCATCAACTCTCCTTGCTACATATGCAACTGAGTAGCTACTTCATCTCCAACGGTCGTGCATGCACCATGCAAGCCATACACCATTCCATGCCCGACAATTACCACTTGGCTGGACATGATCTCCGATCACCATCTTGTGGTAAGTTTTAAGGTAATCTCTAATTTCTCTCTCTAAATCTCACTTTCTCTCTCTACCACTTATTTCTCTCTCTACCTCTCATTCTCTTTCTAGAAATATTGTTTTAGCCATTTTCTCTCTCTAGATTTATTACTTTTTCTCTCTACTTGTCTCTCTTTCTTAGTTCAATTTTCTCTCTCTAAAATGCTTTCTAGATTAATTTCTTTTTTAGTTGATTCACTTTTGTAAGCACTTGATTAATTAATGAATTGAAATTCCTTTATTCATAGTGTTTTCATCTTATTTTATTTTGTTTTGAATTTAGTGCATGAATCTCGAACTATAAAAAAAAAATCAGATTTTAAACCCCGATCTCCATCTCTCCACCATTATAAGCAGTTTTCATTATTATTGTTCTTTAATTGCCCTAACCCCGAGTGAGGACGATATCCGACACGAGCCACTGTGCAAGTCTGCTTATTTGCAGATTAAGTGAACCAATTCGGAGAAAATACAAATATTGTTGAGATCTAGGGTTTCCATAACCAACGACGCGGAAAAATTCTAATTTCAGCTCTATTTATCTACTTTTCTACGTAAGAGTCTCTTCTGTTGCGTAGAACACACTTTTCTAGACGAAATGGTATATTTGCATGCATTAAACACATTTTCGAAAGTCTAAATATTAAGCCGTTCTGATAAAGTCTCATTACGCGCTTCTTCTGTCGCAGGAAACCCCGATGGGACGATTCTTGAGACTTGTGGGCCCAAATCGATCATGAAAGCCCATTATCAAAGCTTAAAGAGCCCACATGCTATGACTAGAAGATATGGGCCAAATACGGGCTGAAAAAGAGGATCGAAGAGTCGGCCAAAGTACGAAGAGAGCGGGAGAGCCAATGACCAAGAGACGGACCAAAGTGTCTAAAGCCGCATGAATCAACAAGGAATGATGGTCTGCTCTACTGATGAAGCATGAGGAGCGGCATAATGAAGACCAGGGTTCCAGACCCTCTGCTAGTGATTTTCTCTCCAATTTCTAACATTTTCTCTCTCATCTCCCACAATTCTCTCTCTTCTCTCTAAATCCTAATTTTCTTTCTTCTAGCTCTAATCGACTCTCTCTCCTTGACCTATCACCCTTATCCATCAAATCCACCGTTCGATCGCAATCTGATCCATCCATCCTATGCATCTGACCATCCGATCATGCTACCGATTAGTCAATCATCCATCCTATCAACCACCTGATCTCCATTGTAAAATATCAGTCCCTAGGGCGTGTTTAATTGTAGAGAAATGCCTCAAATGATTGATTGTGGCTGAGAGCGTAGAGCTCGATTTCCGAGGAAAGAAAAATACATTTTTTCCTTAATTGGTATTTCAAGGGAAAAATGCATTTTTCTCCCCTGGCAACCAAACGCACCCTAACCCACATCCATCGAGCCCAGTGGCCCACTATCCTTCTCACTTACCTTCTGGCCCATGGCCGATGCACTCTGGGCCCACGATTTTTAGCGTTCCCATTGGCCAACCACTGGCCGACACGTGGCATCATCTCTCGGCCTAGTGGTCAATCAACCTTATGGCCAAACGGCCCATAAACCTCGAGCCCAAGCCCGCAACCCCCTAAGTTCAAATATAAAAAAAAAATAATAATAATAAATAAATTAATAAATAAATAAATAAATATATTTTTTTAGAAACCGTGAGTTTCTAAGTTGAGAAACCCACTGTTTCTCCTTGTGAAGAGGGGTTAAAAACCCTTAAACCCCTCTCCTTCTTCCCCCTTTTTTCTTTTCCTCCTTTTCCTCCCTTCTCCTTCATCTCCTCTCACCTCCTCCTTCTTCTCCGACGTGCCATCATCGGCGAGGAGGTGGTGCGCCCTCTTCTTCCTCTCTTCCCTTCCTTCTTCTTCTTCTTCTTCTTCTTCTTTGTCTTCTTCTTAGTCTGCTCACTGGAGTTGCAAGTCTGCAACTCCGGCCACCTGCAACTCCGGTTGCTGCTTTGGTTCACTCACCCCACGCCTCATTCCCTCTTTCCATCTCCATCTCTTACTGCCCCCCAACGAGTCCAGTCCACCTCTCTTCCTTGCTGCTGCTGCCCATTCACCTGCACATCCTCCACCGCCTCCTCCATCAACCGGAGTTGCAGGTTTGCAACTCCGGTTCTCTCCACAGCAAACAAAAAAAAAAAAAAAAGAGAGAAGAGGAGAGAAAAGAAGGAGACATCACTCACCTTGTTACCATCACCGCTGGCGACCTCCTTGGGCTGCTGCTCGTCGTCTTCTAGGCGAGCTTGCTGCTGCCCACATCTGCAACCTACTGCATCTTAACGCCCTGAACCACCACTCCGGCGAGCCACCTCATTCCACTCCTCTCCCTTCCACATTTCTGGTCTGCAACGGCATGCACCCCTCTCTCCTTCACGTCTACCCCCCTCTCAAGAACTGAAACCAGCCACCTCTCCATTCCGCCACCCACCTTCTTTAACCCACACGGTGGCTGTTCACCACCGTCTCCATCAACACTGCCCTTTCTCTAAGCCGTTTGTGGACTCTCCAAATCGTCAAAACCAACTGCCATTGGAGCCGCACCACCGTCTCATCATTCAACCACCGTCACCACACCTCCCCTTCCTCTCCTCCTTCAAATCACAGCTGGAGTTGCAGGTCTGCAACTCCGGCGTTAATGGCTTGAACCGAAAAAAAAGAAAAACAATAAAAAAAAAAAAGGAAAGAAGAGAAAAGAAGAAGAGAAGAGGAGGAGGGTCTCCTTCTTGCATCGCTAGCCACCCACCTTCCATTGCTGATCCTCCATGATCCACGCCACGAACCAGCCACCACCGTTCACCGCCCTCCAACCCACTGGTCTTCCTTTGAAGGTTCTCAAGTGCACCAAGCACATGAACCCGATCACGTCCTCTTCTAGTGGCAGCAACGTTATGCTCATCCATCCGCCATGTTCGTAACTCGATTCCCTCTCAAACGTGGACGATTCACCATCGACAACACCGGCCAACCACTTCTTCATATTCGGATCCATCTCTCCGGTAAGATTGTAAGGTGAGTTTTCTCTCTCTCTACGTATCATTCATACCTTTCTCTCTCTAGACTTAGCCTTTCGCTCTCTTACCTACTTTCTCTCTCTAACTTTCTCACTTTTTCTCTAGTTCCCTCTCTCTACATAGCTCATTCTTGAACTTTCTCTCTCTAGTTTCTCTCTCTCAAAACCTCTTTCTCTCTCTACATCCCTCTCTTATTAAAATGCTTTCTAGTTTAGTTATTTTGTCAGATTTTTGCTGTAAAAGACAATTTTGATTAAATGAAGTTGATTTGAGAATGATGTGGTACATGCAAATTTTTCGTTATCTTTTGTGCTCTTATTCGCGCTAATCCTACTAATCCCGAGTGCGGATCGACATCCGACACGAGCCACTGTGCAAAATTGCCCATTTTACAGGTTAAATGTCTTGGATAAATTAAAAATATGTTGAAACCGGGGTTTTCGATTCGACGACACGGAAAAACCCTACTTTCAGTCATGTACCAAGTAAAGCAGAATGAACATGAGATGCATGCACGAGATGCATATTTTCAAATATAATAGTGATAGGCCCAAGTCGTAACCTCTCACCCCATAATAAGCGTTACTCATGAGTCTACCATACATGCAATAGAATATCCAATTTTCATTCTCAGTTACCATCTTTCCACTTAATTACGGGATCCTGTCCCAAAAGTTTCTTTGGATGCAACTAGAAAATACAACTGGTTTTCTCATTGTCCCAGTCAGGGTCTCTCTCAAAGTAACCAAGTAACCATCATCCATAACCAATCCATCTCCAATATCCACTATAATACCTAGCTCCCAAGATCATCTGCTGGAGTCTGTCCCGAAATCGATTTCTACCTCTAGTCATACGTTGACGACTGCAGATAAACCATGGATCCAGAGCTTATCCATTGAGGCAGAAAACCACACTCACGTCTAAATAGCCCATCGGACAACATATATCTCTAGGGTCCGCGTGATCACACAATTTAAAGCATGATTATCTTATTAAATGCAATGGCGTTTAAAATTTCACAATCCACCCATCAAACTATGTAATCATCAAAACATCGTAAAATGTGCAAGTAATAGATAGATAATCGATAAATAAATAAAAGCAATTCAAATATGCAAATTAAAGCATTTAATTTAAAGATCATTGATATTCGCTCAAAAGTGCTTATTTTAAGCAATTATCCTTCTAGCATTATCACACTCTCCTACGTAAAATTACCATTTTTATCAACTTTTCTACGTAAGAGTTTCTTTTATTGCATAGAACACATTTTTCTGCACAAAATGGTATATTCGCATGCATTCATACGCGTTTATTTGACCTACATGCGAAGCAATTTTGTAGAATTCTCATTACGCCAATTTTTCTGTCGCAAGAGCACTAATCGGACAACTTTGATGGAATACGGGCCCACAACTGACTGCCATAGCCTTTGATCAGAGCATAGTGAGCCAGTAGACTTAAACAAGAAGATGTAGGCCAAAGACGGGAAGAGCCAAGGAGATCGAAAGAATCAAGAGAATATCAAGAGAGAAGAAGAGCCAAGCGCCTAGGAGGAGACTAAAGAGATTAAAGCTAATCAACTGACACAAGACGAAAGCTTGCTCAGTTGGTAAAGCATGCAGAAGACCAAGTCAGAGATCAGGCTTCAAGACCCTCTGCTAGCATTTTTTCTTTATTTTGTAATATTTTCTCTCTCCTCTCTCTGAACCACCATTCTCTCTCTACTCTAAAATCCAAATCATCCAATGCTCTCTCCTTCCTCAATCACTCAATCTTACAGTCTACCTCGGCCAATCCCTACCGTCCGATGAACTATTCGATCGTCTGGCGATCACTCGCTTCCTATCCAATAGTCATCCAATCTCATCCGACGGCCCAAGAGACTTTTACAAAAAATGGAAAGATTATCTTAAAATCGAGTTTTAGAAAAATTCTGGAAATCAAAAGTTGCTAAAAAAAAATTTTGATTTCAGAATAGCATCTTGTTGAAAATGGTTTTAGAAAAATGCCATTTTTTGGTATGAAATACTTTTTAAAAGAAAATGAATGAAGGGCTGTGATCTTTCAAAAGAGAATCTCCACCTTAAAATAGGATGAGGTGGCATTAATCATGTAGAATAATGGCATTATTTCAAAAGGGATATTGTCACGGCCCGAATCCAGATACCCAGATACGACCCGAAAATCCGTGGATCGACCCGTACCCGAACCCAGAGGTGATCCATGAATGTCCCCTAGTGGTCCAATTAGGTTAATTAGACTACTAAGGTTCATTTGAAAACCCACTAAGTGAAAAAAAAAGAGTCTAGATGTAGAAAATAAATAATTAAAATAATTCATAATTCAAATAATTCAACCAATCAACTAAATGTGGAGAGAATGAGGTGAGAACATGCTCTCAATCAAAGGCTTACATGCCCATGAAAATAAATAAAATAAAGTTATAAAATAATCAAATACAACTTTTTAAAGTGTGGGATCGACTCCCAAATCCTCGTCAATCTCCTCGAGTACACCGGAGTCTTTCGTCTCAAAATCATCCCCAGTACCCAGCTTCTCAAAATCTAAAAATGGCATCGATGTAGCACCGTGAGCCGAGGCCCAGTAATACAACAGTGTGCATGGTATGATATCATACTATACAAATTTTTTAGTCAAGGTATGCATCTCAATCATATAATAAAGATGACATGAATATGAGGGTGAATGCAAGTGAATGCGGGATACAAATGCAACTAGTACCCATAACCACATAGGGTCTCCATCTCCTTTCCGCACTGGGAGCGGTCTCATCGACCCATCTGCAAGATATAATAACGTTTGGGGCCTTCCAGCCTAGGGTACCGAACCCTGATTAATTGATAAAACTAATATAAACGTATATAATATACTTCAAACCCCGTTTCCTTATGCACTCCTTATATGAAATGACGTGATGATCATGGTATGACAATAAGATGGTACTAGGGTTACATGGCATAAGCATTCATGTATTTAACATTTAAATAAGAATATAAAATAAACACATGATCATCAAGAGTAATAAAATGGGTACGAACTAGGGTTAAACAATATGAATAACATGTAAACAATCACCAAAGATCACGATCAACATCGATAAACAATATAAGTGAAAATCGCAAGAGAATTCAACACACTATGGCCAAACCCTATGAGGGATCCATGACACAAGGTCGAACCCTAAAGAGGGATCCAAGACACTTGGCCAAACCCTATGAGAGATCCAAGACACATGGGTGGGATCCCCATGCATACAAGTATAGGTCAAACCATATAGGATTTAGTCAAACAATAAAGGATAAACCCCTTTATAGTCAATAATCATGACCGAACCACTAAGGCTTCCCAAAGCCAGTAATCGTCCAAAATCCAAGAAATAGGTAGTTTACAAAAAATATATTTTCTTGTAAAAATCTTAACTAAATAAATATAAATTAAAAAAATATAACTCAATGGATTTGAAGACTATATTCACTGAGGTTTCTATAAAAAATAAATTTAAAAATATTTATTTCTAAAATCGAAGTCGAAATTCTTAAAGAAGTAGAATGCATAGAATCTAAAATTCTGGGTTTTGTAGAAAAGGTCAGTACGTTAGAAAAATTACAACTAAATAAATACATATCCTAAAAATATAAAATCAACGGATCTGGAAAATAAATTCAAATAGGTTTACATAAAAAATAAATAGAAAAATATTTAGTTTCAAAATATATGTGTAAATCCGTAATCAACTGGATAGCACAATATCTGTAATTCTGAGTCTTACAGAAAAGTCCAGCACATTATAAAAATTATAACTAAATATATAAATTTCAAAAAAATAAATACTCAACTAATTTGAAAACTAGATTCATAGAGGTATCTATGAAAAATAATTAGAAAAATATTTAGGTTAGAAATGTAGATCGAAATCACAAGTGAAGTGGACCGTGTAAAATTTAGAATTCTGAGTTTTTTTATAAAGTCCTGCATATTTAACAAATTATAACTTAATCAATACAAATTAGAAAAATACAAACTCAAAGGTTCTAGAAACTAGATTCATAGACGTATTTATGAAAAATAATTAGAAAAGTATTTAGGTTAAAAATAAAGATCGAAATCCCAAGTGAAAAGGACTATGTAAAATTTGGAATTCTAAGTTTTTTTGTAAAGCTCAATAAATTAGAAAAAATATAATTAAATAAATATAAAGTAGAAAAATACAAACTCAAAGGTTCTAGAAACTAGATTCATAGAGGTATCTAGAAAAAATAATTAGAAAAATATTTAGATTAAAAATATAGGTTGAAATCCCAAGTGAATTGGACCACGTAAAATCTAGAATTTTAGGTTTTGAAGAAAATGACAGCACCTTAGAAAAATCATAACTAAATAAATATAAATCATAAAAATACAAACTCAACTATTTTGGAAAATTGATTCATAGAAGGTTTTAGAAAAAATAATTAGAAAATATTTAAGTCTTAAAATACTACAAAAATTTTAAAGAATTAGCTATCTATTATGGGTGCGAAATAAGTAATGGCCAAACCCATCATGGTGGCACCAAACAATAATCAACTCAAGAAAAATATACTAAATTATATCAAAACTAATTTATAGTTAAGGTCTACCATTATATAATGAATGAAATGCAATAACTTGAAGAAAAATAAGCATAGGATGGATCAAGCACACTTACCCTAAGGTTTTTTGAACTTGAATGGAAATCGAAAGTTTCTTCAAATTTAAAAATTGTCGGATAGTCCTCTCCTCATAGTATGTTCTTCTATTCGGAGTCCTTGTCAATTCTCCCTTCTTGATCGAGTGCGATCGGTGCCCTGATGAAGGTTTAATGGAGATTTCTCTATTCTTTAATGGAGTTGGGTTTGTGTAAGCTTCTAAAGCTTTAAGGTTTTCATAAATAGGTTTAGGGAAGGATTAGGGTTTCTATATTAGTGAAATTCATAACTATCAAAGGGATGGCTTTTTCAACCCTCAAAAACTTATATTTTACATTACTAATGGGTTAGAAATGGGCCAAGGCCCATATATATCAATTAAGCTTCATCGAAGATTATTATTAAGCCCAAAAGGCCTCTAGATTGTTCATACCGGTCCACCCAACAATCATAACATAAATAATCATTCATTGATTCAATTAAACTATATTATATAATTTAAGAGTTCGTACAATAAGGTATTGACACATGTCACACACACATAAATCATATAAAATAGTCTAAATACACAAAAATCACAAAAAAGTTTAAAGCTTCGAAAAAGTATCAAGATGACCTCAGAATGATCCGAAAATGATTCGCAGGTCCCACACTCCTATTAAATAAATAAAATATAATTAAATATTATTTTTGAAAATATAAGAGTTGTAGGAAAGTTCAAAAATTACGAAAATACTATTTTTGTCAAAATCTCCCGAAATCTCTCGCTAAGGTTTTTATGTCTCAAGAAAGGTTTCAAATTTCACAGGTAAGTTGGTAAGGATAAAATAATAATATTTTTGGTGTCTCGGGCCCACAAAATAATTTTTTTATAAAAGTTCTAGACTGTTAGTTGGGGAAAGAAAAAGTCTCCTACAAGTTATGGTTTATTATTTTTAGTAAGAAATTTAACACTAAAGAGCGAGTTTCAAAAATAGCAGATTTTCAATGTTGTTAGAATGAAACTAAATTAAATATACATACTAATGCATGATTTTAAACCGTAAAAACAATAATAGAAGTTTGAAAAAGATTCAGGTTTTTATTATTAGGTGAATTTACCATAATACCCTAGAACGAAAGTTCAGGGTACTACAATCTAAACCCCCTTAAAGAAAATTTCATCCCGAAATTTGAACCCCTCAAAGAAATTCTCAACCTAGTCTGTCACATCTGATTAGTCAACTAATCATTTTTAAACAAACCTAGTTAGATTGGATGACAAACTTTATAGCTACACGCAATCAGATTGGCCAACTTAATTAATATAGTAAACCTAGCCAAACTGGTAATCTATACCAATCTAGTCCAATCCAGTTAAGTTAGTCATCAACTTCTAGTCAACTTAACTATGCTGGTCAAACTAGTCAACCTTAGTTAAACTAGTAAACTTGATCAATCTAATCGACCTAATAAGCTGGTAAAACTAATCAATCTATCTTCCAGTCAAATTAGTCATACTAGTCAATTGGCCTACTAGTCAAAATAGTCAGACTGGCCAATTAAGATCATCTGAGGATATAATTCTGTCAACATACCATTCTGTCACGATCTCATTGATAATGTATGACAGTGTTAGGTTTGCGACATAGTCAAGCATAACATAAAATCAAGTATATTACAATAATATATATACAAACAATAGTAAACAATCACTATTTATAAGTATTACAAACAATCAGAGTGCTCTAGGTTATAGTATTTCTAAGTGTCTCTAATATCTGTATTAAAATGTCACGATCTCCATAACAAGAATGGACACATTAACCAGATCCTCTAATGGTCTCCATTGCACGGGTCCCTATGGTAATCTACTGACTGTGCTCTAATACTATTCTATCATACACAACACAATTATACATAGACCCATTACATACAAATTCCTAGGTGTCTGAAGCCTGTGCTCTGATACCACTCTGTTACGCCCCGAATCCGGATACCCAGATACGACACAAAAATCCGTGGATCGACCCGTACCCGAACCTAGAGGTGATCCATGAATGTCCCCTAGTGGTCCGATTAGGTCAATTAGACTACTAAGGTTCATTCGAAAACCCACTAAGTAAAAAAAAAGAGAGTCTAGATATAGAAAACAAATAATTAAAATAATTTATAATTCAAATAATTCAACCAATCAACTAAATGTGGAGATAAGGAGGTGAGAACATGCTCTCAATCAAAGACTTACATGCCCGTAAAAATAAATAAAATAATGTTATAAAATAATAAAATACAGCTTTCTAAAGTGTGGGATCGACTCCTAAATCCTCGTCAATCCCCTCGAGTACATCGGAGTCTTCTGTCTCAAAATCATCCCATGTACCCAGCTCCTCAAAATCTAAAAATGGTATCGGTGTAGCACCGTGAGCCGATGCCCAATAATACAACAATGCACATGGTATGATATCATACTATATAAGTTTTTTAATCAAGGTATGCATCTCAATCATATAATAAGGATGACATAAATATGAGGGTGAATGCAAGTGAGTGCTGATATTCGCTCAAAAGTGCTTATTTTAAGCAATTATCCTTTTAGCGTTATTGCATTCTCCTACGTTAAAATACTCTATTTATCTACTTTTCTACGTAAGAGTCTCTTGTGTTGCGTAGAACACACTTTTCTGGACGAAATGGTATATTTGCATGCATTAAACACATTTTCGGAAGTCTAGACATGTAGTCATTCTGATAGAGTCTCATTACGCGCTTCTTCTGTCGTAGGAAACCCAAATGGGACAATTCTCGAGACTTGCGAGCCCACATCGATCAGGAAAGCCCATTATCAAAGCTTAAAGAGCCCACATGCTGTGACTAGAAGATATGGGCCGAATATGGGCTGAATAAGAAGACCAAAAGGCCGGCCCAAAGAACGAAGAGAGTAGGAGAGCCAATGACCAAAAGACGGACCAAAGCGTTTAAAGCCACATGAGTCAGCAAGGAATGATAGTCTACTCTACTGGAGAAGCGTGAGGATGGTCACAGTGAAGACCAGGGTTCCAGACCCTCTGCCAATACTTTTATCTCCATTTTTTGATATTTTCTCTCTCATCTCTCCTTATTCTTTCTCTCTCTTCATCTCTCGGTCCTGAAATCTACTGACCTAACCCCAGAACTCCTGCCCATCGCCTCAATCTCATCTTCCTTAGCTTTCTGACCGTTGGATCTTCCATCGGACCGTTGGATCTTTAATCGGACCGTTGGATCTTCAATCGGACCGTTGGATCTCTCTAGATCCGTCGATCTACCAATCTGGGTCCCAATCAAGTCACCATCCATCCGATCGCCATCAGACTGTCTGTCACATCATCTTGTGAGCCGATGGACATCATCAATCCATGTGGGCCAGTAGCCGGGCCCATCATCATCGACCCGCTATCCGACCAGTTAGTGGACCCTGTGAATTTTCAAATAATTTTAATTAAATTTTAAAAAAATGGGGAGGCCCACTAAATAGGGAGCTTTATAAGAAGAAGGAGAAGGGTTCGTTTGAACCCTAATCCCCCTCCTTTCTGCTCCTTTCCTTCTCCCAAAATGCCCCTGACATTTTTTTTCCTTCTTCTCCTTCTTTTTCTTCTTCTTCTTCTTCTTCATTCCGGCCGGAGTTACAGAACTCCGGCCGCCTCCTTCTTCTCTTCTTCTTCTACTATCTCCTTCTTCTTCCCCTCCATCGAAGTTGCAGGCAGCAACTCAGGCCACCTCTGCTCGTGTTTCTTGCTGCTGCTTCACCTTCCTCCTCGCAGCAACCTCTCCACGTTGCAAACCTGCAACGTCCTCTCCCTTGAGGACCAGCAAGATGCAGCGCCATTAGCACCACCTCCCTCTTGGCCGTGGTCTCCTCTTTCACGTCCCTGCAGCCAGCAATTCTCCCTTCTCCTCCTCTTCTTCTTTCTCTTCTTTTCTTCTTCTCCTTCTCCATCTCCTGCCGGAGTTGCAGGCAGCAACTCCGGCCGCCTTCTCCTTGTTCTCCTTCTTTTCCTTCGCTTCCTTCGGCCCTTGCTCCTCGACCTGCTACTCCACCAGCCGGCAACCTGACCCTCTCTACAGGTGTGTGCCTCTCCACAGAGGGTGCTGGAGTTGCCACCTGCAACTCCGGCGACCTCCATTGACGCTGGCGCAACCAACACTCCACCTCTCCAGCTGCTCTCCTCTCCAACGCCCTCATCCATTTGCTGGTTGCCGCCTACAACAGCCCCCCTCAAACGTGCAGCAGCACCATTGCTGCATAGCAACACCGTGAAAATGGTCTGAACTTGCAACCTTGCAAGTTGCATCTCGAACTCCGGTAAGAACACTCCGGCCAACAACCTGTGCTCCTCCTCGTTCTCCATCAGGCGCTGGTACTGTGCTCTACAGCAACCTCCAATCTACAAGGCGTCCCTACACCTGCAAGCATACGGCTAGCAATCATCGAATTCAATCCACCAACGACCTTGTCCCTACTTGTCTCCACCAAGGTTTCAGCAACCCGCTTCACCACCATTCGTATCTCCATCAAGATCGTCCATTCCTCCCCATGCCAAGGTGAGATCAAACGGTGAGCTTTTATTTCTAGGATATTCTCTCTCTTTAGTCTCTCTCTAGATCTCTTTCACTCCCTTTCTTTCTCTAGAATAATGCTTTCTTTCTCTCTATTAGATTAGTCTTTCATTCAAGCAATGTAAGCAACTTTTATTTCAAATAATAAAATAGTCATTTTTTTTTGGGCAATTTGTTATTGTTGATCATTCTATATGCTTTTTGATAAATTCTCTCTAAGAAAATAGATTTTTAAATCTCGTGATCATCACTCTCACCCCTCCATCCTTTATTTTTATCATTTTCTGTGGAAAAATTCGTCGTTTTATGTTCTTGTCTGCGCTACTAATCCCGAGTGTGGATCGACATCCGAACCTTCCCACTGTGCAAGAATTCTAAATTTTGCAGGATAATCGGATCAAATTAGAAATCTTGTTGATTTTAGGGTTTCCGTAACCAACGACGCGGAAAAACCCTACTTTCAAGTGTGGTATGCAAATGCAACTAGTACCCATAACCACATAGGGTCTCCATCTCCTTCCCGCACTGGGAGTGGTCTCATCGACCCATCTGCAGGATATAATAACGTCTGGGGCCTTTCACCCTATGGTACCGAACCTTAATTAATTGATAAAACCAATATAAACGTATATAATATACTTCAACCTCGTTCCCTTATGCACCCCTTATATGAAATGACGTGATGATCATTGTATGACAATAAGATGGTACTAGGGTTACATGGCATAAGCACGTATGTATTTAACATTTAAATAAGAATATAAAATAAACACATGATCATCAAGAGTAATAAAATGGGTACGAATTAGAGTTAAACAACATGAATAATGAAAGTAGGTTTTTTCCGTGTCGTTGGTTACGGAAACCCTAGAATCAACAAGATTTGTAATTTATCCGAGATTTCCTACAAAATTCAGAGATTCTAGCATAGGGATTCGTGTCGGATGTCGATCTGCACTTGGGATTAGGAAACGTGCAGTAAAGAACATAAAATGATTCTAATCATGATTTTTGATTTTTTTGGAGATCGAAAAGTAACTCTAATCACTTAAATAAATAACAACAAAATTAAACTAAAAATAAATGCATAAACGACACTTTACTTTATTCATAAACTGTATGAAAAGATCCTTATAGGAATTTAATTTAAACTAAACAAAAACTAGACTAAAAAGCATTGAAGATAGAACTAGAGAGAGAAATTAAGAGGGTTCTAGAGAGAGAGACAGTAAGGTAGAGAAAGAGAGAGAGAGAAAATCATGAATATCTAGAGAGAGAAAGATCAAAGAGAGAAACTAGAGAGGGAAAATAAGGAGAAAATGAGTGCAGATGAGGGGTTCTTACCACTGATTTTACCAAGGAAGGTTTAATGGCCATGGAATGGATCTTGGGCGTTGTGGAGGATCTCCCTTACCGGTTCAAGGATGCACCAGGTAGGGATGGTCTCCCCTTCTCTTCCCTCTTCTTCTATCCTCTTCTTTCTTCATTCCATTCCCTTTTTTTTTTTTTTTTTTTTTTTTTTGATTCTTTTCGGAATTGAATGAAAGAAGAGGGCGCTAGAGAGAGGAAACCAAAATCGTTAGATGTACAACTTTAAGTTGCAGGTTTGGGCTACGAGAGGCACACCAGTAGGTGACTGTTGCTGCCGTTTGGAGATGAAGGAAGTGCTGCTGTTGGTGCACCTCGTAGTGTTAATAGAGGCGGTACAACAAGTAGAGAAGAACCTTGCTGGTTCGGCCAGCAAGGGGAGGAGCTAATGGAGGATGGCAACGTGGTTGAGGGTGCGTTGAGAGGAGGGCGGACCTGCTAGAGTTGCAGGTCCAGCTAGCGGTTCCGGCAGCTGGCGCATAGCTTGACTGGGTTTTAGGTTGATGGGTTTACAAAGAAAAGGTTTTTATAGAAGGGCTCAAGGGGTTTCTAGTGAAGTATAATTCAGGTGAATAAAAAGGCTGAACGGTTCAGAAAAATGGCTTAAATCATTTTCTAGGGTTTGCACTATCATGTATACTGTCTTGACTGGATATAGAGAAGGTTCTGTCGTAGTAATCCAATGTTGATGTCGTTCTGAGTTCCATGATCGAAGCAAAAGATAATGAGATCTCTCAACGAATATTGCGGGCATGAAGAATAGTGAGTCATCCATTGACTCAGGATTATTGTATAACTCTCTGAAATGATTAAAGGCTCGAAAGCTCACTGGGTTAGGTCTCCACAATTATTCTCACAGGATCTCTAGAGTTTCAAAACTTAGGATGACTCTGATGTTGATAGTGTACAATTGTGCCAAATCTGAGTTTTTCTGAGTTTTCAAACCTGCTGTAGTCACGCCTGAGTTGACTCGACGCTAACTTTAAACAAAAATTGACATCCTCAATACTGACTTAACGAAGGTTTTTAGCTAATCAAAGTCAGGGTATTTGACACATTTTTGAAATTCTAGAAAACTTTTGGAGAACATTGGAAATCACCCCAAAAATAAGAAATTTTTTTTTTTTTTTTAAATGAAGACATGAGTTTTGGTAAATACCCACCCCCAACCAAAATATAGCACCGTCCTCGGTGCTCATGACCGGGACATAAAATGATAACAAATCAGTGATGATGATGCAAAGATTCAGGAAGGATGTTACCAAGTCTGCAGAAACTCAACAGTGTGTGGTACCTGATGATCGGAAGAATGAATGTACCTGCATTTCCAGAGATATAACAGTAATAACAAATGCATGAGACTCATGTACTATAGGAATACCGGAATTGCCTTTCCAAAAGCGCTAAGTTTTACGTCTTCAGCCAGACACAACGGGGGTGGCAGGCACCCCCGACCAAGTTGGAGCACAGGAGACTGAGTGGATCATCAGTCGACATAGACAGGATCGATGAGATCGATCTCAAAAGTCTGAATGAACAATACATCAAGTTCATGGAACTGTTTTAGACGTTGCCCATTGACCTGAAAAGAGGAGTGATCCTTGGGATCCTCAATAGTGATTGCCCCAAAGGTGTGACTGCTGTGACCGTATAAGGACCGGTCCACCTAGATTTCAATTTCCCAGGGAAGAGATGAAGACGGGAATTATAAAGAAGGACCTTCTGTCCTGGATGGAACTCTTTCCTGAGGATGCTCTTGTCATGTATCCACTTCATTTTTGCTTTATAATTCTTGGACTAGTTGTAGGCATCATTTCTGAGTTCTTCTAACTCATTCATTTGAAGTTTTCGCTCTTCTCCTGCAGAGTCAAGGTCGAAGTTGAGTTTCTTAATGGCCCACAGGGCACGATGTTCAATCTCTACCAGTAGATGACAGGGTTTCCCAAAGACGAGACGATAGGGAGACATATTGGGTGGGGTTTTGTAGGCGGTTCTGTATGCCCATAAAGCATCAGTGAGATGAGTAGACCAGTCTTTACGTGTGGTATTGACTATTTTCTCCAAGATCTGCTTGATCTGACGATTAGAAACCTCCACTTGACCACTAGTCTGCGGATGATAAGCTAGGGCAACCTTGTGGGTTACACCATACTTTTTCATTAATTTCTCGAATATCCGATTGCAAAAATGGGTGCCCCCATCACTAATGATGGCCTTAGGGGCTCCGAATCGGGCGAAGATGAATTCCTTTAGGAATTTGACTACCACTTTGTGGTCATTGGTCTTGGTGGGAATGGCTTCTATCCATTTGGATACATAGTCTACTGCAAGGAGAATGTACTCAAAACCATAAAAAACGGGAAAGGGGCCCATGAAGTCGATGCCCCAGATGTCAAATATTTCATCGACCTGGATGGGAGTGAGGGGCATCATGTTCCTCTGGGAGATGCGGCCTAGATGCTGGCAATTAGGACAGGTTTTGTTGTAGATGTGGGCATCTTTAAATAATGTGGGCCAGTAGAATCCGCATTGCAGAACTTTTTTCTGCAGTCTTCTTAGTGCTGAAATGACCACCGCAAGGTTGGTCATGACATGAGGACAAGATATTGAGTTGGTCCGACTCAGGGACACAGAGACGAATGATCTGGTCAGGACAGTATTTATACAAATAAGGGTCATCCCAAGAGTAGTACTTAACTCTTGCTAGGAATTGGCTTTTGTCCTGTTTTGACTAGTGTGAAGGCATTTCTTCGGTGACAAGGTAGTTGACAATGTCAGCATACCATGGATGAACGGAGATAGCGAACAGTTGTTCGTCTGGAAAGGTTTCAGGGATGGGCTGGGTGTCGAAGGATGACTCTAAAGTCAGTCTAGACAAGTGATCAGCCACTACATTCTCAGTTCCCTTCTTATCCTTAATCTCGAGGTCGAATTCCTGCAGTAAGAGAATCCATCGAATTAATCGAGGCTAGGTTTCCTTTTTCGACATAAGATAACGAAGGGCTGCATGATCAGTGTACACGACCACCTTAGTGGCTAAGAGGTACTGACGGAATTTATCAAGGGCGAAGACTACCGCCAGGAGTTCTTTCTCAGTGGTGGAGTAATTCATTTGGGCAGAGTTAAGAGTTTTGCTCACGTAGTAGATCACGTGTGACCTTTTGTCAACTCTCTGCCCTAGAACAGCTCCTAAAGCGTAGTCAGAAGCATCGCACATTACCTCAAAAGGTAGAGTCCAGTCCGGGGGACGGATAATGGGCGCAGTAGTGAGCTCAGATTTGAGACGCTCGAATGCCTTGACACAGTCAGCATTAAAGTCGAAAGGACTATCTTTAGCCAGGAGATGGGACAGTGGTCGAGCGATTTGAGAGAAGTCCTTGATGAATCGCCTATAGAATCCTCCGTGTCCCAAAAAGGATCGGATGTCACGTACGGACTTAGGAATGGGCAAGGTCGAGATGATATCAATTTTAGCTTTGTCGACCTCAATGCCCTGATGGGAAATGACATGTCCCAGAACAATGCCCTTCTTCACCATGAAGTGGCATTTCTCCCAATTGAGGACAAGTCGCTTGTCTTGACAGCGGTGAAGTACAAGCCCTAGATGGTTCAGACAGTCATCAAAGGCTGACCCAAAGACTGAGAAGTCGTCCATAAAGACTTCGAGGAATTTTTCCACCATGTCAGAGAGTATGCTCATCATACACCTTTGAAAGGTCGCGGGTGCATTGCAGAGGCCAAAGGGCATGCGCTTATAGGCAAAAGTGCCAAAGGGACAAGTGAAGGTTGTCTTCTCGTGATCCTCAGGGGTGATGGATATTTGATTATACCCTGAGTAACCATCGAGGAAGCAGTAATAGGAGTGACCTGCTAGTCTCTCCAACATTTGATCTATGAAGGGTAAAGGAAAATGGTCCTTCCTAGTGTTTGTGTTGAGTCGTCGGTAATCGATGCAGACTCTCCACCCTTTCTTCAGGCGTTGGGTGACCATTTCCTTGTTCTCATTTTCCACAACTGTGAATCCTACCTTCTTAGGGACGACATGAATAGGACTCACCCATTTGCTATCTGAGATGGGGTAAATGATACCTGCATCTAATAGTTTAAGGACCTCGTCCCGGACTACATCCTTCAAGACGGGGTTCAACCTCTTCTGGTGTTCTCGAGAGGTTTTGGATTCATCCTCGAGATAGATGTGATGTTGGCACACCGAGGGGTCTATGCCTCGAATATCATCTATGGTCCACCCTATCGCAGATTTGTGCTCTTTGAGTAGCTCGAGAAGTTCTTACGTTCACTCGCAGATAAAGCGGAAGCAATAATGACAGGGTAGGTTTCCTTAGGACCAAGATAGGCATAGGAAAGATCTGTTGGAAGTGGCTTGAGCTCCAATGGTGGAGCAGATGGAGTTGAAGTAGGTGTCACAGAAGACACAGATTGAAGAGGTATGACTTCAGTAGGTAAAGGAAGGATGGGTTCTCTGGCCATGGTTATCAGAGGCTCAAACTCGATGAGTGGAGCGGGGATCTCTATCAGTGGAGCAGTCTCCAAAAGATCATTGAGATCAGAAATAGCTGACTCTGTTGCAAAGTCAGCTCCAAAGTGTTCTAGACACTGCTTAAGAATATCTTCGGTGGAGTCCGGGATTAGACTCTCAACGGCACACATTTCAGCGGCCACATCACGATCGGTATCCTGTTGCATTAGATGAAAGATATTGACCTCAGCTTTGAGGTTGCCGAAAGCAATGGACATGTTTCCATCCCGGCACCCGATGTGTGCATTCGCGGAGGCAAGGAAAGGACGGCCTAAGATGACTGGAATGCGGTTATCCTGACACGGCTCGGTGTCAAGAATGATAAAGTCCACAGGATAATAAAAGTCAGCGACTTTTACTAGGACATCTTTAATGATTCCTCTTGGAATCTTGATGGACTGATCAGCCAATTTCAGGGTGACATTGGTAGGCTTCATATCTTTCAGGCCTAACTGCTGATATACCGAGAATGGTATGAGGTTAATGCTAGCCCCTAAATCTAGCAAGGCAGTGCAGCTAAAGTTGTCTCCAATTTCACATTGGACAGTTGGGCTACCTGGATCCTTGTGTTTGATCACACTGTTGCGTTGAATGAACGCGGTAGCTTTTTCGGCCAAGAAGGCAGCTTTGGGTACATGCGTACGCCGCTTAACTATGCACAAGTCCTTGAAAAATTTGGCATAGGAGGGGATTTGCTTGATAGCAGAAAGGAATGGGATATTGATCTGGACGTCTTTAAAGACGTCTAAGATCTCTGAGAATTGCTGATCCCGCTTATCTTGGACAAGTCTGTCCAGGAAGGGAGGCTTTACTCGACAAATGGATTTGTCTTTAGCCTTCGATTTCTGCACAGGGATATCTGATGTTGGTGCAGAAGTAGAAGAAGCAGAAGTAGGATTGGTACTAGTTTCCTCTGTACGAGTGATGGGTGCTGGAGATGGTACCGGCGGTGGTTGGACTCCCATGTCCACAGTTTTTCCAGATCGTAGGGTGGTTACAGCTTGCACCTCCCCTTGATAGTTCTCATTCTGGCTTTGAGATTGGGATCCGATCTCATATACTGCCCCTTTGGCATTTCCTTTAGGGTTGGCAATGGGTTGGCTAGGAAAGATCCCCTTAGCTTTCTCAGCTTCTAAGTTACCTAGACGTTGCTCTAGACGAAGCATGGATTGCTGTTGCTGTTGCTCTAGGCGTTGCATAGATAGAGTAATGAGTTGAGCTAGAAGGTCCTCGATACCGGGTTTGGGGACCGACTGTTGGGGAGCAGCTAATGGGGGCTGAGGCACCAATTCGCGACTCGAGCTCATCGGGGCATTATAGTTATAGGCAGAAGAATTAGTTGGGACAATCTGTTGGTTCTGAAAGTTCTGTGGGACTCTTTGCTGATTCTAAAATGTGCTCGATTGTCCAAAGTATTGACCCTGTTGGAACTGCTGGTTTTGAGTAGACGGGTACTGACTCTGCTGGTATTGTCCCTGATTGAATTGCCTATTGGGTTGATTGAACCCAGGAGGATACATGCCCTGAGGTTGACGCGGAGGTTGAGCTGGCGGTTGAGTAGACTGAGGCCTCCAAGAGAAGTTAGGGTGGTTTCTCGTATCAGGATGATAAGATTGACTATATGAGTTCTGAGTGGGTGGTTTGTATGTGCTAAAAGCACAAACTTCTTCTTGAAGAGGATTTGACCATCCTTCATTCAAAGGACAATGCTCAGTAGTATGGGAGGGATGCAGACAAAGGGTGCAGGATTCCATAGGGCTCTCGTGTCCCACATGCATGACTGGGGTGGATTGTTGAGTAGGCTTTTGTACTGACACAGCCAGTGCCGAGACTGACTTGCTCAACTCTTGAATGACAGATCGAAGCTCAGTGTTTGCTGTAGCGTCATGTGCCTTGGTGGTCCTTTGGACCGAAGTGGTTCGACTAAACTCTGAGTTAGTCGTCCAATGTTGAGAGTTTTCTCCTAACTCTCCCAAGAATTTGTATGCATCGGTCGGAGTTTGGTGCAGGAATTTTCCTTGGCACATTGACTCTACCAAGGTCCGGGACTCATCAGTAAGTCCCTTATAGAAGACGTGGACAAGATTGCCCTTGTCGATGCTATGGTGGGGACACTTAGTCAGGTAGTCTTGGAATCTATCCCATGTTTCAAAAAATTTCTCATCGGACTTCTGTCTAAAGTCTTGAATGAGTTGCTTCATTTGGTTGGTCCGAGTCATGGGGTAGAATTTAGACATGAATTTTCCCACCAACTCTTTCCAACTACTGCCTGAATCAGCGGGTAAGGAGTAGAGCCAATCTGAGGCTCGGTCTTTGAGCGAGAATGGGAAAACTCGCAGACGCACATTGTCATCATCGAGGTTCTGATTCTTGAAAAGTAGGATGACATGTTGGAATTCCCTAATATGGGAATATGGGTCTTCTCTTGGGAGAGCACGAAAGGTTGGCAGCATTTGGATCGTCTACGGCCTAATCTCAAACTGTACCACCGTAGTAGGTGAGAGGATAATGCAAGTGGGCGGATTAGCAGAGATAGGGGCGAACGTCTCGATAAGAGGTCGTTCGACTGCCATGACTACAAAGGTAGTAGTATTGGGGGAGGCGGGTGGGGAAAGAGATGGGGAAGAATTTAGTAGAGGATCCACTGTAGGTACGTGATTCTCAGATCGAACCAAGCGTTTGTTCGGATGATTCCAAACGGGCATACGCGAATGAGACAAGCTCTATACTTGGTAAAAAGTTGCCAGAGAGGAACACTATCCTAAATGATGCACACCAAGCACAGATAATCCTATTCTAAGCAATCAGGATATATTTTAGGAATTATCTTTGTTAGTTTTGGGGCTATAATAGATTATGACAGTGGGTGGACCACTGGTTTATCTTTTAACCGCCGGACTAACTGTTTTGCACTCAGAGGTTCTCACCAGGCTACACTCTTCAGAGCGAATCCTTTAGTACTAACGCTAGTTAACAACAAGGCAATCCGAAGCCTAGACAGACGTGCGGCACAATGGCTGACTTAAGTACGTCCCAGACTAACCGGATTGGTCAAGTGGATAAGAAGAGTGTTCCCTCGGGTTAAGCTAGGGTTGATGCATGTTCCTAGTCCACACGCAACTAACCGCCGAATAGTCCAAGATGCCACGTCGAGCTCAGTGTACTTGAGTAGCAGGGACTTATGGGTGTGTTAGACAACAGAGACCCGCGCTCGTGGTCTTATTTCGATTGGATGTTAAGCGGGATCGTTTTGAGTGGATTTTTCCTCGAACACCGGGCTAATTGGCTCTAATTCTTGATTATTTTTAATTAAATGGAGCCTTGGGATCAAATCAGTTGGAATGATGAGGTGGGTGATGAAATCCCACCAGTTTCAATTTGGAGCTGGGTCTGCTCTCTTAGAGTTGATTGATTAATGGCCACGCCACGCAAGTCGAAGAATATGAATGCGAAAGCAAATAGACAAGCGGCAATGATTCACCCAATAACACCGTATCGCACTCAAGGCGAGGATAGAGACTTATCTCCCGTGGGCCACGCCACGGGGTCTCCTCCGTGGGTTAGGGAGGGGTATCCTAATGGGCTTGGGCCCGACTCCACCTCTTTGAGCTTTTGCTCCCTACCCACACTGGATCGTGTTCCTGTAGAAATAGTTAGATCGCACGGTCTAGGTATGTGGGATTCTATTTGAAAGATCCTTGCCTTTTTAGGGTTCACTGAACAAGCATTGGATTTAGGCAAGTGTTTGAATTAGTTTCCAAATTCGAGATGGGTTAAAATTTAGGAATTCCCAGATTTGGAAAATACCAAGATTGGAATGTTTCCCGAACTGTGGAGATCTTCCAAGAAAGATTTGATTGCGAGATCCCTGACAATTTTGGGAAATTTCCCAAAATTGAAATTCTGCTAGATTTGTGGTGTTTCCTTTTGCTGACTTTTCCAAATTCGGAAGATGTCTAAAGATAGAAATTCTTCAAAAGAGGAAACTTCTAAGAGGGGAAACCCTAATTAAGCAGAGTTTCAAGATTTTGGAATCTTTCCAAAAATCGCAAATCCTTGATTGGTGATTTCTAAAAATTTGCAGAATATAAAACCCTAATTTTTTTGAATTTTGAATTTTTATTTTTTTGGTAATTTTCACTTAATCTAGGGTTTCTAAAAAACCCTAGAACAAGATCTAGCAGTTATTTGGAAAGCAGTAAAATTCCTAAATTATTACAACTTTGCACTCGGCCTTCCGAGGTATTAAAAATAGTAATTTAAAAGACTGCTAAAAATCACTAAAAACAAAAAATAGAAAGTTTTCCGAAAAGGTCGGACTAGCCAAATTGAGCAGCTTTCCGATTTAGCAACTTTCCAATTCCGTCTTTACGTCCTTTTTCGCACTCCCGTACACCCGAGCGGCAGCGGCGCCATTTGAAAGTAGGTTTTTTCCGTGTCGTTGGTTACGGAAACCCTAGAATCAACAAGATTTGTAATTTATCCGAGATTTCCTGCAAAATTCAGAGATTCTAGCATAGTGATTCGTGTCCGATGTCGATCCGCACTCGGGATTAGGAAACGTGCAGTAAAGAACATAAAATGATTCTAATCATGATTTTTGATTTTTTTGGAGATCGAAAAGTAACTCTAATCACTTAAATAAATAACAACAAAATTAAACTAAAAATAAATGCATAAACAACACTTTACTTTATTCATAAACTGTATGAAAAGATCCTTATAGGAATTTAATTTAAACTAAATAAAAACTAGACTAAAAAGCATTGAAGATAGAACTAGAGAGAGAAATTGAGAGGGTTCTAGAGAGAGAGACAATAAGGTAGAGAAAGAGAGAGAAAGAAAATCATGAATGTCTAGAGAGAGAAAGATCAAAGAGAGAAACTAGAGAGGGAAAATAGGGAGAAAATGAGTGCAGATGAGGGGTTCTTACCACTGATTTTACCAAGGAAGGTTTAATGGCCATGGAATGGATCTTGGGCGTTGTGGAGGATCTCCCTTACCGGTTCAAGGACGCACCAGGTAGGGATGGTCTCCCCTTCTCTTCCCTCTTCTTCTATCCTCTTCTTTCTTCATTCCATTCCCTTTTTTTTTTTTTTTTTTGATTCTTTTCGGAATTGAATGAAAAAAGAGGGCGCTAGAGAGAGGAAACCAAAACCGTTAGATGCACAACTTTAAGTTGCAGGTTTGGGCTACGAGAGGCACACCAGCAGGTGACTGTTGCTGTCGTTTGGAGATGAAGGAAGTGCTGCTGTTGGTGCGCCTCGTAGTGTTAATAGAGGCGGTATAGCAAGTAGAGAAGAACCTTGCTGGTTCGGCCAGCAAGGGGAGGAGCTAATGGAGGATGGCAACGTGGTTGAGGGTGCGTTGAGAGGAGGGCGGACCTGCTGGAGTTGCAGGTCCAGCTAGCGGTTCCGGCAGCTGGCGCACAAGGGCAGCAAGTTGCTGGCGTTAGGGGTGTGGTGGCTGCAAATAGCAGCGTGGTGGAGGCGTACCAGTCCGGCAGTGCTAATGGAGAGGGTGGCGGTTCAGTCAAGGGAGAGATTGGAAGGAGGAGCTTTGAGACTGCTGGTTCCTCCGCCCAACAAGGGAGAAGACGTCAAAGGCTAGAGGTTGCAGGTTTCGCCGGAGTTGCGACCTGCAACTCCGGTGATCTTTTTTTCTTCTTTTTTTTTCTATTTTGACGGGAAGAGAGATGAGGACGGGATTGAGAGAAAGAGAAGGAGAGAGGGGTGGTAAGAGAATGGGTAGTGCAGGAGGCGGATCTGCAACTCAGACTTGCAGGTTTTGAAAACAGTAAGAAAGTGTTGTTGGCCAGAGTTGCAGGCTGCAACTCCGGTGATAAAGATGAAGATGAAGACGGTGAAGATTGAGAAGAGAAAATGGAGGAAAACGGTCTAAAACCGAGGGGAAGAAGGGGCAAACGAGTTGGGGGAGAGAATGGAGCAATCAGGACCCAGATTGGTAGATCAACGGATCTAGAGAGATCCAACGGTCCGATTAAAGATCCAACGGTCCAATGGAAGATCCAACGGTCAGAAAGCTAAGAGAGATGAGATAGAGCCGATGGGCAGGAGTTCTGGGGTTAGGTCAGTAGATTCGAGGACCGAGAGATGAAGAGAGAGAGAGAATAAGGAGAGATGAGAGAGAAAATATCAAAAAATGGAGATAAAAGTATTGGCAGAGGGTCTGGAACCCTGGTCTTCACTGTGACCATCCTCACGCTTCTCCAGTAGAGTAGACTATCATTCCTTGTTGACTCATGTGGCTTTAAATGCTTTGGTCCGTCTTTTGGTCATTGGCTCTTCTACTCTCTTCGTTCTTTGGGCCGGCCTTTTGGTCCTCTTATTCAGCCCATATTCGGCCCATATCTTCTAGTCACAGCATGTGGGCTCTTTAAGCTTTGATAATGGGCTTTCCTGATCGATGTGGGCTCGCAAGTCTCGAGAATTGTCCCATCGGGGTTTCCTGCGACAGAAGAAGCGCGTAATGAGACTCTATCAGAATGACTACATGTCTAGACTTCCGAAAATGTGTTTAATGCATGCAAATATACCATTTCGTCCAGAAAAGTGTGTTCTACGCAACACAAGAGACTCTTACGTAGAAAAGTAGATAAATAGAGTATTTTAACGTAGGAGAATGCAATAACGCTAAAAGGATAATTGCTTAAAATAAGCACTTTTGAGCGAATATCAAATAACCTGTAAACAATCACCAAAGATCACGATCAACATCGATGAACAATATAAGTGAAAATCGTAAGAGAATTCAACACACCATGGCCGAACCCTATGAGGGATCCATGACACAAGGTCGAACCCTAAAGAGGGATCCAAGACACTTGGTCGAACCCTATGAGAGATCCAAGATACATGGGTGGGATCCCCATGCATACAAGTATAGGTCAAACCATCTAGGGTTTAGTTAAACAACAAAGGCTAAACCCTTTTATAGTCAATAATCATGACCGAAGCACTAAGAGTTCCCAAAGCCATTAATCGTCAAAAATCCAAGAAATAGGTAGTTCACAGAAAATATATTTTCTTGTAAAAATCCTAACTAAATAAATATAAATTAAAAAAATATAAACTCAATAGATTTGAAGACTATATTCACTGAAGTTTCTATGAAAAATAAATTTAAAAATATTTATTTTAAAAATCGAAGTTGAAATTCTTAAAGAAGTAGAATGCACAGAATCTGAAATTTTGAGTTTTACAGAAAAGGTCAGTACTTTAGAAAAATTACAACTAAATAAATATATATCTTAAAAATATAAAATCAACAGATCTAGAAAATAGATTCACATAGATTTACAGGAAAATTAAATAGAAAAATATTTAGTTTCAAAATATATGTGTAAATCCATAATCAACTGGATAGCACAGAATCTGGAATTCTGGGTCTTAAAGAAAAGTCCAGCACATTATAAAAATTATAACTAAATAAATAAATATCAGAAAAATAAATACTTAACTAATTTCAAAATAAATTCATAGAGGTATCTATGAAAAATAATTAGAAAAATATTTAGGTAGAAATATAGATTGAAATCACAAGTGAAGTGGACGATGTAAAATCTAGAATTCTGAGTTTTTTTATAAAGTCCTGCACATTTAACAAATTATAACTTAATGAATACAAATAAAAAAAAATACAAACTCAAAGGTTCTAGAGACTAGATTCAGAGAAGTATTTATGAAAAATAATTAGAAAAATATTTAGGTTAAAAATATAGATCGAAATCCCAAGTGAAGTGGACCATATAAAATCTAGAATTCTGAGTTTTTTTGTAAAGGCCAACAACTTAGAAAACTTATAATTAAATAAATATAAATAAAAGAAATACAAACTCAAAGGTTCTAGAAACTAGATTCATAGAATTATCTAGGAAAAATAATTATAAAAATATATAGATTAAAAATATAGGTTGAAATTCCAAGTGAAGTGGACCGTGCAAAATCTAGAATTCTAGGTTTTGAAGAAAAGGACAGTACCTTAGAAAAATCATAACTAAATAAATATAAATCATAAAAATACAAGCTCAAGTGTTCTAAAAAAAAGATTTATAGAGGGTTTTAGGAAAAATAATTAAAAAAATATTTAAGTCTTAAAAATACTATGAAATTATAAAGAATTGGCTATCTATTATGGGTGAGAAATAAGTCATGGCCAAACCCATCATGGTGGCACCAAACAATAATCAACTCAAGAAAAATATACTAAATCATATCCAAAGTAATTTATAGTTAAGGTCTACCATTATATAATTGATGAAAAGTAATAACTTAAAGAAGAACATGCATAGGATGGATCAAGCACACTTATCTTAAGGTTTCTCGAACTTTAATGGAAATCGAAAGTTTTTTCAAATTTGGAAGTCGTCGGATCGTCCTCTCCTCGTAGTATGTTCTTCTATTCGGAGTCCCCATCAATTCTTCCATTTTGCTCGAGTGTGATCGGTGCTTGGATGAAGGTTTAATAGAGATTTCTTTATTCTTTAATGGAGTTGTGTTTGTGAAAGCTTCTAAAGCTTTAGGGTTTTCATAAATAGGTTTAGGGAAGGATTATGATTTCTATATTAGTGAAATTCGTAACTATCAAAGGGATGACTTTTTCAACCCTCAAAAACTTATATTTTACATTACTAATGGGTTAAAAATGGGGCAAGGCCCATATATATCAATTAGGCTTCATTGAAGATTATTATTAAGCCTAAAAGGCCTCTAGATTGATCATACGGGCCCACCCAACAATTATAACATAAATAATCGTTCATTGATTCAATTAAACTATATTATATAATTTAAGAGTTCATACAATAAGGTATTGAGACATGTCACACACACATAAATCACATAAAATAGTCTAAATACACAAAAATTACAAAAAAGTTTAAAGCCTCGAAAAAGTTTCAAGATGACCTTGGAATGATCCGAAAAGGGATTCGCAAGTCCTACACTCCTATGAAATAAATAGAATATAATTAAATATTATTTTTGAAAATATAAGAATTGTAGGAAAGTTCAAAAATTACGAAAATACTATTTTTGTCAGAATCTCCCGAAATCTCTCGCTGAGGTTTTTATGTCTCAAGAAAGGTTTCAAATTTCATAGGCAGGTTGGTAAGGATAAAATAGGAATATTTTTGGTGTCTCGGGCCCACAAAATAATTTTTTTATAAAAGTTCTGGACTGTTAGCTGGGGAAAGAAAAAGTCTCCTGCAAGTTATTGTTCATTATTTTTAGTAAGAAATTTAGCCCTAAAGAGCGAGTTTCAAAAATAGCAGATTTTCAAAGTTGTCAGAATGAAATCGAATTAAATAAACATACTCATGCATGATTTTAAACCATAAAAATAATAATCAAAATTTGAAAAAGATTCAGGTTTTCATTATTAAGTGAATTTACCATAATACCCTAGAACAAAAGTTCAGGGTATTACATATATTAAATCAAAGAGGAAAGAGAAGTTTTCAAAAAAATTGGAGGGCACCACATTTTTTGAAAGAAAGAAAAGGAGGGGGAGAAGTTTTAAAAAAAAATTTAGAAATTAATAGAAACCCACGGTTCCGTTATAAGGGATCCACGCTTGAACGCTCATTCTCTCCTCCATTTTTTTATTGCCTAAGCTCTACCACGTTTTCAAGAGAGAAAAAACCCTAACACCCCCACCCTTTATCATTCTCTTTTTCACCGTCCTTCCATCCCACGTCTTCAAACCCTAATCCATCAACTCTAGCCGCCCCCCTCCATAGCCATCTCCTGCCTCCATTCTCTTTCCATCTACCCCCATCTCCCATCTCTTTCCACGTTTTCTCCATATATCTCTACACCCCAAGCCGTTACCCCCTTTTCTCCTTGCTCCGCCACCCTACGACAACCGCTGGTCACCTCCCTCATCGAGACGACCTGCAACTTCCCAAGTTACAGACCTCTCAGCCGCTTATCTCCTCAAGCTGCCACTCTCATCCAAAAAAAGAAAAAGAAAAGAAAAAGAAGAAGAGGAGGAAGGAGAGAACCTGACCTCGTTATCTTGCAGCTTGCACCACCGCCTCTCTTTCTTCTTCTTGTACTCTGGGCAGCACCACATCACCAATACCACCACCACCTGCTAGGTTATCTCCCTCTTCTTCCAAGCCGCCGTCATCTCGAAACTCTGGGCAGCAACCATCACATCTTCCATCTTCACGGTTTCAACCTGTTGCTTCCTCCTACTTCTCCAATCTCACAAACAAGTCGTTCTCCCTTCTCTCTACTCTACTCTCTTCTCAAAAGAAAAGAAAAGAAAAGAAAAAAAAAGTATATACACAAAATAGAAAAAAAAAAGGGAAGAGAGGAAAAAAGAGAAGAGGAGGTCGTTATCTTCTTGGAGTGGAGCACGAAGCACCACCGTTCACCCCTTGCAGCCATTATCACCGCCCTACTCACCACTTCACCAGCCACAACAACTTCACCTTTGCATTGTGCTACGATCCCATGGCAACTACTCCATCTCTCACATTCTTGGGTTCCACCATCATCATCTCCCCATCATGGTCGAACATCATCTCCATCTATTTTCACCATTGGTAAGTTCCCCATCAAGGTAATTTTCCCTCTTCGCTTTCTTTCTCTCTCTACCTCTCTTTAGCCACTCTCTCTATACTTTCTCTCTCATCTCTCTTATTTTCCTCTCTAGATTAGTCATTTTAAGTGCTTATTTGCTTTCTAGTTAGGTTTGTTTTATGTGTTTGATGTTTGTAAAGAACCTTTAGTTATTAATAAAAATGAGATTTTTGCAGTTCTTAGGTTCTATTAACTTTATGTTCTTTTTTGTGTGGTAAAATTCTCTCTCTAGAATCATAAAATAATGTTTTAATCCAAATTTTCATCTCTCTCATCTCTCCACCAATTTCAAGCAAAGAAATTCGTCATTTTATGTTCTCTATCTGCACTAACTATCCCCGAGTGCAGATCGACATCCGACAAGAGTCCCTATGCTAGAATCTCTAAATTTTGTAGGATAAAATCAGATCAATTTACAAATGTGTTGATTCTAGGGTTTCCGATCCAACGACACAAAAAAATCCTAGTTTCAATCATCATTAAATAAAGTAAAAGTAGAATATTTTCTTTAATATCAAATGCAGGTTGAAAATTCAATTTTGGTTCTAGGAAGGCCTAATACAAGGCATGAAGAAGAAGGGGGACCACTCACAGTTAAACGCTTTTATTCCTCTTTGATCGTTGAGCCGCTAGTCCGCTTCTTCAAATTCTCTATCTTTTTTCATTGTTCTCCTTCGAGATTGAATGACGACGCCATGAAAGAGTTTAAGAGAAACTAGATTAAGATCATGAATATAGGAAGGGTTTTAAGAGAGGAAAAGTAAAATCGATTAACCGATATTGGTCATAAGCGATCAGGTGGAGGTTTAGACTCTAAGAGAAAATCCTAATTCCATTCGGTTAAACACAAACACTCCTGGTTCGATTAGGTTACTCAGAATTCGATTACACAAGTTTTGATAAATTTATAACCTTAACAAAATCCTATAGTCTAACTCATTTAGAAATTTAGGTAATTCTCCTTAATTTATATTTAAAATCTCTAAATAAGTTTATATTATTTTTTCTCAT
The DNA here is from genome assembly GCA_035048495.1 of Euptelea pleiosperma. Taxonomy (NCBI): domain Eukaryota; kingdom Viridiplantae; phylum Streptophyta; class Magnoliopsida; order Ranunculales; family Eupteleaceae; genus Euptelea; species Euptelea pleiosperma. Next base: position 6,279,557 of record CM068549.1, read on the forward strand.
TTTATATCATTTTCTTTATAATTATTTTAGGCTCCCCATAACTAATATGGGTAATAAATGCCTAATTTAACATTATTATATTTTTAATAACTTCTTTATCTTATTATTATTTATCCTTATGCTCCCCGTAATTTATTATTTATTTTAATTATTTAAATTTATTATCTTATTATAGTATATGTTTTAATTATCTAATTATTAAACAATTATCTTTATCGAGTCGAGTCGAGTCGAGTCAGGTCTGGACCTAGTCGGGCTAGTCGGCATAGGCAAGGCCTGGTCGTGGTTAGGCACGGCTAGGGCATGGCTGGGCACGGCCTGGCATGTGCCCGGGCATGCACGGGCAATGCTGGGCTTTGCCTACACATGGCCTGGGCATGCACGGGCAATGCTGGGCATTGTCTAGGCATGTCCTAGGCATTTTGCCAAACACTTAGGGACCTGAGTCAACTCGCTGAGTCAATTGGGCATTCTCTAATCCTCACAATACATGGTATACATACTCATGATAGGTGACCTAAGTGGGTCCCACTGACCCCAAGGTAGTGTTGTGATCTTCATGTGGGCTCATGGGCCACCAAAAAGTGGAGCCCATAGGTGGTGGGCCCACACACCAAAATCACTATGTTTGTGGTGGTTTCTAACCGCTGGATTGGGATCATTTACATGGACTGATTTTTAATTGTAGGATCACATGAGCATTTATGATCAAAATATAGCTAATTCTTGTTTTACTTGTCAAAACCACTAACATTTGTTTTATTATTTCATAAAACCCCTAACATTATTTATTATCCTAAATCCTAACATTCATAATAACTAACACTTATTTATAAAAACATAAAACAAAATAACCTTTATTATTTTTATAAAACAACTAACATTAACCCTTTTATAAAAGAACTTAACATTAGTTATTATTATAATAAACTAACAACTGACATATAGTTATTATTTAAAACAAATAATTAATAACTATCACTTATGTACTACTTATGGTGGGCCCTACTGGCTGGGGCCCACACTAAAATAATAGGTACATGGTACACCCTAGGATATACTAACCGTATGGATATTTGGCCATATTCCAAGTGGACCGATAAACTAAAATGGTGTGTAGCAACACGATAGGGTGCTGCCACATGCATGTTACTATATACAGTGACCTAGTGGCCCACCCAAAATGAACCACGGATCTTACTAACATACACAAGCCGCATGGATTGCTGGCTGCACTACAGATGGACCTACAAACTAAAGCCAGTCTGATATGTGATTTCCTAACCGTAGGATGGTCCCAACATGGGTTGATTTTAGCTATAGATTGACCACTTACATAGGTTGGTCTGAAATATTGGGTTGGATTTATCGGTGGGAGGCTAAGGTGGTGGAGGCTTGCACATGATCAAGGCAATCCAGTGCACACAGGGATGGTGGACCACAAGGCACTACAAGGAGAGCCATTGATCATGTGGATTTGGCCAGAACTTAAGTGGGACAGACCCAAAATCACCAGGTTGGTGACATCCAACTGTTGGATATGTGTTCTCATCATGAGAACCGTTTCTAACTGTTGGAGGCTACATCCTAGGTGCACCTACGGTTCGCAGACACACCAACTATATAAGTAATGGTAAAAACTAACCGTTGGATGCTTGGGTTATTCCCAAGTGGGCTTGATGGGTCCCATCCGAATGCAATTCACATGGCACACTCTAGGTGACATAGACCGTATGGATATTGAGGGTCCACAACAAATAGACTAGTGTACCTAAATTTGACTTGGTCAATGATTTTCAACCGTTGGATGTGTGGTCCAATCAGGTGAGTCTACGACACTAACAACTAGACGGTGATGAATACTGGCCATCGAATGGTTGGCCAAACCAATAGGTGGACCTAGAACTAAGGATCAGCCTATTAGTGGTTTATAAGCGTTGGACTAGTGTCATGCTCACGGGTTGATTTCCACCATGGGATTAATTAAGCACTACTACAACCTACTTAAATATATATTATTTGTTTCTTCTCTTCTTAACCGAACACCCAGATGCTCTGTTTTGAAAACCCAACATAGAGACTTTAATTAAAGGGAGAAGAACAAGGAAGAAGAATCACAAACCGTCAGATTTGAGTTGATTCTCAATCGTAGGAGTTGTGCATGCTTCATGGACCGTTGCCAATCTTGATGAACATGTGAGCTGAGATGGCTAGTGGTGTTCTTGTGCTAATGCATGGAGAGGAGAGGATCAATAGGTTGTTGGTTGGCGATGGTGTTTTGCTTGTATGGCGAGTAGAGCTGTCCGCAAGTGGGGTTATTGGCCAAGGGAAGTTGATGGCCACGGTCATGCAGATGGTTGCATGCATTGGAGGAAAGGATGGTGGAGCTAATGATTAGGAAGTTGGCTGATTGTGTTGCTGACGACGGAGATGGAGTTTTGGCAGCTTGGGCGGTGTATGAGCTACAATGGAGCTGGAGTTGCTATTGAGCAGAGCTACAAGCGTGATGGCGGGAGATGAGCTAGATGTTGCTGCAGGTGCAATTGACGTTGGTGGCCTTAACAACCAAGGGTGGTCTTTTGCAGGTCGGTTGCTCGATTGGGAAGAAAAAGAGGGTTGAGAAATGTTAGTTGGAATGAAGTGAGAGTTAAGAGAATGGAATAAACATTGGCGCAAAGATAGGTGAATGGACCAAAGGATTTGGACGGTTGAGATGGTTACACTTGTTGGTGTGTAGGAGAGTATTATTCCAGTCCAATAGGTTTTGGACAGAGTGACGCCGTTAGTGGAGATGAAAATTCATCAGAGGGAAGAGAGGATCGGTGGTGGGCTTTCTTGGTGTTGATCCAATATTGGCTACAAGAATTGGAAGGTGGATACGGATAGAAGTTGCCGCTAGGGAGGCACGTGTATAGGAGGCTAAGGATTAGGGTTAATCCTAGCCATTGATTAGAGCCGGTTTCATGGGTTGGTCTTCAGTCGTAGGATGATGCAAAGAGGTGTTGATCGGTGAAGAGCTGGAGCTTAGCATGATGGTTAATCAGTGTGCTGGCCCAATAGTTTTTCAGGCATAAGGAGAGATGGTTATACGAAGAGTTTCATGCACTAGGGAGGCCTGTGCTGGCCCAATTGGCTTAAAAGGAGGGTGGAGTTCGCACGATGAAGGGAAGAGCAGGATGGTGATGGACTGTATTGGTGTTGACCCATGATTGGCTATAAGAGAAAAGGGTGAATGGGGAATGAACCCATTTTGAGATTAACTGAAGCTATCACGTCTAATTCAGAAAATGTCTCCCTTTCCAGATACTGATCTAGCATCATTACCCTTTTACATTGCATGCTCCTTGAATACTATTGCTTGTGATTTTAACAAGAAGAATGGTCTCAACACCCTTATTAGTGGCTGAATAAGAGTCTTATCTGCTGGTTTGTCATTCTTGTTTCCCCTCAACCGAAGATCAAAATCATTAGGTCCCAAGTGGGTTCCTCTTATTTCCATAAAGTTCCTTGTAGACCAACAGCAAAACAGATCAGACGTCGGCTACTGGGCATGGAATGGAGGAGGGTGGGGTTGCCACGTATAGGTTGATCGAATGGCTGGGTTCTAAGATTCAGTGGATAGCTGAAAAGAGGAATGGTTGCTGCTATGTGGTGAATGTTGTATATGCCACGTAGGGGTGCATAGGATGAAATTCATGTTAACCGACAAATCCTTACCTAGACACTAGCTATCTCAAATTTCTAAACACGTACCCCAGAAGTTGTGCATGTTGGTATTTGGACGAGGGTGAACACATTTTGCCCAATGGTTAGTATAATGAATATTTTCATATTCAATTTGGTAAAGATTCTGTTAGACATAAAAACATTCTTGTGACCATTCCTATGAGCACTAGTGTAGTGTGGAGATGTCGTGGTATGCATACTTTGCCAACTACGTGAAGACTAAAAGACAGAGACAGCAAGAATCAGACGGTTGACGATAGGAGTCATCTGAGTAACTGCCGATTTGTCAGTTAACGATCGTGTACGCTCGATTAGGAAGGTAAGTGACTTAGTGGCCATAGGAGTTGGTTAAAATGAACAAAAATATAATGGTCAAACTTAGTCATTGGACTGACCCGAGTCTAAGTCAATAAAATTGACTAATGGGATAGTCCAATCGATTGGACACTTATTCCCAATCGATTGGACACTTATTCCCAATCGATTGGACACAGCCCAATCAATTGGAGACTCTGTGTAATTGATTGGAAACTACGAGGCCGAAACTTATTTTAGCCCAATCGATTGGAGACTCTGACAAATCGATTGGAGTCTTTGGGACAGAAACTTATCTGAGTCAAATCGATTGGAGACTCTGTGAAATCGATTGGAGTCTTCGGGACAGAAACTTTTCTGAGTCAAATCGATCGGAGAACCCCATGTAATCGATTGGACACTTATCCCCAATCAATTGGACATGGCCCAATCGATTGGACCATGCACAGAATTGGTCTTTCTCAGATCCAAAATTCTTGGTTCCATCATCCCACGTTCTACACGACTCAAGGTCTTGGAATTCTATAAATAGAACCCTTCTATGCCTTCTCTAAACACACACAGAGACATAGAGTGACTCAATCTTCATGAGAGAGAAGAAAAAGTTATATTTATTAGAGTGTGCACGACTGTGGTACTTAGGAGGCTGATCACTGGTGTAGCAAAGAGGGAGTAATGCACAGGCTAGAGTCAAGGCAATGCACGGTCAATGATGTGAAGCATATAGATCTGACTTGTAGGGGTGCAAGATGCGGAGCAACAGGTATATGGACTGCAAGATGTTGTAGCCATTGTAATGGAGACTAGCAGGTCTGTTTGAGGAGCGCCACAGCTAGAAGACATGCAGGTGGGTAGAGAAGGGGATCTTCTTACCGGAGAAAAATGATGAGGAATTGTGGTTCAACAAGGAAATATGGCAATTGTGGTGGTGCACTTTAGGGAGACACCGTGCTTGAGCAGCACCGAGAAGAAGATGAGGAGGTGTGTTCTTGCAGGTGTCTATTACAGAACCATGAAGGAATAGGTTGGGTGCCTGGCGGACTGTTGCTGGTCTGCACGTCCTTAGTGAGGTTGCACAGTGGTGAAACCTTGCTGTTTGGATCAGCAAAGAGCACCTGTAGGTGAAGGAGGGTGGTGAAGAAGACTGAGGTGCTGGTTGTGGTTTGTAATATGGTGGTGGAGCTGCAACAAGGATGCAGGCAGAGACGCCTGAAATGGCTGGCCGGAGTTGGTCTACAACTCTGGCATGAAGGTGAGAAGAAGAAGAAGAAGAAGAACTTACTGTTTGGTTTGGAGGTGGCTGAAGAGGAGCCCAAACGGTGGGAAGAAAATGGTAATGGAACAGTTGCTGCTTGAGGTGGGAGAAACTGGCGAACTTGCAGGTCTGTGCATGGTGAGGAGTTAGACCTACAACACAGTGCTGCAAGTCATGAAGATGGAGAAGACGAACCAAAGTTTCACCTCCTTCCTGTAGCATCTTCTTCTTCTCTTTTCTTTGAGAAGAAAGGTTGAGAGAGGAGGAAAACAGAGATGAGGATGGTTGAGACGAAAACAACCGACACTTGCAGGTGGTTGCCGGTGTTAAAGGAGAAAAGGAGGAGGGCAATACGACGGCATTGCAGTCCGTTTGAGGGAGAGAAGCCAGTAGTATAACGGCCAAGAGACTGAGTATACGGTGGACAAGAGAGCAACAAATTCCAGACCTGCAACTTGTGAGATTGCCAGTCGTGTTGATGGCATGGAGAGGTTGACAACAGGTTGGTAGAGCATAGCAATGTGGTTGCTTGCTGCTGGTTGCCGTAAAATATGAATAAGAAGGAAGAAGGGAATGAGAAGGTGTGTTTAGCAATTCCGGTGAGCTTCTCGCCAAAATTAATGGTGAAGAGGAATGGAGGTGGAGGCAGCAAAGAGGTGTAGCTGCAAGTGCTTAGGTGCCCCAAAGGGAGGAGCAATCAAAATCGAGAGAAGAGAGGGGATCAAGAGAAGAAGGTAGAACAAGTGAAGGGGGATTTAAAGGCTAGGTGAATTTGTTGTTCAAAGGGAGACGTTGGATCTAGAGAGATCCAACGGTTGGGGATAGGTTAATTAGGATAGAGAGAGATGGGGGAGAGAAGAATCGGTCAAGTGAGATCGATTCTCTCTTCTTATTGTTAATGGGTATGAGCATGGGCATGGGCATGGGTCATGGGTTATGGATATGGGCATGGGTCATGGGTCATGGGCTTGGGTCATGGGCCAAAATAGATAGAGAAAGAAATAAGAGAGAATTGAGAGAAAAATACAAAAATAATAACATTGGAGGGTTTTGAACCCTGGTCTTCTTTATTCTCTCTCGTCCGCTCCACTAATTTGTCACGCCTCGAATCTAGATACCTAGATACGACTCGAAAATATGTGGATCGACCCGTACCTAAACCTAGAGGTGATCCATGAATGTCCCCCAGTGGTCCAATTAGGTCAATTAGACTACTAAGGTTCATTTGAAAACCCACTAAATAAAAAAGAAAATCTAGATGTAGAAAACAAATAATTAAAATAATTCATAATTCAATCAATCAATTAAGTGTGGAGAGTTGGAGGTGAGAACATGCTCTCAATGCCCGTGAAAATAAATAAGTAATGTTTTAAAATAATCAAACTAAAGTCTTCTAAAGTGTGGGGATCGACTCCCAAATCTTCGCCGATCTTCTCGAATGCACCGGAGACTTTTGCCTCAAAATCATCCCACGTACTTACCTCCTTAAAATCTGAAAATGGTATCGGCGTAGCACCGTGAGCCTAGGCCCAGTAATACAACAGTGTGCATAGTATGATATCATACTATAAAAGTTTTTAACCAAGGTATGCATCTCAATCATATAATAAGGATGACATGAATATGAGGTGAATGCAAGTGAGTACGGGATGCCAATGCAACTAGTACCCATAACCACATAGGGTCTCCATCTCCTTCCCGCATTGGGAGCGGTCTCATTGACCCATCTGCAGGATATAATAACGTCTAGGGCCTTTCACCCTAGGGTACCGAACCCTGATTAATTGATAAAACCAATATAAACGTATATAATATACTTCAACCCCGTTTCCTTATGCACCCCTTATATGAAATGACGTGATGATCATGGTATGACAACAAGATAGTACTAGGGTTACATGGCATAGGCACACATGTATTTAACATTTAAATAAGAATATAAAATAAACACATGATCATCAAAAGTGATAACATGAGAACGAATTAGGGTTAACCATGAATAACATGTAACAATCACCGAAAGTCACGATCAACACGGATGAACAATATAAGTAAAAATCACAAGACAATCCAATGCACCATGGCCAAACCCTATGAGGGATCCATGACACAAGGTCGAACCCTAAAGAGGGATCCAAGACACTTGGCCGAACCCTATGAGAGATCCAAGACACATGGGTGGGATCCCCATGTATACAAGTATAGGTCAAACCATCTAGGGTTTAGTCAAACAACAAGAGCTAAACCCCTTAATAGTTAATAAGTCATGAGCGAACCACTAATAATTAATAGGTTTTTTACAAAAAAAATGTATTGCCTTGTAAAAATCATAACTAAATAAATATTAATTAGAAAAATATAAACTCAAGGGATTTAAAAACTAGATTCACAGAGGTTTTTAGAAAAGATAAATAGAAAAATATTCAGATTCAAAATATAGGTCGAAACCATTAATTAAGTGAACCAGACAAAATCTGGAATTCTGGGTTTTATAGAAAATTCTTGCACATTTGAAAAATCATAACTTAATCAATATAAATCAGAAAAATACAAACTCAAATGTTATAGAAACTATATTTAAAGAGGTATTTAGGAAAATAAAATAGAAAAATATTTAGATTCAAAATATGGGTCGAAACCCTTAATGAAGTGGGTCGGACAGAATCTGGGATTCTGAGTTTTACAGAAAAGTCCAACACATTTGAAAAATCATAACTTAATCAATATAAATCAAAAAAATACGAACTCAAAGGTTCTAGAAACTAAATTGATAGAGATATCTATGAAAAAAATTAGAAAAATATTTAGGTTAAAAATATAGATCGAAATTCCAAGTGAAGTGGACCGTGTAAAATCTAGAATTTTGGATTTTTTGGTAAAGTCCAAAAACTTAGAAAAATCATAACTTAATCAATACAAATGAGAAAAATACAAACTCAAAGGTTCTAGAAACTAGATCATAAAGGTATCTATGAAAAATATTTAGGTTAAAAATATAGATCGAAATCCCAAGTGAAATAGACCATGAAAAATATAAAATTTTGGATTATTTTGTAAAGTCCAACAACTTAGAAAAATCATAACTTAATCAATATAAAAAAAAAATACAAATTAAACAGTTTTGGAAAATAAATTCATAGAGGTATTTAGAAAAAATAATTATAAAAATATTAAAATCATAAAAATATAACAAAAATGATAAAGAACATAGTCATCCGTTATAGGTACAAAATAGACCATGGCCAAACCCATCATGGTGGCCCAAAATAAGGATCAATCCAATAAGAATAAAATACATATTGTTGAAATTAATTTATAATGAGTATCAACCAATACCTAATGAAAGAAAAACAAAATATTGAAGAAAAACAAGTATAGGATGGATCAAACACATTTACCTCAAGGTTTCTTGAATTTTAATGAAAATCAAAAGTTTCCTCAAATTTGAAAGTCGTCGGATCGTCCTCTCCTCAAAGTATGTTCTTCTAATCAGAGTCCCCGTCAATTCTCCCTTCTTGCTCGAGTTCGATCGGTGCCCGGATGAAGGTTTAATGAAGCTTTCTCTATTCTTCAATAGAGTTGGGTTTGTGAAAGCTTCTAAAGCTTTAGGGTTTTCATAAATAGGTTTAGGGAAGGATTAGGGTTTCTATATTAGTGAAAATCGTAACTATCAAAGGGATGACTATTTCAACCCTCAAAAACTTATATTTTACATTACTAATGGGTTAGAAATGGGCCCAAGGCCCATATATAACAATTAGGCTTCATTTAAGAATATTATTAAGCCCAAAAGACCTCTAGATTGGCCATACAGGCCCACCCAACAATCATAACACAAATAATTATTAATTAATTCAATCAAACTATATTACATAATTTAAAAGTTGATACATAAAGGTATTGACATATGTAATGCACATAAATCATAAAAACGTTCAAAACCCTAAAAAAGTGACAAATGACATCGGAATGACCCGAAAGTGATTCGTGGGTCCCACACGCCTATTAAATAAATAAAATATAATTAAATATTATTTTTAAAAAATATGCGAATGGTAGGAAGTTCAAAAATTATAAAAATACTATTTTTGTCAAAATCTCCCAAAATCTTCGACTAGAGTTTTTATGTCTCAGAAAAGCTTCCAAATTTCACAGGTAAGTTGATAAGGATAAAATAGGAATATTTTTGGTGTCTTGGGCCTACAAAATATTTTTTTTATAAAAGTTATGGAATGTTAGTTGGGGCAAGAAAAAGTCTCCTACAAGGTATAGTTCAATATTTTTAGCAAGAATTTAGCCCTAAAGTGCGAGTTTCAAAAATAATAGGTTTTTCAAAGTTGTCAGAATGAAACCAAATTAAATACATATACTCATACATGATATTAAACAATAAAAATAATAATAAGAGTCTGAAAAAGTTTTAGGTTTGGTGAATTTATCATAATACCCTAGAACGAAAGTTCAGGGTATTACAATCTACCCACCTTAAAGAAAATTTCATCCTCGAAATTTGAACCCCCTCAAAGAAATTCTTAACCTAGTCTGTTAAATATGATTAGTCAACTAATCATTTTAGGCAAACCTAGTTAGATTGGTTGACAAACTTTATAGCTACACACAGTCAAATTAGCCAACTTAATCAACATAGTAAACCTAGCCAAACTGGTCATCAACACCAATCTAGTCCAATCTAGGCAAGTTAGTAATCTACGTCTAGTCAACTTAACTATGCTGGTCAAACTAGTCAATATAGTCAACCTTAGTTAAACTAGTAAACTTGATCAATCTAATCGACCTAAATCAGTTGGTAAAACTAATTAATTTATCTTTCAGTCAAACTGGTAACGCTAGTCAACTAGCCTACTAGTCAAAATAGCCAGACTATCAAATTAAGATCATCTGAGGATATAATTCTGTCAACATACCATTCTATCACGATCTCATTGATAAGGTATGACAGTGTTAGGTTTGCGACATAGTCAAGCATAATATAAAATCAAGTATTAAAATAATATACTTACAAACAATAGTATAGAATCATTATTTATAAGTATTACAAACAACCAGAGTGCTCTAGCTTATAGTGTTTCTAAGTGTCTCCAATATATATACTAAAATGTTACAGTATCCACAACAAGAATGGACACATTAACCAGATCCTCTAATGGTCTCCATTGCATGGGTCCCTAGGGTAATCTACTGGCTGTGCTCTAATACCATTCTATCATACACAACTCAATTATGCATAGACCTATTACACACAAATTCCTAGGTGTCTGAAGCATGTGCTCTGATACCACTCTATCACACACATAAATCACATAAAATAATCTAAATACACAAAAATTACAAAAAAGTTTAAAGCCTCGAAAAATGTCAAATGACATTGGAATGATCCGAAAGTGATTCACAGGTCCCACACGCCTATTAAATAAATAAAATATAATTAAATATTATTTTTGAAAAATATGCGAATGGTAGGAAGTTCAAAAATTATAAAAATTCTATTTTTGTCAAAATCTCCCAAAATCTTCGACTATAATTTTTATGTCTCAGAAAAGCTTCCAAATTTCACGGGTAAGTTGATAAGGATAAAATAGGAATATTTTTGGTGTCTCGGGCCCACAAAATATTTTTTTTATAAAAGTTATGGAATGTTAGTTGGGGTAAGAAAAAGTCTCCTACAAGGTATAGTTCAATATTTTTAGCAAGAATTTAGCCCTAAAGTGCGAGTTTCAAAAATAGCAAATTTTTCAAAGTTGTCAGAATGAAACCAAATTAAATACACATACTCATATATGTTATTAAACAATAAAAATAAAAATAAGAGTCTGAAAAAGTTTTAGGTTTGGTGAATTTACCATAATATCCTAGAACGAAAGTTCGGGGTATTACAAATTAGTCAAACTTATCCTTTGTTGCCGATTGGTGTGGCCTTTAACACCTTAGTCCTTCTCTTGGTCTCCAGCTATTCTTCTCTCTCTTAGTCCTTGTTCCGGCTCTACGATCGCAATCAAATTAGTCCACAATGGTCTCTATGGTATGGATTTGGAAGGTATACCGCCTTTGGGGTTTTAAGAAACACGCAGTGATTTAGGACAGGTATTGTGAATTAGTTCCAATTAGGTTTTGAAATTCAACTTTAGTTATTCCCGAGTTAGGGTTCAAAAATATCTACCTTTGAATTACCTGAAGTTGGAAACCTTCCAAAATGAATCAAATAACCAATGATGATCTAACTAGAAATAGCAGAATTAAAATCTAACCCTAATATTTTTTAATATTTTTTTTAATTAAATAATTAATCTAGCAGTTATTCTAAAAGGAGAGAAAATGAATCCCTAAGTTATTATAACTTTGCACTCGACCGTCCGAGGCATTAAAATAATAAGTGAATAATGTGAAAAAAATAAAATGAAAAGTTTTTGATTTGGATCGGATATTCAAAATTAAGCAGCTTTTCGATTTCCTATTCGTCTTTTTGCAATCTCGTCAACCGAGCGGCAATGACGCCATTTAAAAGTAGGGTATTTCTATGTCGTTGGATCAGAAACCCTAGATCTCAACAATATTTGTAATTTCTCCAATTTGGTTCACTTAATCTGCAAAAATGCATATTTGCACAGTGGCTCGTGTCGGATATCGTCCGCACTCGGGGTTAGGGCAAATAAAGAATAAATTAATAGAAATCTACTAGAAATGATGGAAGAGGTGAGAAAGGTGAATCGATGATTTAAAACAAGCTTCGTATTTTTAGAGAGAGAAAATGATGCAAATATTAAACTAAAAACAAAAATAAAATAAGAGATATAATGAATTGCTAAAATTGTGAAATCAAATCACTTTATTAAATTCAAATGTCAACATACAACTTTCAATCAAATAAAATGGGCTAATTAAACATTTAATTAGAAAGCATGATAAGAGAAACAAAATTATAGAGAGAGATGAAGAAATGGTTGAGAGAGAAAGAGAGATTTAGAGAGAGAAAGTGCTAAGAGTAGAGAGAGAAAGAAGAAGAGAGATGAGAGAAATCAAACCTTGATCTTTACCTATGGGGATCGGTCACAGCCAAGTGGATGGAAAGAGAGTCACCTAAGTGATTGCATGGGTTGCATCACTTGGTGATCGTAGGTGCACAGTTGCAAGTCATGTGGCTGTAACAAATGATGTGGCAGCAACATCTAGAGAGGACAACACATGGTGGTGCACTGAGAAGGTGATTGAGACTCTAGGTGAAGCCTGTCCAATGTGACAACGACTGTGGTATGTAGGAGGCTGATCACTGGTGCAGCAAAGAGGGAGTAATGCACGGGCTGGAGTCAAGGCAATGCGCGGTCAAGGATGTGAAGCATACAGATCTGACTTGCAGGGGTGCAAGATGCGGAGTGGCAGGTATACGGGCTGCAAGATGATGCAGCCATTGTAATGGAGACTAGCAGGTCCGTTTGAGGAGCGCCGCAGCTAGAAGACGTGCAGGTGGATTGGGAAGGGGATCTTCTTGCTAGAGAAAAATGATGAGGAACTGTGGTTCAGCAAGGAAATACGGCAATGGTGGTGGTGCACTTTAGGGAGACACAGTGCTTGAGCAGCACTGAGAAGAGGACGAGGAGGTGTGTTCTTGAAGGCACCTATTATAGAACTGTGAAGGAATAGGTTGGGTGCCTAGCGGACTATTGCTGGTCTGCACGTCCTTGGTGAGGTTGCACGGTGGTGCAACCTTGCTGTTTGGATCAGCAAAGAGCACCTGCAGGAAAAAGGAGGGTGGTGAAGATGACTGAGCTGCTGGTTGTGGTTTGGAATAGGGCGGTAGAGCTATAGCAAGGATGCAGGCGGAGACGCCTAAAATGGTTGGCCAAAGTTGGTCTGGAACTCTGACGTGAAGGTGAGAAGAAGAAGAAGAAGAACTTACTGTTTGGTTAGGAGATCATCTCTATTTTCCTCCTCTCTCTGCCTTTCTTCTCAAAGAAAAGAGAAGAAGAATACGATATAGGAAGGAGGTGAAACTCTGGTTCGTCTTCTCCATCTTCATGACCTGCAACACTGTGTTGCAGGTCTAACTCCTCATCGTGCACAGACCTGTAAGTTCACCGGTTTCTCGCCCCTCAAGGAGCAACCGTTCCATTACCGTTTTCTTCCCACCGTTCGGGCTCCTCTTCAGCCACCTCCACTACTACATAATACTGTTTAGACTACACTGTTAAAAAATCAGTAGACTACGGTTTTTTTAAAAACCAAAGTTTAAAGGTATAATTAAAAAAAAATTAATTTAGATAAATCAAAGATGTCGGTTTTTGTAAATCCATAGCCTAAAGTGCTACAAAGCGACCACGACTTTTTACAAAACCGTAACCTAATCCTTTTTTGCTACGATCATTATTAAAATCGTGGCTTAAAATTGTTGCCAAATGGCCTCAGTTTTAACTAAAATCATAGTATTAAGCCTTATTAGCATTTTTTGGGGAAACTCGTGCCCTATAACAAATATAAGTTGCCCGACTCTAAACTCTTGAACTTCTCCCTCTATCTCATCTCTTCCTCTCCATCTCTTGATCTTTCATTCCTTCTCTTCTCACTCGAACAACTCCCCTTCGCCGCCGTGACTGCACACCGCCACCGTGACTGCACACCGCTCCCGTGACAGCAAACCGCAACCATGCAACCCGCCTTGACGGTCGATCCTCTCTTAATCATCCTCAACTCTGTTTCTCCTTCGGTAAACAGATTCTCTCTCAGCTAATCCCTCTCTCTCCCTCTTCTTTTCTCTTATGTTAGAGATTGTTTAACACTAAGCTAAATGCTAAGAAGACCATACCAACTTCTCTCTCTCTCTCTCTCTCTCTCTCTCTCTCTCGATCCATTGGTTTAGGTTAAGGTAAGTTTTAATTTTCTAATCTCTCGGCTCTTCGATTCACTTGATTTCTGAATTCGAATGACTAACAACAAGCTTCTCAATTCGTACAACTCATATAGAGTAGCTTAGATCTTTTCGATTCATCTTGTTTTTACTTCGATTCTGTTATTATTTTAATCTCGTACATGCTCTGAGTTGATTTTAACACAAATGGATTTGTTTCTTATGTTTTAGGGTTGAAATGTTAGAACTCTCAGTTTGTTTTACAAAATTTATGTTGATTTAGGGTTCTATCACTACTACAAAAAACCCCTTAGACTACGGCTAAACATCGTAGTCTTTCATTTTAAATCGTAGTCTAAAACTACCTTTCAAAGTGTAGTCTAATCAGGTGTAGTCTAAAGGTTGCAAAAATGACTACGGTTTTTAATCGTGGTCTATAAGACTTATAAGACTATGGGTTTACCTAAAACCGTAGTTGTAAGACCATAAAAAAGACTTCGATTTCTCAAAAAATTGTAGTATTTGTGGTTCTTAACTGTGGTCTAAAAGAGTGAAACCGAGGTTAAACATCTTGAAAAGGCTATGGTTTTATCCAACACCATTGTCGTAAGTTTATATAAAAGACTACAATTTTTCAAGAAACCGTATTCTTTCAATCAAACATTTCAATTTTTGAAGACTATAGTTTTCCGAAAAACCGTAGTCTTTGCAATATTTTTTTTATATTAAAAAAATTACAGAACCATACCAAAATTTCTAAAATAATCAATATAAAGAATTTAAAAGCAAAAAGTCCACAACATCATTAATCTAAATTTGCTACCAAGTCAGTCCCAAAGTTTGTTAATATCAATTCTATTTCCAATCAATACACATGGTCATCATTTACTAAAAAAGTTATCCATCATTGTTCAAAGTATAGAATGTGATTTACAATAAACAAATTTTTAAGAATCAAGTTAACCGAACAAAAGAGGTGAAGACAATAGAAGAAAAAAAAAACTTTCATTGTTGTTTTGAAAGGTTATATGATACATGCAATGGAGAAACTAAAATCTGTTACAGCCACCTATGATTCTCTGTAAATCTAGAAGGCATTTACGATGCGATCTTGTTTATCCGATAAATGGTCTCTCTGTCCTCTCTTGATGTTGAGGCATAAGCAAGGCAGTGCCAGTTTTGAGAGGTGGTACCAATGATGGAGGCAAGAAGTCAGTGATTCTTCAGTCCAAGCTTTCTTTTTCCTTCCTGATTTTTTAGTGAGTAGATAAAGAGTTCTTCTGTCCGAAATAAATTCCTACTTTGAAAAGGTACTAGCCATGCATGTTACCTCTTTGTTTTGCCATCAACTTGACTTTTCAACTGCTGGGCCCATTGCAGATGCAACCCCACCAAACGGTAGACAAGGTGGCCATCACTAAATTTTTGTTGCTGTCATCCTAAGAGCACCAAGTTACTCCACTGGTAGTCAAATAACAAATAAAAATCAGAAGGCATAAAGTATTAATGATCAAATAGCACCATTCATATCCTAGCTGTTAAGATTTAGTTAAGATAGTACCAAAAACAATCATTTGTCCCAAGTTTCATAAATCCAAAATAGAATGCAATATGATGTCATACTGGTTCCAATAGGTTGAATGCACTTATTGGCTTCTTCCAAAATTCTATTAATTGATTCAATAGACTCCAAATGGATCATCACATCAAACAAACATACAGGTTCAGTACTATTACTGAACAACTTGTCAACCACCATCATCCCCAATTTGCCTTCATATGTGCTTAACACCTTCCACATACACATCCTTATAAATAGCATTTTACAAACTGAATACAAACATGTTCAGCACTGCCTTGAATGAAAATTGCAGCAAACACAAGATTTCAAAAATGGCGATCAAATGGGGCAAAAAATCACAGTATGACATATGGGCCCTAAAGTATCTTTTTCTATCCAAAAATGGCAATCCAAATCGGCCCTAAAGTTTTAGAAAAACCAAATTAAACCAAGATTTCAAATAAATTTAGAACATATAAGTACCATAAGATTCATAATTCGACAAATTGGGTACTAATATACACACAGGTTAACTCACTATGTTCTCCAAATGTGGATTAGCATGTATTACCTTTTTATGTTTGTATTAAATGGTCCTTACAACATCATCTTAACGAAGATTAATGTAAAATTCCAACAACTACTAACTTGGTATGTACAAGTGCCAACTAAGGCTTAATACACAATAACATAAAACAACAAGGACAAGAAATCTAATAGCCAGAACTATAATATTATGGAACTCTTTTGAAACTAAGGAAGAAAGGACGTAGCTTGCATTGAGTACGAAAATATGTAACTTACTACTGGTATTCCTAGGATAGAGACTTCATGTTCAATTTACCTTTCTGGACTCCTAGGATAGAGGCTTCATGTTCAATTTATCTTTCTGGACGATCTTATGGATAAACGTTTCTTTTCCCATTCTTCCAACAGCAAAAAAAAAAATCAATTATTATATGCAAGACAATGGGTCACTATCGTGACTCATTCCACTGGCCACAAGCTTTTTCCCAAGAAATCAGAGCAATCAGTTGTGCAATAATTAAGACTCCCATCACAACTTAGTATGTTTTTTATGATCTTGATTCACCATTTCTAAGAGTAAAACCGCCAAAGGGAAAACACATCTTGGAGAATTGGGGACTTACATGCATAGTGTGTATCTTCCCATTCCTTGTAACACCCTAGGCAAAAATAGTCCCTGCAATGTGAAAATGCACAGTTTCCATTAACAAGCTTTTTTGTACAATCAGGCCCACTTAATCAATAAGTGTTCAACTAGGAAATTAAAACTCATTAAACGGCCAATGTTATTTGTAAGATTACTTACCCATGTAAGACAAAGAACCATGAGACAATGTAAGATTTCTTACCCATGTAGCCTATTTCCAAGGGCAGTGTTATTTGTATGAGTGTGGCTAGCGTGCATGATTATTTTATGGTTCCTACTAACTTTTTGAAGATTTTTTTTAGTTCTAGAACAAATTACCTTAAAAGACATTGCTCAAGGTAGAATACAAAAAAAACATAACCTCAGATCATGTTACAAACTTAGTTGACAATGTGGATTTGAGTCAGGAACAAAGTCAAAAAATAAAGTTGGTTCAAGTCATGGTGCTTTTTTTCTCTGGAAGGAACATATATAGCGGCCAGTAAAATGACTGCTTTTAACACTTATGGAGGATGTGCAATAACAACCAACTTGGAAAAGATTTAAACCACCTTCAAATTGAACATAGTTTCAGAAATTTCAGCACATTAAATGTTAAACTTTGTGCCAGTGACCATAGTCACCATATTGGTGGACACAATTCAAAGAGCATAACTTATCAAATAAACAAAAAGGCCTAACCTTGCCTGAAACATTAATTGAATCATCTAATGATAACTTTGCTGAATTTTGTGTACTAAATCGTGATCATATAATGGTTGACGCCAAGCCTTCGACCAAGGCTTGAGATTACATTAGACAACAATGTTGATAACACTTTAGTCGTTGAGATCAAGACACTTGTTGAGGTCCATTGAGAACTCAAGCTAAGAGATTTTTCTCTTTCTTTTTCCATAAACCATGTGCTCAAGGAAATGTATATAGGTACAGCAGTGCCTCTTATCACCATAGATTTTCAACCAATCAAACGATGAATTCAACTTTTCAGTACTACTGCATCAATGAACTTCATACCATATCATATGAACAAACTGACTTTTTTTAAAAATGCTGAGTCACCATCCTAGCACTCTAAGAGCCCAATTTCCTCATTTGTATAGAAAAAGGAAAGAGTTGGAACCACTGCTACATTCATTTGATGTCAAATGAAATCTGTATTTTAGAGTGCTAAGATGCTGACTCAAAGCATTTTAAAAAAAATCAGTTTGTTTTGGAAGAGGGTGCCACGTGACATTCAAAGTTAGCTAACCAACCTGATTTTCTTATGCCACCTAACATTTCTTGTCTGAAAGGGAAAGGAGAACTGTTGTCTAAATGTAACCTATTTCTCATTAACTTTAGATTAGATTTTCATATGCCCTCACCCCCACCCCCCAACGTCCTTTTTAGCACATCAGTTTTCTACAAATTTATTTGTAGCATCATTATATCTTTTATCATTTTCACATAATGCCATACAATTTATGAATCTCCAAAGAACATTTACAAATGAACTAAACCTGAAAAGGTTTGCTTAGGTTCTTACCGCCATCTCTCCCAAGGATTTGCTGCATATTTGACATGTGTAGTGACTGCAAGTGTATGCCCAAACATAATGGAAAGAGGTCGAGGATTAAGTTCAAGCACCTTCCCAAAATTACATAAGTAAAATAAAAAAAAATATAATTCTTAAGAGGTTTGATCTCTTAAAGGATAAGCCAATTGAACTGGATACATACATGACAATGTAAAAATAACTGGATAAGCCAATGGAAACCCTCAACCGATTTGCAGTGGCTAGAAATAAATAAATAACAAAACTTCTACTGTCCTGTACTTAACTATTCTTCTTGCCTAATTTGTAAATATTTTTTTAGTGGCTGCTTTTGAGAAAAAGTACGGCAGAAATTTATCATAGCAAGTGAGGTGCAATTAATTACGTTCTCAAAGGTGAGGAAATGTGAACCAAGTACCAGAAAATTTTCTCAGGGCACAAGAAAAGACAGTTCATACCTGCTTGCTATGACAGCCGAGCTAGTGTCATTCAACTTTCATTCTGCCACAGTTAAAGCAACCATCATTTTATCTGACACATGAAACCTTTGATCCACAGATTTCACTTTCTCAGTAACCACCGAGATGCCTAGAGTTATTTTCTCGGTGAGCCCAACCCTCCCGTCAAAGGAAATAACCTTGAAAGATGCACTAGCTGTCAACTAATGCTTCTCATCAAATGCTCTAGCCCTGTTCATGGCTTCTTGTCCAATGGCTAAACCATTTGCCAGCATACTTGTAACAACATTTTGAGCTTTATTTACAAACACCCGGCCATTGCTAGGAGAGTTATTTTTAGTCTAAAAGAAAAGGAAGAAACCAAAATAACAAGAAGTACATATAACCCAAGCCCACCACCTTGGATGAAAACTGGCTCCCTAAGGGAAAATATAATGTGTATTTGATGATTGATGCATACCGGCCACAACCCACTGTGGTTGTTTTAGCTCATGAATGTGGGCTTCAGGTTGTGTTGGCCTTCCCAATGTTATGTTCCATACTGAAACAGAAAAACACCCAACTTCACGCATTTGAAACAAAAAATAAGAAAAGGGAACAACTGTAAGACTAGAAATGAACTAGACCTCAGAAGCAAGCATGACTCTTTGTTGTCTCCTGCAAAGGATAAGTATTCACTTTGGAAGTTTTCAGATCCACTCTGCTTTTAACAGGCACGTTGTTTGGTTCATGCAAGACACCGAAAGCTCCCCACCTCGACCAAGATTCTAGCACAACACCATATTCCATCTTCCTATAAACATTAAGGAGTGAATGCACATCCCTTAACCATTTTATTTATTTATAGTTGATGAAACTTTCCTATAGTATTTGTTCCAACATTAAATAAATAAGTTGCTCTTTGCTAACCATGTCAGCCCATTTATTATCTAAATGAAAGGCTTCTTTCCAATGCTGCTAGTGCTGCCTTTCACGCTGCTCCCGATAGATGATGATGTGAGTTTGGTCTATTTATGCTTCAACCCAAGTCCTTGTGGCACTTGAAACACATGTTCAGGTTACTACATTTCCAAGGAAATGCAGGTGGTTAATGTTGAGAATGGGAACTTCAGAACCTTGGCATCCCCTCTCATTGTGCTTCATTTTTCAACTGTCATGCACCAAAGTCACATCAAAATCTCCGAACATAAAATTGAAAAATCCCTCCCAAAACACACAAAAACCTGGCCACACCCAATTTTGTAATCTAAACCATAACTCTTATCAGGCAAACGATCGATCTCAAGATTAAGTGCATAAAAAAAGATCTCAAGATTGAAATATAAATAATTTTTTTTTTGATAGGTGTTGAAATATAAATAATAAAACAAACAGCAAAAAAACAAGAAAACAGACTTAATAGAGTTAAAGAAGATCAAACAGCAAGAAAACAAGAAAATATGATACCTTCGCGCCTTTTTGCTTTCTTTTATGTCTCCTTCAGTGCATTTGTGATTCGCCTACCTACAGACCCAGCTACAAAATTAGTAACTTTAGATTCAACATTGTCATGATGGTACTTGTTTCTTATCAAACAACTATCCAAATTAAATTCAAGTCTGATTCATCAATTGCTTCTATGTTTCCCTCTTGGAAGAGTAGGATCTTCAAATGTTTAAACTAAATCCA
The DNA here is from genome assembly GCA_035048495.1 of Euptelea pleiosperma. Taxonomy (NCBI): domain Eukaryota; kingdom Viridiplantae; phylum Streptophyta; class Magnoliopsida; order Ranunculales; family Eupteleaceae; genus Euptelea; species Euptelea pleiosperma. The sequence continues at coordinate 6,300,105 of CM068549.1, forward strand.
GAAATGCAATCTGACGCCCATTTAGATGCAAATCCAACCTATCCATAACTGGAGCTTCCTTCGAAAAGATTTAGAAAAAGTAAAGAAGGAAAATCATATATTCACCAGTCTTCAAAGCTTAGGACCTATTTGGATCACCATTTTTGTGCCAAAAAAAAGCTTTTTGAGTAAAATTTTAAACTTATGGATTAAGAGACAATATTTTGGAAAAAATGGCAATCCAAACACACTAAAATTTTAAACTTATTTTTTTATGAATAAAATTTTTAAACTTGTTATAAAGCAAATTAAACTTAAGAATTGAATAACTTTAAGAAATTAGCATAATATAACTTCTCCACCAGTGATCCATTGATCCAAATGGGACAATGAACCTATTGTACTGAAAAGCAATGAGCATCAGACACTTAACCCTCTCACATACAACTAAATCATTAAGAAGATTTTCAAAAAAGAAATGAAGCTAATGCTTACAATTTCAGCTCATGGCATACCGATCTGGCCATTACTTACGACGCACAAAGAAAATATTTTGTTGCGAATGAACGAGATATTGAGGAATAAGAGAAAGTTGACATTGATATGTTGATAAAGTTTGCACCTACCTCAATTGCAACAACTTTTGCTAGCATTGTTTTCCCTGTACCAAAAGGTCCAAAGAGCAGTATTCCCTTGCAAGGCCGGAAACATGAGTGGACTCCATTAGGTGGAAAAACATAAGCCAAAAGACTCTTCACAAATTCATTTTGTGACCACAACCAGAAAAAAAATCCGATGAATCCCTACAGTCCTTATAGATAGATCTAAGGACTATCTGAGTTAGCAAAGAAGGCCTGCCAAAGCGCTTGTGCTGAACCGACATGATTACCAACATAATTTCCAGCCCTCCCACCTACAATATCAAGAAAATATAAAACAAAAAGTTCAAAATTTTAAAATACACCTTGTTCTAATAAGAAATGGAAAACCAAAAGCTAGAATTTCCTGTTGTCATAGAGGTTGTCTCGCACTCAAACAGGGGCACTAGAGAGAAGCTCTTTTTGAGAAAGTTTAGTTGCTGGACAACCACCTGCATCAGATGCTATAAAATTCAGCATCCATTTGGGACAAAGCAAATGTGGGAAGCAATCACACATACACAAATGAGGGAAGCAATCCATTTGGGACAAAACAATCACACATACACAAAGTATCAAATTTCCATTTCAAAATCAATTTCAGTCCAAGTCGAAATTGAAATAAAATCCCAAATTTTCAAACGAGAATGCTGTAAATTTAGTGCAAGCTGGCTTAACCAAAATTGATAAAATTGCACATTCAACATCAATTTCAATCTTGGCCCAAAATGAAATAAAATCCCCAAAAGTTTTAATTTTCAAACAAAAATACCTAAAATTTAACGAGGCTTAGCCGAAATTGGTGAATAAGTGCACAAAATCGAAAAGAAAACTCAAAATTTTCACAATTTCATAGAAATTGAAAGGCACGAGAGATTTGCCTGGTTATGAACTTTCTTAGAAACCCTAAAATAGGTATAGAAGTCTAGAATCGCAAACCATTGAATATGCAATGGTGATGTATATGGGATATAGTAGGGGACTACCAGATAGTTTGGGAGGCAGATTTCTTGACGGCAAGACAGGTCTAGACGAAGACCTTGCCCAGCTGAGGTGCTTGATTTCGACGGGAGTGCCGACGATGCCGATGTGTTGTACTGAGTTGCAGAGCTCTTTAATCCATGGAATCTAGGGTACACCGCTCACTCCTTATGGTGATATTCGTTGTTGTTGTTGTAGCTGTCGATCGAGCATCTCAGAGGATAATGAAACCCTAGACGTTTGATGCTTGTAGTCCGAGAGGAGAGGGAGAAATGGAGAGAAGAGAGAAGGTTTGGTGGGAATGACAACGAAGAAGAGAAAAGACAATGAGTGGGAATGCAAGTCGTCTTGCCCACACCGCCTTTTCCTCCTACGAAAACCCATTTGAGACTCCCTTGTTCCAAGATGTTCTACAGCGTCCCTTCTTTTCAATTTTCTTTTGAACTCAAATTTAAAAGATGGAGAGGGAGAGAGGACACTTGTGGTTTGATTGTCGATGATCCTCCATTGTCGGTGAGCCCTTTGTCGACGATGACCCCACTACCCCGACATGGAGAAACGTAAGGGTTAGGGTTAAAGTTGGGGAGCAGAAATCGATTAGGGATATAGGGAGAGAAGGAGAGGCGGTGGTGGTCATGGCGGCGGCGTTGGTCACGGCAACGGTATTGGTCACGTCGATAGTTGGAGAGATCGATCGAGAGATGGAGAAGACGAGACTAAAGAGAGAGATAAAGAAGCTGAAGAGTGTGAGACTGAATAGAGTCGAGTTGGGCGCGGGCAACTTATATTTATTTTTGGTCACGATTTCGGAAACATCCGTTGCTTAAACCATATGACTATAATTTTTGAAAATACCGTGGCAATTTAGCATCACTTTCGGTTACGAATTTTACTACAATCATAGTTTTCATGTTTCAGATCATGTGGGCATACGTCACGGTTTTAACAAATACCGTGGTTGAAATGGATCACACTACGGATTTAGTAAACACCGTGGTTAGTTTGCAGTACTTTAAGCTACGAATTTAATAAAATAGTAGTCTTCTATCTTTTTAAATTAATTTTTTTTTAATTAGACCTTTAAACTTCATTTTTTAATAAAACCACAGTCTATCTATTTTTTAATAGCGTAGTCTAAATAGTATTATGTAGTAGTGTTAGGGCACTTCAAACCTCCTCCTCCCAGAGATGATCCAGTGTACAGATGCCTATCATTAGATTTGTTTATTCTAGATGTGGTCTATTTGTTTGACGCCAATTAGTGTTTTTTCTTTATATTCCACCTAATCTATCATTACCTTGTATTCAAGAACTTAGAAAATATATTTAGGGAATCAATACCAGACCCTTCAAGAAACCCATCCAACTTACCTTATTTAAACCTCTGTTGAGTAACCCACCATTCAATCGCTTAAGGTGATGCTGCTACCCAATGAAGTGCAGCCATCAAGAACCACCAGTGTGGATCAACACCACCCCCATATTTCCTTTGCCGGTCAGTTACATCTCAAGGCACTCTTTCTTTCTTTATTCTATTCCTTAGTTCTGATTTTTCTCCAAATATTCAGCAACTTTTAATGTAAAATTTTTTCTTTTATTTTAATCCTTAATGTTATTTTCTTCAAATGAACAACCACTCTTCATTCAAATAATGTTTTCTTCTTGGTTCTTCCCAAGCTGTATAATCCTTTCAGGTTATGAAACAAGTTTTCGTTTGAATCTGTGAATCATCTCATCCCGGAACTAATCTTCGTAAACTTCTTTCACCTTGTCACATAACAAATTCTTTAGAACCATTATCAACTCTTCACTATACCAAATTTTGCTATTAACTCTTTTCCTTCAATGCTTATTTCTCTCCATTCTCTCGCAACCAGTGGTAAGAACGTTGGAACAAGGAGGAGATATACACAAGCTTGGAAGCTCTTGCAGCATCACAAAGGCATCGCGAGAATGAGGTAGGTACCCTTTCCATGATTCCTTCAGTACTAGTTATAGACTCGTATGTATTGAATATTAAGTTTTAAATCTTTTTATTGTAATAATTATGCATATGATTATGATGTTGATAGCTTGTTCTATATTTGAGATCCCATGTACGTGTAGACATTATCATATTAATGATTAGTTATTTATATGTTAAGGCATGCATTTGTATATAATGTTTAGAAGCGATTAAACAAGTTAGGAGTGAGTTCCCCAATGTGAAAGACCCAAAAGCCCTAGGAAGACCCTCTAACAGGTGAAGGAGACCCTCTACATGGGTTTTATTTTTTTTAAGTTTCCATGTTAACATATTCATTGCGATCAAGATGTTATTGCTTGGAAATTTAATATTCTGTATATCTTGTATTGGTTGAATAAAGTATTGGGATAAAAACTATAATGAGCGTTTGGCTCACTCCTACATATACCATTTTCAGATTTAGATGAGATTGAGATGTACTAAGAATGATAGGGAGAAGAACTACAACCAATGAATGAATTGGAGGAGGATATGAACAAAACTGATGAGCAGGAGCCAGATTTTGAAGATGAAATTTATTAGTTGACTTTTCTTATTTTAGTGCTTATGAACTCATGTAATAAATATCGTCATTTTATGTTACTTGGATTGTGAAGTAGATGAGACCTTGGGTGATTCAAGATTCGTAGATCTCCGATTTTTTGACATTCTTGTTTTAGGCTTTACGTGGTATGGACAATGTTAGCCACCAGAAATTATGATTATAAAATCTGATTATAATTCTTGAACTGTTGATGTCTTGTTTTAATTTGTCTTTTTTCTTATTTATTTTCATACCAAGATTCAGATATATGGATCGATCCCTATATATATACAAAGCACCAAGATTCAGATTCAGATATATGTATTCAGGTTGAATCATTGATCCCTAATTTGGGGGGTGATAGATTTCTATTGTGCCCACCATTTCATTTGTGAAATTCTAATTGAGTCACGTTAATGTGAGTATATCAAACCTTGCATTTAAGGGTTTAATTGAATTATATATTCAAAAGGAGTTGTCATCCTAATTTATTAATATTTCATTTACAAATGGAATTTCCAAGAAATCTCTACAAGTGCATAAAAGGAAAAAAACGTGTTGGCCTAGTTGTACACCATAACGCACACGTCCAGTCATCAATCAATTATCCATTAGTTTAATTTGAGTTATGGCTTGAATTAAGTTATTACAAAAATGACCCTAATAGACATCTATTATCTTGTATACCATAGGTGTGACGTACTAAGGTGTACAATGTGGGTAATTACTACTTAGGGTGCTTTGTATCTTTTATTAATTTGTTATTATTCCACATCTCCTTAGTAAATTACAGAGACATCCTCCAAGTCTTTCTGATAATTCTATTATAGGCTTAAGGCCAGGGTTCCAAACTCAACGATGACAACTAAACATGAGGGTAGCACAGCTAAATCACTAAAGTTTATTGAAACAAGCTATGTAGGTTAGTCTAGAATTTTTGAATTAAAGTGTCAAAATGATTGAACTAACTTTATAATCCCTAAGTTAGCATTAATATGGTTGATTATCCAAATTATCTTATATGACATGAAATTAAATAATAAATGCAAGATTTTCAAAATGACTAAATTATCCTAATAATGGCAAATTATACTAATACCCATCTACAAAAGTTCATGGTATCACAACTAAGCTCTAACCATCACTTTGTATCTTCACGCTCCCCACGTGAACTGTCTTCAAGGCTTTCTCTTTGAGTCGATCTAAAACATCATTGGATCTGGCTTACTCAGTATTGTGAGTTCAGACTCTATCACACAAAGTAGGGTTTATTTTTGAGAAGTAATGGGAACATACCAAGAGTCATTCAAGACTTCATGTAAGAACAAAGTTCAAACAAAACGAGTTAAACACCTTAGATAAACTCAAGATCAAATGAAATAAACCTTTCATTTCCGAATCTTGAGTCTCAGAAGAGATAACCTAGAATAGTTTATAAAAAAAATTTGAAGCTGTTATATCGTGTTTTTTTGAATTGGGACTAGGCCCAAAATTAAGAACACCAGGCCCAATAGGAGACGACTCTCGGGCTTTCGATTAGGGCTGGGCCCATGCATGTATAGCTTGTTCATAATTATACCAATTTTATCCAAACCAAGTTAATTACCTTTATACCCGAACCCTAGCTCATTTAATGGTTGTTTGTTTAGTTGAAAACACAAGCATCATTTGCAACGTACCCATGTGCTTTGCTTTGAGGTGTATGTGCCGAGAACTCATTGGCTTGTCATTGTGTGATTTGCAGGCTGTTGTGATAGAAGTTTTACTCTTGTTAGTGCTCCAGAAATCCTCTGATATGCTGGGTTTCTTCACTGTCCAGCCTTGTATTCCGAGCCCCTTTCATGGCTCATCCACATCAATAAAAAAAATAAAATGAACAATAACATAACCAGAAAAGGAGATTAAATCTAGCAGTGATCAGTCTACATTACTAGAACTTATCATTAAATATGCCAGCATTAGTAAAAGATGAGCAATATTTTTTGGCTGGGTATGTTAGGGTTATGCAGATCCCTACCTGAGCTTTCCTAGAAGAATAAAGTTTCATATGTATACACTTAAACCCTCTAGTGTGGGGACTACCACCAGCAATGTTATACAATCTCCATGCTGAAGAACATGAGTCGAAGCCCACACAAGAGTTGTTCTCAGGATTTCCTTTGATGCCTTAACAACAACAATCGATGACCTTCTCGGCTTCTCCGTAACATTGGAACCCTTCTCTAGCTTCCCACATTTTCTACTACATACTCATCTGATCAGACCCACCAAAAACTTCACCCACCTGCTTGTTCAATAGATCCACTCCTCCAAACCCATCACAGAGATATTTGATTTCTTCCTCATAAAAGATACAACTCAAAGAAAAATTAAAACCCTAAAAATGGGAGGAAGAGCATTATTTGGGGTAAAAAACCAAAGGAAGGGGGATGAGAAAACTCATCGGCAGAGGAGCAGTAGCGACAGAGGATCAACAATGGTGCTGGGCAGAGGAGGACCAGCAGTAACGGCCGGCGGATGGTGGACGAGCAATAGCGGACGAACGGTGAGTGAGAAGAGGGGAGGGGTTTGAGAGAGAGAATGATAGAAGATGGGGAGAACCTGGGAGAGATTGAGAGGAAGTGAATAGAGATCGAGAAGAAGTGAAGAGTGTTATGTAGTAGTATGGCACTTAAATTTTGTTTTTTTGTTGTACCTGGAGCTTGAGATAATCGAGCTTCTTGTGCTCTCCATTGGCCACGTTGACGCTGATGAGATGAAAATCTACTTCTTTCTCGGGAGACAAGCTAAGACCCTCGACACAACAGTTGACATGGGTGGTCCATACGACTTCACGGTCGCCATGAGAGGACTTTAGGAGGTCAAAAATTAAGCTTCCATCTGTTTATGTTTCCAACCGCACAAGAAGAAGATGCTAAATAAATGACTCTATTTTATCTTGAGTGTAAGAAACCCTAACTTTTCAAGAGAGACAAATAGAAGAGAAGTGGTCTCCTCTGCAATGGCACACCCACACACGCACGGTGGTGCTCATGGCAGCGATGGCGAGGGGCTTGCGGCAGTGGCGGTGGTGACGGAGACGGAGATGGCAATGGTAGCTTTCGAGAATAGTGAGAGAGAGAATGAGAAAAGATGGAGAGAACTTGGGAGAGATTGAGAGAGAGAGAGAGAGAGAGAGATGAGAGGAATATTGTGAATAGTATGCGCGGGGTATGTTTGTGTGTTAGATTATTCTCTATAAGCCACGGTTCTTGCGAAAACAGGGTCAAAAGTTTTTAAACTATGGTTTGCACAAAAATCCTGGCCATTTCACAAAACTTTATAAGCCATGATCTTCAGAAAAACAGTGGCTAAAAGGTTATTAGCCACTATTTTGGGGAAAATCGTGGCCATCTTGTAGCATTTCAGGCTACAGATTTTATTAAAACCGCAGCCTGTTATTTTTCTAAATTAAATTTCTTTTAATAATATCTTTAGGCTTCGATTTTTAATAAAACTGTAGTCTATCTATTTTTAAACAGTGTAGTCTAAACCGTATTATGTAGTAGTGTATTTTAGGATTGAAGGTTCTATTTTGATTTAGGGTTGGATATTGAGTTAGGGTTTATATTGATTTAGGAACTTATGTTGATTTAGGGTTTTGTGTGTTAATTTTCTGCTACTAGTTGGGCCATGGTTTTAGGGTTGATATGTTCACCGATTGTTATGCTCCATGGTATTTAGGATTTTAGGGTTTCAATCTAAGATTGTATTATAGACACATGACCTTGATTAGACACCATAAGTTAAGCTTTTATTGGGAAGTTTGAATTAGTATTTGGAAGGGCTCTAAGGGATTTTTTTGGGTGAAATTCTTTGAAATGATCCGATGCGATCCTGTTATGTACATGATGTATCCATGGCACTTCTCATTCTTTGAAATGATCCAATGTGATTGTGTTATTATCCATGAATTATGAAATTTCATAATCCATTTCCACTTTCATGAAAGAAAAGAACAGAGAAATGGAAGGTTTGAAAGCTTTCAGCCATTTTGAGTACTTAAATGGCTGCGAATTGTATTAAATAGAGACTCCAGAATGGGCAAGCTCCAAAATATGATTACATTCATTTGTGAGCCAGGCGAGGCCAGGCTATCAATATCCACAGCCTCGCATAAAGAGTAAGTTGACCCTCTTATTACAAAACTGCTCTGTTTTTTTCTAGTAAGATTTTTAACATAGAAATATTTTCAACTTGTAGGTAAGAAGAGAAAAGATTAGTGAGCAGATGAAGTTTCTTCAAGATCTTGATCCAAGATGCAATAAGGTAACTGGAGAAGGATTATGCACTTTGTATATGCTCTTGTGTGCTATTGGTCTTCTGTTTTTATATTTGAGTGAAATTCATTTCCCTTTGAATTTAAGCCTTTTTAAATAGTCTAATCAGTGATCGCGTGGTAAAAAAATCACACTAGGTATAGAAGGAGTTGATGATGGACTGCAACATAAGCCATGTGTCACACTCTCTAGTCTTCTACGAGAGAAGCTTTGTTCAACTACTTGAGTAATAATTCAATTTTTCCCCTTCATAATATGTTTATGAATCATTCCATTGCCCATATATAAATTCCTGTCTATTTGTTAATATCACAATCTGTGTGGGGTAACTTTTCGTGTTTCATTTTGTTTATAAAGTACAATGTTCACTTTGTTATGATTTTCACAAGCCATTTTTCCCTTCCACCAGTTAGCATTATGTTTGTTTTATTATCATATTTAAATTGCCAGCTTTTCTTTTCTTCATTTATCATGGTTGTGTTCTTATTAAATCAGGTCTTTTTTGCAGGATAATGCAGATTATATTTTTGGAGGGGTAACAATCGTGTGTGGCATTTTTTGGAACACTAGTTGGAGGTTACATTATTGATCACATGAACTCGAGAATTTCTAATGCTTTTAAGGTAGACGCAGTTGCATTATAATGATGTGTTTGTGGATTTCATTTCTTGATTATGCAGTCTATATTGATTAATTTCTACTTGTAACCATGCACCTTATATATTCCATTAATTCAGGTGGATGTGTGTACAAGAAGACGATCATGTAAATTGTTCTCTGTGTCTGTTTTCATTTAGCTTCATTAATTGCCATTCGTTATGAAACTTCTAGTTCCTACACAATCCTATAAAACCAAAAATATAAACTTATGGAATGTTTTCAAATAAACTTAGAATAGATGTTGTGAGCTTCTTTCTCTGCACCATGGGAGATTTTGATGTGAACAACTAGGAATAGAGTCAATAGACCTACAAATATCCCTAGGCTTTGAGAATTAGCAGCTCATGGCTTGCTGGAAAATACTACTGCTGTCCTATAACTGACAGAATATTTGGGTTCATTTCCATTCACTTATGTTTTGGGTTCTCCATTTTTATTTTAGTGAGATGGCAAGTTAAGATGTGGATTGGTTTGCATATGGATTGGGTTTCTATACTATTGAAGTGGAGTCGGGACTATTATAGTTCAGAGTGGTAGTCCTTTATTCACAAGCACCAAAAAATTAAAACAAGCAAAAAGATGCAACCTACCTTAGGATAGCACAAGGTTTATTTGAAGCCTCGTTTATGTGCACTAGAATGTAATTTTGGGTTGTGTATAGTGGTTTTTGTTGCACTAATTTTGTGTTTGGGCAGATTCAACATGTATCTTATAGTTGTGTTATTCCTACATCACTGGAATGTAATTTTTGGGTTGTGCTTGCTGGTTATTCCTTCATAGGGTTAGAAAGGAAAAAAAATGGTGAATGGATGGCTGTACTCATTATGTTGTCCTGATGATGATCCCTAAAAAAGACACAAAGAAGACAATCAAACACTTATGCTATAAAATTTATATATATCAGCATTCCTAACTCTAGGAATTACATCCTTGGTTATTTTATGATAAAATGACATCACTAATAGCCCATAAATTCAGATAGACAGCCAAGAAATTCACTGAACTACTAAGAACTAAATTTGTCCAAGGCGAGGAAAGTTTCATCAACTATAAATAAATAAAATGGTTAAGGGATTTGCATTCACTCCTTAATGTTTATAGGAAGATGGAATGTGGTGTTGTGCTAGAATCTTGGTCGAGGTGGGCAGCTTTTGGTGTCTTGCATGAACCAGACAACGTGCCTGTTAAAAGCAGAGTGGATCTGAAAACTTCAGAAGTGAATACTTATCTTTTTCAAGAGACAACAAAGAGTCATGCTTGCTTCTAAGGTCTAGTTCATTTCTAGTCTTACAGTTGTTCCCTTTTCTTATTTTTTGTTTCAAATGCGTGAAGTAGAACTATTTGTCTGATTCTGTAGCTCCAAATGAGGAAACCATGAAGTCCCATTATGCCTCAATCAATGCTAAAGCTGCCAATATTTCTTCGAGTGTAGGAGGCTTATAAGAGAAATTGTAAGTTTGACTTGGGTTTGGATATTTCCACACTTCAAATGGAACCTGAAAGGTCTTCTCTGCTGTCTAATGCTGAACATACAGATGATATGTTGTTGAGTGATACTGCAAAGTTGGGTGTTTTTCTGTTTCACTATGGAACATAACATTGGGAAGGCCAACACGACCTGAAGCCCACATTCATGAGCTAAAACAAACAAAATGGGTTGTGGCCGATATGCATCAATCATCAAATACACATCATATTTTCTCTTAGGGTGCCAGTTTTCATCCAAAGTGGTGGGCTTGGGTTATTTTGCAGGTTGCCTCTATCATGACGAAATAGGAGCAACAACAACCCATCAAGGAGAATAAGGAAAGTGGTACAAGTTTTGCATATATAGAAAGTATTTTTTTGGTGTTTCACGAAAGATAAATTTTACAAAAGCAAATCACATGGCTTCTTTGCGCAAGGGAATTGTTCAATTTGGACTTCTTAGAAGCAATCACATAGAATATGCTGAGGTAGGTGCGACTCTAAAAACTTGGACAAGTTGAATCATTCTTGTATGTAATTCACTAGTCTCCTAGCAAACGCCACAAAAATGTCAAAGCATCTTGACTGAGTCAGTAGTTGTGATGTACACAATTGACAGACAAAAACCAAGTCCTTTAGTCATTCTTCAACAAGTGATGTACACAAGGTACTGACTAGAGTTGTGTTTAGCAAGTGATGTACAAAAGGTACAGACCATATGTTTTTAGCAACAGTGGTAACTACTAGTGCCCAATAATCTACATTGCTGCCCACAAATTTATGATCATTAATTATACTGCCAGTAGATCCTAGTCAAAACAACTTTTAGGAGTGAGGAAAAAATAACCAGTTTATAAACATCAGATTGATAAACCGATTGGGAACATATATATAGAGGATATAATTGCCATAAATAATTTAGCTAGTGTTACTAAACTTTTTGTACTTGTAGTTGACATATAAAAGTATGTCAGTTTTTGTTCATGCATGTCTAATATTACTTATCAATTTCTAGCAATCTAGTTGTAGGTTTTTTTGAGGTAAGTAATAGCTTTAGCTACTACAGATATAACAAATTGATTTCTAGTGCAGAATTATATATTTTGTAAAAGAGGTTGTCTTGTATTCTTTTGACTTCACCACTTGATATAGATAATGCTGCTTTTGACACGAGGATTCTAATCATCCAGAAATTATTGGACACAGTGAAACCGAGGTAAGCATTGAAAGCTGAATTAGCACTACCTTATTTCCAACCCTTCATTTTGACATAAAATAAACTCATCAAACACTCCTAAAGTTTTTGAACAAGTTTTGATTGAAATATTCCAATTGTGTTTCAGCTTTTCAAAATGAAAAGTTGCCCCTGCCACCTCGCAATTCAAAGAATGATGCAACTGTAAGTATGTCATTTATATTGTAAATTTATGTTATACTCCATATGCATTGCTGAAATTTAGCTTGACTCCAAATTCTTTAGGGAAAGGTGCAAACGTGCAAAAGCGGCACACTCTAGCTTCTGTTTTGCACCATAATCCTTATTTCTGTTTTGCACCATCGACACATGATCAGGAGGTGTTCAGCTTTTATCCAGAAGATAGGCCATGTAATGGCTTGGAGGAAGCATTGAGATGCTATAGAGAAATAGTTCCAGAACTTCGCTTAGTTGGTTGGTGCAAAAGGTTTTTCTAATTTGTTTTTGAGTGGGTTTTTATAAGGGTTCCATGTGAAACTTTGATGGTTCTAGTTGAAATTATTCTTCCAAAATTGCATAGGCTGTTCGTGTTCTAGATGTTCTCTTTATACTACATGTAGAACTTGAAATTAATTGTTCCACTGCTGCTGCCAAGCACCTTGCATCTAGGTATGCATCTTATTTCGTAATGCGAACACAACAGCCACAAAGCTTGTATGACGTACCTGCAACAACATTTGTAGTGGTGTGGATGTCTACACTGCTCTTGCTGGAGTTGTTGGAGCATTGTATGGTGCTCTTCATGGTGGAGCAAATGAGTTATACATGAAGTCTTATTTTCTTCTTTTAGATTTTACTCTGTTAATTTGTTACCCTGTTGATTCTAGGCTATGCTTAAGATGCTGAGTGAAATTGGAAATGTTGAGAACATTCCAGAGTTCATTGAAGGTGTGAAAAGCAGGTGAGTCTTATGTGTGCATGTTCTTTCTTTAAGGGCCTGCTTGGTTTGGAGGGGAAAGCTTGGGGTTAGGGGACCTCAACCAGCTATATCAAAAAGGGTCCGGGGACAACCTCTTTTGACAACCATTTTGGTGAACCCACATAGAAGATGAATCAATGGCTGATTTTTGGCTAGGATGATCTCCTCACCATATAGATCACCCCCACAAAAAATCAGCACATTCTGAAATTTCTAACCCCCTCAAATGTGGTTTTCAAGTTACACTGTAAAAATAGACAGTCCATAATTCTTCAACTTCTAACCCAGTCTATGAATATCAGAATGATTTGAATTTTTATGAGGATGATCTCCTCACCATAGAGATCATCCTCACCAAAAATCGGCCATTGATTCATCTTCTATGAGGGTATGCCAAATGGTTGTCCCCCGATCCCGACCCTGTCAAAAAATAGAAAACTAAAAAATAAAGAAATAAAAATAAAAAGATATAATAAAAAATAATCTCGGTTGTTATTATTATTATTGTTCTTGTTTTTCGGAAAAAAAAATGTTGAGTTAACACAATGCACTTGCTTGCATCAGTTTTTGGCTGCACTTCCTTGCATCTATTTTGTTAAGGAGTTTGCAAGTCCTTGTTAACCACTTGCACGGCAGTCATTTGCACTCCTCCAAACAATCACTTTCAATCCCAAAATTGTGGCAAGTGAGTGCATTGCACTCAATTTGCTATGAACCAAGTAGGGCCTTAATGATGACTACAATGCGAAAGATATTAGGTTTTTGTCACTATGTATACAAAAACTATGGTGTCTTTCTATCCTTCTTGTGTCTTCACCAAGCTTGTGATGCTATGTGCTAAAAATCAAGTTTTTCTTTCTGGGTTTTGGTTCTTTACCATTTATTATTTAGTTGTTGTATGACTTTTATACCCAAGCTACTTCATATATTGGTTATTAGCTGTTTGACTTTTAGTTGGTTGCATGAAATATTTTATACCCAAGCTACTTGATAGATTTTTTCAATGAATATTTTTAAAATAGGAATTAGATTTGCGATTTTTCTAGAAATAAGTGCAAACAGTCTGTGGAATCTTTATTCTATTTTTCAACTCCTTTTCTTATTTTTATGTGGGGGTTTATAATTTATATGATGGACTTATTTGGTTTTCTTTCTCCCCCCTGTTAAAAAAAATTATGGGTTTCTTATTATGTTCTTGCTTGTCGTCTCAGGCTTTAAAGGAAATTCATTCTGGTTGTGAAGAGTTACTACAGAATCTTTTCAATTTTCTTATAAAAATTTGGGTTTCTTATAGAAATTTTAAGTAGTTTTATTTTTTTTCCTTTTGGTTTTTCTGTTTTACTTTGTGTAAGATCTACATTTTTAGGATTCTTATTAGCCTGGTATTTCTGTATTCTTTCTTATCTAATACAACTTTTTATTGTGGCAGAGTTATAATTGACAATGTTGCTTGGGGTCATGCCACTTTTATTCAGGTAGAGCTTGAAAGCCTTGAATCTCTCGAATTTGCAGACAGGGTTGTTCTATTAGTAGTTATCTAGTTTTACTTTTCATGCTTATGTGATGTAAGAGATACTTGTAAATTACTGAAGGGGTTGTTCTTATTTAGGTTGGCAATGTTAACAAACATGGTATTCTCCTGGATATACTTCAAGTTCTTGCAAATCTAAACCTTATCATCATAGAGGCATACATATCTTCTGATGGGGGTTGGTTATGTGGATGGTATGGTTACTTTCTATAACTACCCAAATCAAAGTTGAGCAAAAGTATAAGCTTTTCCCTATGTTCTTCATCTTCTTCTAAATGCGGAACAATATGTTTCAGTGTTCAGCGTGACTGACCATGATGGGAAGAAAATTAGGGATGAAGGGGTCATCAATTATATAATAAAGGTAAGCACTAGTCAAGTCAACTACTATTTTCTCACTCATTTCAAATTCTTTCATTGGGAAAACTTCAAGGCCAATACTTGTTGCTGCTTGTTTTACTGTTGGATTGTGATTCAAAATTCTCTCCTTGGAAAAACTTCAAGGCCAAAATATTACTTCTAGGTGCTCTTTCTTTCTTTGTTCTATACCTTTTTCTTTTCTTTTCTGTGCAATATCATTGGTGTTATATTTGGCAAGGTTGAATGGGCAAGATTTATTGCATATCATGAAATGAGTCTCCGTGCAATCATACGCTTAAGGTATAGAAGGTTTTTGAAATTTTACGCTGCAACTTTTGCTTGCAGAAAATGAACATCTACGTACAATCAGACTTTACCTTATAAAAAAAATACATTTATTGTAATTTGATATTCTCTTCTTTCATTCATCTACATAGCTGCCATGCATTAATGATGAAAAGCTGAAGTGACCAACTTACTTCCCACTTGAGGCCATGCAATTAATGATGAAAAATTGAAGCGACCGACTGACTTCCCACTCGAGACAAAGGGGGTGATTTTTGGTTTTAAGATTATAGAATTGTGTATGCATCATAGTTCGATCATAACTATAGTGATTAAGTTTTTTGCATTTTCAACAATTCTTTTTTTATGAATACGATCAGGAGTTTGTTTTAGTATTGCGCCTTGGGAATTAATGACTTGGTAGCAAATTTAGATTTTAATGATATATTTTTTTTTTTTTGCTTTAAAATTCTTTATATTGATTATTTGTGAATTTTTAGCATTTGTTAGTCATGATAGAAACTTGTGTAACTTTTTTTAGATTATAATGATATTGTGAGCCTTTTTTGCTTTTAAATTATTTATATTGATTATTTTAGATCTTTGGTGATAGTGATTCTGTAATTTTCTTTTAAATTATAAAAATGAAACGACTACGGTTTTAGGAAAAACCATAGTCTTTAAAAAAGGTAATGTCGAATTAAAGAATACAGTTTCTCAAAAAAATTGTAGTTTTTTGTATAGACTTACAACTATGGTTTTATCCAAAACCATAGTCTTTTCTAGATGTTTAACCTCGGTTTAACTTTTTTAGACCACGATTAATTATCATAAAGACTACGATTATTTAAAAAATCGAAGTCTTTTATGTAGACTTACAACTATAGTTTTGGATAAACCCGTAGTCTTATAGCTCTTATAAACCGCGGTTAAAAACCGTAGTCATTTTTACCGACTTTAGACTCCGCCCGATTAGACTACGCTTTTAGAGATAGTTTTAGACTATAGTTTATAGTGAAAGACTACGGTCAAAGACCATAGTCTAAAGGGTTTTTTGTAGTAGTGTGAGGATGGTTGAGACGAAAACGACCGACACTTGCAGGTGGTTGCAGGTGTTAAAGGAGAAAAGGAGGGGGCACTACGATGGCGTTGCAATCCGTTTGAGGGAGAGAAGCCAGTAGTATAACGGCCAAGAGATTGAGTAGACGGTGGACAAGAAAGGCTGGAGAAGAACGTTCAGTCTGCTATGGGGATCCGAGTTTGAAGAAGAGAGGCTGCAAAGAAAGCAGCAAGCTCCAGACCTGCAACTTGTGAGATTGCCGGTCGTGTTAACAGTGTGGAGAGGTGGACAGCAGGTTGGTAGAACACAACAACATGGTCGCTTGCTGGTGGTCGCCTTGCAACTCCGGTAAAGTATGAATAAGAAGGAAGAAAGGAAGGAGAAGGTGTGTTTAGCAATTTCGGCAAGCTTCTCGCCGAAATTAATGGTGAAGAGGAATGGAGGTGGGGGCAGCAAAGAGGTGTAGCTGCAAGTGCTTAGGTGCTCCAAAGGGAGGAGCAATCAAAATCAAGAGAAGAGAGGAGATCAAGAGAAAAAGGGGTAGAACAAGTGAAGGGGGAGGGGACCAAAAGAAGAAGAGATCGTAGATCTATTCTTAAAGGCTAGGTAAACTTGTTGCTCAAAGGGAGACATTGGATCTAGAGAGATCCAACAGATGGGAATAAGTTAGTTAGGATAGAGAGAGATGGGGGAGAGAAGAATCTATCGAGTGAGACCGATTCTCTCTTCTTATTGTTAATGGGTATGAGCATGGGCATGGGCATGGGTCATGGGTCATGGGTATGGGCATGGGTATGGGTCATGGGTATGGGCATGGGTCATGGGTATGGATCATGGGCTTGGGCCATGGGCTAAAATAGATAGAGAGAGAAATAGGAGAGAGGTGAGAGAAAAATACAAAAATAATAACATTGGAGGGTTTATTCTCTTTTGTCCGCTCCACCAATTAGTCAAACTTATCCTTTGATGTCAATTGGTGTGGCCTTTAACACCTTAGTCCTTCTCTTGGTCTCCAGCTATTTTTCTCTTTCTTAGTCCTTGTTCAGGCTCTACGATCCTCTAGCTTTGCCCGTATATGTCTTCTATCTTTTTATCCTAGCCTGCTGGCTCTTTAAGCTTTGATAGAAGTCTTCTTTGGTTGATCGTGGGTCTACCAGTCATCGAGAATTGCCCGATAGGGTCTCCTGCAAGTAAAAAAGTGAGTAATGAGATTCAACTAAAATGACTTGATACTGGACTATCCGAAATGCATATATTTCATGCAAATAGTCAATTTTCGTCTAAAGAATGCATTCTACGCAATGAAAGAAACTCTTATGTATAAAAGTTGATGAAAAGACAAATTTTACGAAGGAGAATGCGACGTGGCTATAAAGATAATGACTTAAAATAAGCACTTTTGAGCGAATATCATCTTCTAGGCCACTTTTAAGGAGACAATGATGAGCGGTGTGAAAGTAAGGTTTTTTCGCGTCGTTGGTTACGGAAACCCTAAAGTTCAACAATATTTGTAATTTCTCCGATTTGGTTCACTTAATCTGCAAAAATGCAGACTTGCACAGTGGCTTGTGTCGGGTATCGTCCGCACTCGAGGTTAAGGCAAATAAAGAACAAATTAATAGAAATTTGCTAGAAATGATGGAAGAGGTGAGAATGGTGAATCGGTGATTTAAAACAAGCTTTCGTGTTTTAGAGAGAGAAAATGATGAAGAAATTAAATTGAAAACAAAATAAAATACGAGATAGAATGAACTGCTCAAATTATGAAATCAAATCACTTTATTAAATTCAAATGTCAAAATGCAACTTTCAATCGAATAAAACATGTTAATTAAATAATTAACTAGAAAGCAATAATAAGAGAGATAAAATTATAGAGAGAGAAAATTAGAGATAGAGGAAGAAATTGTAGATAGAGAAATGGAGATTAGAGAGAGAAAATGGGGGTTTTAGAGAGAGAAAGAGAGATTTAAAACTTAGAGAGAGAAATAAGAACTAGAGAGAGAAAAGGGTTTTAGAGAGAGATAGAAATTTAAAGAGATATAGAGAGAAATTCTAGAGAGAGAAGAGAAGTAGAGAAACTTTAGAGAGAGAGAAGTGAAGAGAGAAAAAGAAAAGCTTACCACATGTATGATCGCAGCCACTGGATCTTGGCGTGCAAACTTGCATAGGGATCAAGCGACTTCAAGATAAGATACGGTGGTGGATTGATCTGTGGTACAACAAGTAGATGAACCAGCAAGCAAGGATGACGAAGAAAGAAAGCTGCAGGTTGCAACTTAGAGTGAGAGAAGGTTGCTGATGGAGGACACACAGAGAAGCAGGCGGTGGAATTCCAGAAGCAGTGGGTTGTGAAGAACACTTGTAACCCGTGGAGTAGTGAGCATTGATGCGCCTGTTACAGACGTGATTGTAGCAGCATGTTGCAGTGGTGAGTTACTAGTTCATGTGAGAAGAAGAGAGCACTAGCAGGTGCTACTTTATGGTTTCGGGTTGGTGATGAGGGAGGAGAAGGTGCAAACACACGGTGGTCGGTTGTCAAGAAAACGGTGGCTGCTATTTCTTGTGATGAGTAGACAGGCCGGTCGTGCCTCCAATGGTGAGGAGGATCGCCGGAGGGAGGAGAAGCTGCAGTGATCAGTGGAATGGCGTTTGCAGGCCTGTACTATGGTGGAAGAGACAAGGAGCAACAGATGTTGCTGATGGTGGTGCTGGGCGGTGATAATGGTGGAGAAGGAGGAAATCGGGGTGTGCAAAGGTGAGGATGGGGTTGAGGATGCCGCCTGCACCTTGCAATTGGAATGTGGACCGTAGAGAAGGTGGCTGGAAAGAGGCGGAGCTGCTGGTGGTCGCTGGCTGTGAGAGGAAGACGATGGAGAAGAATGAGCTACAGGATGTTGCATCCAAGGGAGGAGCAAGCAGATCTCGTCCCAATGACCAAGGATATCAGCCAGTGACGATGAAAACAACATGTTGGACTTGCAGGTCTGTAGGAGGTTCGAGATCTTAGTTGAGGTGGTTACTACAGCCACGATTTGCATTGAGAGAAGGTGAGAGGGTACCGGAGTTGCAGCAATCCAGTTGCTCACGGAATAGCAACTAACAGCCACTAGAGAGGGGGAGTTTGAAGAGAAGAACGTGGTGGGGTAGTCCAGCATCAACGAGGTTGCTGTAACGAGGAGGATAGCTGGTCCGTTGGGTTGAAAAGATGGTGAACAGTTGCAGGCTGTGCAACTGTAAGTGTGGCCGGAGTTGCAGGCGGCAACTCTGGTGAAGAAGAAGAAGAAGATAAAGGAGAAGCAGAAGCTTTCGCCGGTTTTTAATGGATTGTGAATGGCAGGTTGCTGGTCTTTAGAACAGCAAACCGTGAAAGGTTTCCCGGAGATGATGGGGAGATCGCCGGAATTAATGGAATGGGATGGAGATCGTGGTGAAGACCACAGTGGTGCGTGCTAAGAGAAATAAGAGCGTGGGCAGGGGGTGCAAACGTTCCTCTTTTTCTTCTTCACAGATGGAGAGCAACTCTTGGAAGCGGGAATGGAGGTGGCTTGCAACAATTTCGGCGAGCTTCTCGCCGGAATTAATGGTGAGAAGGTGTGATACACCAAGGAGAAGGAGCACACGTATGTATTTCTTGTTAGCAATCTTGTTTCTTGGAGGGTTTAGAGGATGGAGATAGGTTTAGGAGAAGAAGAGGTTGGAAAGAATAGAGGGGGGAGGGAACCAAAGAGAGACCCAAGGTTTCTCTCTCTTTTAAAGGGAGTAGTTTGTTGTGGGAGAGAGAAACCGTAGGAATGAAGTTGGGGATTGATGAGAAGTGGTCAAAGTTGACCACTTCTCCCATTGGCTTCAATGTGGGCTTGTGAGAGCCCATGGGTTTATGTTGGCCACTTGCTTTGATTGGGTCATTACAAGGATAATTGGCCCGTAGGCCTTGTGACCATGTGTCAATGGGTATGGGCATGGGCTCAAGGATAAGCGGGCTAATGGGCCAGATAGATATGGGCCTCTTGCGAGGCCGTAGGTTAGGGTGCGTTTGGCCGGTAGGGGAAAAAAATGTAAATGAGCCCAAAACACCATGGGCTCTAGGACGGGTTACAAGGCCGTGGGCTTCCAATTTGCTTGTGGGCCACTTGGCCATGGGGGTTGTTAGATTATGGAACTATGATAATTGGATGAGATGAGGTGGTGGTTTGACTCGGTCCACAATTGACAGACCGTAGGATTTGGAGAGATCCAACGGTCAGATGAATGATCTAACGGTTGAATTAAAGATCTAACGGTAGAAGAACTATGAGAGATGGAATAAAGCTAAAGGAGAGAAGATCTAAGGTTAGATGATGGAGATCGAAGGATTAGGATGATCGATCTAAGGATCAGATGGTGAGATATAAGCAATTCAATCATGGAGAGGGGGATCGGATGGTAGATCTGGGGATCTAATGGTAGGATGAGACGATCTATGGGTTAGATATTAGAGTCTAGAGAGATGGAGAGAGAATTAGGAGAGAGGATAGAGAAAATAATACAAAATAATGGCAAAAGAGTTGGCGGAGGGTCATGAACCCTGATCTTCAATGTAATCTTCCGTCGGCTTCACCAATTATGTAAGTCGTCATTTTATATCAGTTGGTGCGACTTT
This sequence comes from Euptelea pleiosperma, assembly GCA_035048495.1. Taxonomy (NCBI): domain Eukaryota; kingdom Viridiplantae; phylum Streptophyta; class Magnoliopsida; order Ranunculales; family Eupteleaceae; genus Euptelea; species Euptelea pleiosperma. The sequence continues at coordinate 6,320,750 of CM068549.1, forward strand.
GAATCACTTTGGCCCGTCTCTTGGTCTTCAGCTTTGCCTCTCTCTTGGTTCTTTATCTAGCTCTACGATCCTCTGACTTGACCCGTACTTGGCCGGTATCTTCTTGTCATAGCTTGTTGACTCCTTAAGCTTTGATATTAGGCTTCTATGGTTGATCGTGGGCCCGTAAATCTCGAAAATCACCCGATCGAATTTCCTGCGAGAGAAAAGCGCGTAATGAGACTTAATCAAAACGGCTTCATATCTAGACTATCCGAAATGCGTATATTTCATGCAAATAGTCAATTTTCATTTAAAGATTGCGCTCTACACATTGGAAGAAACTCTTACGTGAAAAAGTCAACGAAAAGACACATTTTTCGTAGGAGAATGCGACATCGCTATAAGGATAATGGCTTAAAATAAGCACTTTTGAGCGAATATCACGATGTTAATGGAACTATCTAAGCAATTCAGTGGTGAGAGAACCCCATAATGGTATGATCTACTGTAGCTCTCAAGTGTGGTTGGTAGTCGTTGTTTAGTAACGGAATGGGTTGAGTTTGATGATTGAGGTGTTATGGCGAAGTAGGAGTACACACTCTAGAATAATCTTGTCGGGTCAATATAATTGTTGGATTCTTCTATGTTGAATCACCATGCAACCATTAGATCTTGTGGTCTTTGTAGACCACACTATCCAAGGTTGATCTCGACAATCGAGGGCCCACTAATCCTTTATGGGCTTGATTGAATGGTGGTACAATTCACACACCAAAATACACTACTACAAAAACTCGAAAAGATCTCGCTTATAAAAATAGAAAAGATTTCAGTTAATAAGAAACTGAGATAGAAAGCTTGGTCATGAATTTTCTATTCCGGTATCATGAATAATCGTGATAGAAAGTCTTGACAAGACTTTTGACATCGATTATAAAAAGAAGCGAGAAGGAAAATCAACATTTCTATTTCGATTTTTGATACAACCGACATGGACATTATTTTGGTTTTATGAGAAACCGAGAAGGAACTTTTGTGTCTCGGTTTTATTTAAAGCGAGTTTAAAATTTGACCTTTTAGAGCCCGACTCCATCTCTCGTACCACCAACCTCTCCTTCCGAAACCCTTCTTTCTTTCTCCCCCCTCTCTCTTAATGTCTCTCTGTATTAATCTCTCCCTTTTCCTCTTTGTCGCCCTTGTCGGTACAGTCATCGTTGCCAATACAATGGCCATCTTCCTTCCTTCTCTCTCTCTCACTATCTCTACTTCTTTCAAAATCCTGTAGTATGAAACCCAAGAATTCCATCTAAAAACCCTAGAGGCAGAATTAGAGTAAAACAACAAAGGAAGCAAGATGAAGATTATGATAAAAGGTGGTGTTTGGAAGAATACAGAAGATGAGATTCTCAAAGAGGCGGTAATGAAATATGGTGAGAATCTGTTGGCTCGAATCTCTACACTTTGAGTTTAATACTTCACTGAAATTTTTGAGAGTTCTAAGTTTTTTAGGTTTGGGGTATATCGTGTTCTAAGCTGTTAGATTTGGATTTGTTGAAATTCATGAAATCTCTCAATCCAAGATAGGGTTTTTTATTTTGATGGGGTTTCTAAGTGAATTAGTTGTTTTGATTCAGTGTTTATTTTTTTTTTGTAGACTAGGTACATGAAGAGATCAAACAATATCGCGAGGGAGAAATGAGGTGTGGGGGAAAAATATCTGATCTAACCCACACAATCTTCGAGGTCAGACGATTCGGCTTTTGGTGATGATCGAACGATCCTGTTGCTTCAGGATGAAACTGCTTTCTCCTCTACGAAGGATAGGATGATCTCCAGATAAAATATGGTTGTACCTGTTGACAAGACTCCAACGCTCAAGTCAGCTTAGGAATGGTAACAGGATTCAAGAAAATAGTAAAGCGTTTCAGAGTTTAGTCTATCTAGATCTGGAGAGCAAGATCTCTTTTCAGTTCTGAAGGTCTCATATTTATACCCTTAGAACTGGCGTGACTCACCTTTCACGTGTCTAGTCATTATCAGTCAACGATGACTCAGATGGATTCTATTATAAAACAGAATCTATCGGTTAAATCTTGACTTCCTTGATTCGGTTATACCTGAAATAACTGAAGTGACACTGAGGTGGCATCCTCCGTGTCAGGTATTTGAACAAGGAGATATCGAATTCATGATAATTCAACTAACGGCCACGTGGCTAATATTCATTGGTTAAAAAACTGAGGGTGCTCAGAATACTTACCTCGTACATAGGAGATCCTGCCATGTAAGTCAATTGATCTCATCCAGTATTGCCAGGATGATATGGAAATAGATCCCGTCAAGTAAGTCTGTTGACCTTATCGGGACGTACTCATCCAACAAGTCATACGACCTTGCCGGGATGAGATTGAAATAGATCCCGTCAAGTAAGTCTGTTGATCTTGTCGGGATAGTCATCCAACAAGTCATATGACCTTGCCAGGATGATATTGAAATAGATTCCGGCAAGTAAGTCTGTTGATCTTGTCGGGATGATATTCAAATAGATCCCGTCAAGTAGTCTATTGATCTTGTCGGGATGATATTGAAATAGATCCTGTCAAATAGTCTGTTGATCCTGTCGGGATACAGTCATCCAACAAATCATAGGACCTTGCCGGGATGATATCGAAATAGATCCCGGCAAGTAAGTCTGTTGATCTTGTCGGGATGATATTGAAATAGACCCTGGCAACCGAATTGTCAACAATAACTGTGTCGGGCAAGATTGAATGCTTCCCGACATATTAAAGGCTGAGACGTTAATGCATTCTGTTAGCATCACCTCTATGTGTCGATCATTCCATCATGACACATGGCATTTCCAATTAATGGAAGATATGTGACACGATGGGCAGTTTTAATGGCTCCTGATGATGACTCCGGTGCATTTAATTTCGCGTGCTGTCTACTAACACGCGTCATCTATTTGAATCCGCACGTGCTGAGCTAGGGACACGCGTCAATATTTGACTTGCTGGAAAATACGGCACCCACATCGCCCCCCTTTTTGAGAAGATCGATAAGTGATCGTCGTATCTTCTGAAAAAGATCCTGGCCCTCCACGTTTCATCTCTGTTTCTTGGCCGTTGGATCACATGGTAACCAATCGATCATTACCCTCCTCATTTAATACTGCGCCCATTGTTGCTGTATACATGAGACGTGTCCGTACTAGCGTGCTGCTCAATGTACGGTCGTCAAATGGAATGATTGACGGGTACAGTACTCGAGGGAACAGGTAACCGAACCGTCAAGTAACAAGTCCTTCGAATCTTGGCGCCAGGGATTTGATATCGCCAGATTATTGATTTGATATAACCAGATCTTTGCCTATAAATAGCTCATTCCCCTCATTCTTCCATTTCTTCGCTTTGATCGGTGCTCTGCAACACTTCAAGTTTTAAGCTCAAGCTGTTCCTCATTTCTGCCTTCTCTGTTTGCCGCTTCCTGACTGTAACGGTACTTTCCACTTAACTGTTTATCTCTTCTCTTCTACCTTCATCTTTCTCTTATCTATTTCAAATGGCTAGGAGTAGAATAGTTCTTGAGGATACCGAAGAAATGGTTCCCAGAGAACCAGTAGAAACCAGCGTTCCTGTAAGGGAAGAGTTATCTTCTGACTCGTTAGATCGAGAAGTAGATACGTATAGGGAGGAACCAATAGTTCCTCAAGTAATCGTTAGGGTCCCTACTCATGGAAATGACCCTTATATAATAGGTTTGAGGAGGGAATTCGCCATTCCTTCTTCTGTTTTCATTAATGTCGGTTCTCGTCACGGGAAAAATACCAACCCTGGCGAAATAAGCATCACTCGGCTTCAATTGAAGTTCGGGTTAACTCTACCTCTGACTCCTCTAGTGAGGGAAGTACTCTGGTTTTACGATCGGGCTCCCGACCAGATGCACAGAAATTTTTGGCGTCTGATGAATAGGATAGAGTATTTCAACTCTACGAATAAATACCAGATTGGTCTCTCCGAGATCGATTATCTGTATATTTTGAGGAGGTGCCCAGACTCCTTCGATACCGATATGTTCTGGTCGGTAGCTGCTCGAAAGAAAGAACAGAAGATAGTTGAGAGCCTGCTCGATAGTCATAAGGGATGGCACTCTGATCCTCTGCTGGTGACTGGATCTTGGGAATTTGACGAACGTGTGGAGGGGAGCTCCAGCAGCCATAGAGTCCGTACAAGCTTTAACTTGTCGAGTAAGCTCCTCTTTATATCTCGTCAATCTCCTTTAGACTGAGCTAATCAATCTACTGATCAGTCCCCTCTCTTCTCTGCTGTAGACTATGTCAGACGTCCCTGGAAATATCCTCAGGATATAGACGACAAGGTCAAATATATTCTGAGGAAAATCCCCAAGGTAGTAAAGCAATGGTCCCTGGCGGGACTAATTGATAAAAATAAAAGGTCTTCAGCTTCTACTCCCGTCATCCCACGTGACCTGCGGATAATTGCTCCCGACTATTCGCGTAAGCGTCCTGCTCTTGAGATCACTGTAAGGGAGGATAGGCCTCGGGAAGAGGAGGAAATAAGTCCCGAGATCCCCTTAATAAAAAGACCTCGTCAAACGAGGGAGCCAGCCCAAATAGAACCTCCTACAAGTCGGGATGCTTCTGCACCTTATCCCGTAGCCGAATTCTTTAGACATCCAGATGGTCGTCAAGAACCTCTGAATGATTTTGCCCGGGAACTGGTTCGGTTGGAAGAGGCAGAGGTATCTTCCTCTACACCCGATACTTATCTCACATATGTTCTTTTCTGATCAATTAACCCGTTTTCTCTCTTGCAGATGGAGGGCCGAATGGCTGAAATGCGGAAGGACACTTTTGCTGCTCCAGCCCTAGCGCCAAGGAAGAAGAGAAAATTGATCTAGGGATTAGCTCCTGAATTAGAAGCATCTCTGATTCGGGAAGGTATGGTTACTTCTAAGGCCAATCTGGCCAGCGATTCTTCATTGAATCGTCCTTCTGAGGCTCCAGATTCTCCTTCAGTAGCCACCATACCTACTGCTTCTCCCTCGATCGCCATCACGATGTCTCCTTCTGGGTTCCATCCTTCTCCAGGACTTCATCAATCGTCCACCCCTCCATCAACCTCTCAACCAATCGACACTGCGGGACCCAGTCATTCAATAGGTGAGCATATTCGTTCTCCTTTATTCCCGTCTGGTACAATATTTGACATGGTTGATACATGGGTTACACTAAAAGAATTGTGGCGACAAGATAACCCCATTGCAGGTCTACGGGATTTCAATGGCGAGGAACCGTATATCATGAACGCTGGTTGCCTGCCTAACGGGAAGCCCAATATGGAGCAAAGCTCCATTGCTGATGCCGGGGTGGCTTCGACCTTAATTGAACGGATTTGTCTCCCTCGAGACAGATTGCGTTACACTGATATGCCTTCCCCAAAAGTGCCCTGCGAAGTCCTCAGTCATTCCCTCCTGGAGGTAATTGTTTTTCCGATTGATTCTCATGATGAATTTCTTGATTATAGACTAACACTCTTCTCCTGTGTGTAGAGTATCCATGCTTATGTAGGTCTGAAGGACTATCTCGGTGATCTCCTTCAAAACTACACTGCCCTTGTTGAAAAATCAAGCGCATCTGAGGCTAAACTCAAACTGGCCGAAGAACAAATTCAAGCCGCCAACTTATCTGCCGAAGTTTCTAAAACCAAGGCTGAGATGGAGAAAAAGTTGGCCCTTGAAGCCCTTGCATCGAAGAAGAAAGCCGAAGATAGCTTATTCAAAATCAAGGTAGAATGTGCAAAATTCAAGTAGAGAGCCAATTGCCTTCAAGAAGATCTAGAGAAGATGACTGTTGAGGGGGATGAAATCAAGCAAGCATCTGATGCCCTCCAACAAGAATCTTACGACCGAGGATACCGGAAAGGCTTCGCCAAATGTGAAACTATGATGGAAGAAGAAGAAGGAGAAGAAGTTCAAGATGTAGTTCAACCCGAAACAATTGTCGGGATGACTATTCCAAAAGAAGTATCCCGGGAACCTTCTCCAACCATCCCGGCACCTGAAGTCGCTCCAGATTCTTATCAAACAGACATGGTGACTCCAGGAGAGGATGTCACTGTAAATCCTATTATTCAGCCGGCTGGCGGGCAGGATGCGACTCTATGATTTTTGTAATCTGACTGGATCAGGGGGGGTTTAAAAATGTAGATGCCGTTTAAGGCTCTTTAATTTAATAGAAAATTTTTCTGTCATTGTATGAACTGAACTCGTATATGGAAAGCAGTAAAATTCCTAAATTATTACAAATTGCACTCGGCCTTCCGAGGCATTAAAAATAGTAATTTAAAAGAAACTGCTAAAAATCACTAAAAACACAAAATATAAAGTTTCCCGAAAATGTCAGGCTGTCCAAATTGAGCAGCTTTTCGCTTCAGCAACTTTCCAATTCTGTCTTTACTTCCTTTTTCGCACTCCCGAACACCCGAGCGGCAACGGCGCCATTTGAAAGTAGGGTTTTTCCGCGTCGTTGGTTACGGAAACCCTAGAATCAACAAGATTTGTAATTTGATCCGATTATCCTGCAAAATTTAGAATTCTTGCACAGTGGGAAGTTTCGGATGTCGATCCACACTCGGGATTAGTAGCGCAGACAAGAACATAAAATGACAAATTTTTCCACAGAAAATGATAAAAATAAAGGATGGAGGGGTGAGAGTGATGATCACGAGATTTAAAAATCTATTTTCTTAGAGAGAGAATTTATCAAAAAGCATATAGAATGATCAACAATAACAAATTGCCCAAAAAAAAATAACTATTTTATTATTTGAAATAAAAGTTGCTTACATTGCTTGAATGAAAGACTAATCTAATAGAGAGAAAGAAAGCATTATTCTAGAGAGAGAAAGGGAGAAAGTTCTAGATAGAGAAACTATGGTAAAAAAAATGTTTTACCTTCAACTTATTTGGAGAGATAAGATCTGCCCAGTGAGTGGTTCGCTGGTGGTGTTGACTGTAGATGCAATCATTAATGGCTTGGACGAGGTTGTGGAGGGGATGTTGATGCTGAACGGTGATGGAGGTAGCAGCTGTTGCATGTCACCAGGAAGGATCTATTTCGTGTTGCAGCTTTGGAGGAGCAACCGTCCAGCAATGAAAAACGTGAAGAAGCTTGCTGATGTGGTGGTGTTTGGCAGGTGCGTGGGATAGTTCGGGATGGGCTGAGCACACCCAACCGTCTCTTTTCTTCTCCTCTTTCTCTATTTCTTTTTTTCTTTTTTTCTTTTTTGGTTTTTCCTTGGGTTTAGCGGTGAGGAAGAAGAGAGGGATGATGGCGGCTGAGAGAGAGGCGGCAAGGGAGGATAAAAGTCAGCCACGCAGTCCTCCAATGTTGGCTTTTAACGGTGAAAGCAGCAAGGCAGAGGCAATGCAGGCAATGGTGGTTTGGTACGTTGCAAACCAGCACATGGGATGGAGATCAAGACGTGGTGGAGTCTTTTGGCAACGAACTGCCGTTGGAAGATGTGGAGATGGGGAGCGACTGCAGGCAGAGGGATGGCTTGGCAACAGCCAAGGTGAAGGGAGGATGCAGCAAGCTGTAGCAGGCGGTGGTTGCTGGTGAAACGGACTGGAGTTGCAGGTTGCAACTCCAGCAACGTTAAAGAAAGATGGGGCTGCTGGTTTGGGTGGTGATGGGGGCTGCTGCTCCGTTGCAAGACGATGGCGAGGTCGTTAATGGAGGGGTAAGGGGTGGCCAGCAAGAGATGGTGGAGGAGATCTTGATCAGCCGGAGTTGTAGCCTGCAACTCCGGCAATGATGTGGTGAAGAAGATGAAGAAGAAGGTGGAGAAGAAAAGGAAAACGGCCAAACAAGAAGGGAAAAAGGCGCACGAGGGCTTGGGGGAGAGAATGGAATAGATTGGAGGGAGATCAGGGTTCTAACGAACCCCTCTCCTTCTCCTTTTAAAGCTCCCTATTTCCTTTAATGGAAATAGGGTATTTTTTGAAAATAAAAAATATGAAAAATATTTTTTTTTTTTTTTTTTTAAGCAAAACATTACTTTTCTATGGGGAATCTCCCCATTTAGTGGACCCCCCATTTTTTAAAATTTAATTAAAATTATTTTGAAATTCACGGGGTCCACTAACTGGTCGGACAGCGAGTCGATGATGATGGGCCCGGCTACTGGCCCACATGGATTGATGATGTCCATCGTCTCACAAGATGATGTGACAGACAGTCTGATGGCGATCGGATGGATGGTGACTTGATTGGGACCCAGATTGGTAGATTGACAGATCTAGAGAGATCCAACGGTCCGATTGAAGATCCAACGGTCCGATGGAAGATCCAACGGTCAGAAAGCTAAGGGAGATGAGATAGAGCCGATGGGCAGGAGTTCTGGGGTTAGGTCAGTAGATTCGAGGACCGAGAGATGAAGAGAGAGAGAGAATAAGGAGAGATGAGAGAGAAAGTATCAGAAAATAGAGAGAAAAGCACTGGCGGAGGGTCTGGAACCCTGGTCTTCACTGTGACCATCCTCACGCTTCTCCAGTAGAATCGACTATCATTCTTTGCTTACTCATATGGCTTTAAACGCTTTGGTCCTTCTCTTGGTCATTGGCTCTCCTGCTCTCTTCGTTCTTTGGGCCGGCTTTTTGGTCCTCTTATTCAGCCCATATTTGGCCCATATCTTCTAGTCATAGCATGTGGGCTCTTTAAGCTTTGATAATGGGCTTTCATGATCGATTTGGGCCCACAAGTCTCGAGAATCGTCCCATCGGGGTTTCCTGCGACAGAAGAAGCGCGTAATGAGACTTTATCAGAACGGCTTAATATCTAGACTTCCGAAAATGTGTTTAATGCATGCAAATATACCATTTCGTCCAAAAAAGTGTGTTCTACGCAACAGAAGAGACTATTACGTAGAAAAGTAGATAAATAGAGCATTTTACGTAGGAGAATGCAATAACGCTAAAAGGATAATTGCTTAAAATAAGCACTTTTGAGCGAATATCACAACCCCCAACCAGCATATTGCCAATCCTTGGCAATTAGTGCGAAATAAATGAGCTTAAAAGGGCTCTGCACATGCTGCACACTTTCACATTAGCTCTGGGAAAACACCGTTCGTAAAAATATTGAATGGATGCAAAAACAGTTACATGCTAGCGAAGAGTTTGAAAGTTTTGGCAAGACTACAAACTGATAATCATGACCCAGAATAGTCAGACTCTGCGTGTGTGTGTGCTCAACGTTCTCATCATCCGACAGTAAAGATTTTCAGATCACCTCTATGTTTTTATGCCTCGACCTCAAATCTCACATGTTTAGCACTCAGAATAGAATCACACAAGAAGGGTTTTCTTCTTTTCTCTCAATTTATATGTGAGGAGATATATTTAATATAAAGAGGCAAAAGATCTCACATATGTTTTATTTGAAGGAAGGACATCTTTAACAGAAGAAGATCTCATGATTGGAATACCACTTCACTCAGGAACGTCAGATCAAACTCTATAGCTTCTCTTTCTCCAATCTCCACATTTTATGATCGTACTATCCTAGAATCAACTAGGACTTTCCTGGGTTGTAATGAGGCTTAGGTCAAGTGTAGAGAGATAAAGGGATACAGGATTTCAAAGATCTTGAGAGGATATTATCATTTTCTTGTATTTTTCCTACGGCGAAACACCATTATCTGGTTCTTTTTTCTTTTTTCGTATTTTTCTCTTTTTCTTGATATTTCTGAGACTGCTCAATTTCTTTTCAGCTCTTCTTCATACTTTCTTTCCATATTTTGTTTTTAGCTTGAACCACTTTCTTTTCCTTTTGATTTTTCTTCTTTACTTTTCTTTTTCACGGTACACCCACATCAGTTATTCTTTTGTCCATCTCAAAATAAGGGTAGCCAGTCATGTTTCGTAGCTGGACTGGATTTTAGGTTGATGGGTTTGCAAAGAAAAGGCTTTTATAGAAAGGTTCAAAGGGTTTCTAGTGAAGTATAATTCAGGTGAGTAAAAAGGCTGAATGGTTTAGAAAAAATAGCCTAAATCATTTTCTAGGGTTTGCACTATCATGTATACTGTCTTGACTGGATATAGAGAAGGTTCTGTCGTAGTAATCCAATGTTGATGTCGTTCCAAGTTTTATGATCGAAGCAAAAGATAATGAGATCTCTCAACGAATATTGCGGGCATGAAGAATAGTGAGTCATCTTGTGACTCAGAATTGTTGTATAACACTCTGAATTGATTAAAGGCTCGAAAGCTCATTGGGTTGGGTCTCCACAATTATTCTCACAGGATCTCCAGAATTTCTAAACTTAGGGTGACTCTGATATTGATAGTGTACAATTGTGCCGAATATGAGTTTTTCTGAGTTTTCAAACCTGCTGTAGTCACGCTTGACTTGACTCAACGCTAACTTTAAACAAAAATTGACATCCTCAATACTGACTTAACGGAGGTTTTTAGCTAATCAAAGTCAGGGTATTTGACACATTTTTGAAATTCTAGAAAACTTTTGGAGAACATCGGAAATCACCCCAAAAACAACGTTTTTTTTTTTTTTTTTTAATCAAAATAAAGACATGAGTTTTGGTAAATACCCACCCCCATCGTCTCACAAGATGATGTGACAGACAGTCTGATGGCGATCGGATGGATGGTGACTTGATTGGGACCCAGATTGGTAGATCGATGGATCTAGAGAGATCCAACGGTCCGATTGAAGATCCAATGGTCCGATGGAAGATCCAACGGTCAGAAAGCTAAGGGAGATGAGATAGAGCCGATGGGCAGGAGTTCTGGGGTTAGGTCAGTAGATTCGAGGACCGAGAGATGAAGAGAGAGAGAGAATAAGGAGAGATGAGAGAGAAAGTATCAGAAAATAGAGAGAAAAGCACTGGCGGAGGGTCTGGAACCCTGGTCTTCACTGTGACCATCCTCACGCTTCTCCAGTAGAGTCGACTATCATTCTTTGCTTACTCATGTGGCTTTAAACGCTTTGGTCCGTCTCTTGGTCATTGGCTCTCCTGCTCTCTTCGTTCTTTGGGCCGGCTTTTTGGTCCTCTTATTCAGCCCATATTTGGCCCATATCTTCTAGTCATAGCATGTGGGCTCTTTAAGCTTTGATAATGGGCTTTCATGATCGATTTGGGCCCACAAGTCTCAAGAATCGTCCCATCGGGGTTTTCTGCGACAGAAGAAGCCCGTAATGAGACTTTATCAGAACGGCTTAATATCTAGACTTCCGAAAATGTGTTTAATGCATGCAAATATACCATTTCGTCCAAAAAAGTGTGTTCTATACAACAGAAGAGACTATTATGTAGAAAAGTAGATAAATAGAGCATTTTACGTAGGAGAATACAATAATGCTAAAAGGATAATTGCTTAAAATAAGCACTTTTGAGCGAATATCAGAAGACACAAATGAAAATAGAGATAAGATTGATGGTAATGGATTACAAAAGCAAAAAAAGCAAGAATCCACAATTCTTCATCCCGGTACAACATTTAGTGTTGCCTCAGATTTTTTGGTTTAATCAGGTTTATGAGCGTCTCTGTTAATGTCATGTCTTACCTTTGTTGCTCACAGGAAAGAAAAAAGAAAGAAAGAAAGAAAAACTAGTCTTGTCGTACATCATTTCAATGCATTTGAATACAAAATTCTGAATTGTGGAGTTTTTAATCAAAAAGTTGCATTTCCTAATAGAATATGGAATAGAAAGATTCCTAGGATTACCATGTTAGACAGCAACATACATGTCTGCATCTACGTTATAAATTTTGTCAAGCAAAAAAGCTACCTTTTGCAGCCTATGCTTCTTTTAGCCTATGCTCTTGGATTGCACGCCAATTGAGTCATTGAAGCTCTGGTGAACTTCAGTAATGGTACTAAAGAAATCCATCCCCAAGATAGCACAGAGATCACGCATGGTGCATTTCTAGTCTGTAGAACTCTGCTACCTTTACTTAAGTTATAAAAATAAATGCCCATTACTTATTTTTATGACAAAGAAAGTACAAAAATGTTATTGTTACTATCATTCTTCAATGATTACACTTAGGGTCAATCACTTATGTCAATGTTGCTACTCATCCAACTTCATCCTAAGAGATGGGTCATGAGGCTCAACCCCAACACACAGCAAGATTAAACAAAAATTGACTTGGTACATGCTACTTATGCTGTAGTAATTCATTTTCAGTGTCAATCAATTAAAATCCTTGATGGTTCTTTCAATTGCAATGTATCCTACTTAAAAAACAATCCATAGAAGCTTAAACTCAATAGAATAAAGAACAACATTGCTACAAACATGTTCATCAACAAGATTGCAAAATCTTGTAGAAACTCAGTAGCTATTTGATCAATGTTCATCAACAAGATTGCAAAATCGAGGGAGAACCAATCTCAGCAATGGAGTTCCTTGTGGACTTTCATGAATTTTCCAGCTGTCCCTAAGTAGATAATTGTTACATCAATAGGAACATGCACTTGATGTGAGTTTCAGGCAACATTCTTAATGGAAAATATGCTAAAATTGGCACCAATCTGATCTTCCTATATGTCTAATTATCTGCCTTGGGGAATGATAAAATAGTTATATTCGAAAGTACACACAGTAGTACAAATTTATGTGAATCGACTAATTAATATAATACACCCCAATATTAGCACATAATATTGCCTCCCTTATTAAAGAAATTGAGTAGCACTACTACATAAAGAGAATGAATGACAAAATGAGTTCATGAAACAGGATCCGATAATCTAATACAACACAAATGGCCAAAACAAAAAAAATTGTTGATGTTCTTAGTGTTCAAGATACTACCATATTACCTGCCAACAAGAAAATATGAGTCTTACCTTGCTATGTTGTTTCTATTCACTCTCCCTACTCCTCCACCCCCATCCACCCAGATAATTTTTCAAGTACTTTTCCATTCTGTAGAGCCTATGGCAGATTAGCCATGATTTCCACATTTCCCAATCACATGTTCAGATCAACTTAAACATACTAGAGAAATTTAAACCATTCAACTAAATAAAAAAGAAGCAAAAGCATACCTCAAATATCTCATGCAATGGATGAGTTGTATAGTTATAGAGGAATAGAAGCAAGCCTGGTGTTATTACCCTAACAGAATCATGGTACCTTGGTAGTAAGCCTGCAGAATGGAGATTATTAGTATAAAATAAGTCACTTCACCTAACTATAACAGGATAACAAGCAAAGGGAAGACTATGAATGAACTAGAATCCATTAACTAATTGGTCAATATGAACAACTTATCCCTATTGATATAAGTGTATCAATGTCTTGGTTCCATGTCAGTGAAAAAATGAAGCACTGCATATTAAAGGAACCCCAAAGCTCTAAAAATATTTTGTTTTGGTTTTTCTAAAAAGCATTATTTTATGGGTCAGGATCGAGTGACAACCATTTTGGCGGACCCACATAGAAGATGAATAAATGGATGATTTTTGGTCAGGGTGATCTCCTCGCCATATAGATCACCCCAACAAAAATCAGCCCATTCTGAAATTTCTAACCTCATCAAATGTGGTTTTCAAGTTACACGGTAAAAATAGGCAGTCCATAATTCTTCAACTTCTAAACCAGTCTACGAATATCGGAATGATTTGAATTTTTGTGAGGATGATCTCCTCACAAAAATCAGCCATGGATTCATCTTCTATGTGGGTCCACCAAATGTTTGTCAAAAATAGTTGTCAACAATGGCTGTCCCCCGATCCTGACCCTCGTTTTATTAGGACTAAAGTTCTCAAAAGATTCTCCAAAAATCTTTGGTTTGTTCTTTCTTTAGAAAGTTCAGTCCACATGGAAGAACTACAAAACTTAAAGTGGTCATATAAAGTTGAGTTTCTTCTTACCTACTGATTGTACGTAGTGCACCATCAGCACAATGCTTCTCAATGTGACACGCTAGTTGTGTATGTATGTGTGACTGCAAGGTCCAGACATTATATGGATTTATATATGTAAGTTAACACACCAACCTGAGGTCTTGCACCAGCTCCTAGCAACTCTAAGACTCATGTTTATGCGTGTTTGAACCTTAGAAAACCAAGTGGTGACATGTTAACCAAGGATAAGCTAACTTAACCCTGATTAGCTAGTCTATAAAAGCAAGTGTCAGCTGCTTATTGTCACACAAAGACAGCAACATCATCTTGCTACAAAAAGTACCATCGTCTTGCATCAGAACGACCAAAGATCTATGAGGGACTTCTTCACTTTATTATCGTTTCCTCCCTTAGATATTCATAGGCTTAAGGATACCTTGGCATTCCAGAGATCCTACCTTTTGCTGAAGCTTGTTGAGTTTGATCTCATAGCTTCTATGTGTTTAAGATTGCTAGCCAAGATACATCAATCTCACAAAGACTTATTATTGAACAACATTCCGCACTTGATTTGTTATCTTCTTAAGAAATTCAACTTCATTGGTTATTGTTTTATTCAAATATTTTCAATGATTTTGATTAGATTCAAGGCATTGAAAGAAGAGATTTAAGTACATAACCTCCCTCAGATATTGCAAGTCTAATAAGAGATTGAGATTGAGATTGAATCTAGGCTTGGGTGACTCGTAGGATTGCATTGCCACTTGCTAGATTCTTGTTGAATCTGTGGAGTATATCTCTGAGATTGGATTTAAAGAAATTAAAACATTAATTATTTTTAGCTTAAAAGTTAACAATCTAGCAACCTCTTACATTTTTTAAGTAAAAATGATAGAATCATAACTTGCTTAAAACTTGGGAGGTTTATTCTTGTATATTATGTTTCCAAGCTTTCCAAAGGACTTGAGCTAACATCAATATTTGGAAAAGTGAAGTCTTGAAAAAACGAAGCCTTAAGGTCCTTAACAAAGTACAACTGACCAAAATGGCATGGTTCCCATGCAATTCGGTAAAAGATCCTAAAATATCAATCATGAAACTAAAAGAAACAATTCTTGAAGTTATTTAACTTGGCAAGCTATTAAAAAAGAAGGAAGGACTGAAGGTTAACATACTGTGTGGGATTCTCAATAGTAGAAATCAGCTTTTGCAAAATCACTTCTTGTATAATAAAGCCAACAGATAGAAGCTAAGCCATCTATGCCACACCGCCCACTTTCTTGATTAGAAGACTCAATAGTCGTGGGGCAACCATAGTGTATCACACACCGTATGTTTGGCTTATCAACTCCCATGCCAAAAGCTATAGTTGCAACCATGACGCGCATTTCATCTCTTATAAATGATCTGTGATACCAACAAGCACAAAATCTCAGTTGCACATAAGGAATGTCATGAAACAAAAAGTCCAAATCATTCAAGTACAAGGTATCTACATATCAAAATGCTTGCAAAGGACCAACAATTCTGAAGATATGACGACTTGTCCAATAATCAAGAATGGTATTGATCACATAATGAGCCTCACTAATTGCAGTGACTGCTTTAAAGATGGACAACCTTTGGGACTCCTCACAAGCTTTACTAGCCATTTCACTGTGATAAATTCCAACCTGCTGAAGTGACTTGAAAATATGGGAAAGAAGTATGTGGTCAGTGCAAAAATTATAACCAAGACAATAAAAGCTTAGCACTTCAATCATATAAGGCACATATATTACTGAAAGAGCACTAAAAGAATAATAAAAAATTAAAGATCAAGAGATAATTCATTCCTTGTTCTATTGTGGACAAGAAGCAACATCAATTCTTTGATAATTTTTATAAGCCCCATAATCACAAGTAGAGATTCAATCAAAACAAACTAATCAAACTTAGAGAAAAAGGTTTCTACGTTTTTCATGTAAGAATCTATTAGCCACATTTGGCAAAGATAGTTTATACTCCACAAATTTTTTTTTGATAATTGTAGAATTTATTTTATCAAGAAAAAGCAAGACAAGAAAAAGGAGGTTGAGGAGACCACCATGGAGGAAACAGAGAAGGTGAAAGAACAAGAACATACAGAGCTATTCCTCTCTATACATAAACCCCCCTTACGTACCCTTCCTTGAATGAAGTCTTGCATCCCAATATTCACTACTGCACATCCAATAGCATTGGCAGAGTTGAGGCACAACATCTTGTCTTAGTATTAATTGATTGCTCATTCATCGATTGTCCCAAGAACTGCCACATTGATAAATTTACTGCATCAAAATGTAATACTTCTAATTACCAAATCTAAAATTATGAAAATGAGTCATCTCAGAGCTCAACTCAACACAAAAAAGTTAAAACGAAAGAAAAATCACCATCATAGAATCCCGTCCTTTGCAATCTCGAAGAGATCATTAGTTGAAGAATCTATTGCAAGGAATCTCTTCGGGAACTCATCTTCTCCAAGGTAGTTGTTGATATGCAAAACATAGGTTGTCTTCTCAGATTCACTGGTGGTGTGAAGCAATGTAGTTGTAGCAGCCTTGAGAAATGCAGACGAGTACTTCGCACCACCACCAATTCAGGCATTGGCTTGCGCTTGCATTTTCCAATAAACCTGCCATGATTTTAACACAAGTTAACTCTAATTAAAAATCCTGAACCCCCAAACTATCCATTCCTATCTACTTGAATCAGTTCTAACGCAAGTTGAATACAACAATACCTCTCAAAATTGATTGATTCTCAGAGATTTTTGTAAGTTCGGAACATTTTCGTTTTTATTTTTTCTCTACATATTTCTCTCTTCAAAACTATAAAAAAATTGCCCATTTTCGAGGATAATGCAGATTCCAAGAAGTTGTTATCCCTAGTATCCCTCTAAGCCAAGCAATAGATAAACTCTTATAATGGAGTTAATCTATCTAGGACAAAGCTATCCCTACACCCAAACACAATCAACTGTAGAATTTGAGAGGTCCATTGGTTGTATGTATATGGGAACGAATACGATGGACAAGATTTTAATTAGTTTTTAAAAGCATATCTGCTATGATATTATCTATTTTGAAAGGCAGTACTATATCACAGTAATTGGTGAAAATGACTTAATTTGAAGGTACAAAGCTATTTTTTGTAATGGTTGAATTCAAAGAATCGAAGAACAAAACACTAAATCACATAGAAAAGATGAATTTGAGAGGTTATAGATTGTGCGTATGTGAGAACATATACAGTGGACGATATTTTAATTAGTTTTTAAATTGTATCTGCCATGACATTATCTATTTTGAAAGGAAGAATCGTATCATAGTTAGAAACCACCGAAAATAACTTGTTTTGAAGCTACAAATTTATTTTTGTACTGATCAAATTCAAAGAATTGAAGAACAGAACACTAAATCACATAGAAAAATATGAATTTGAGAGGTTATCTATTATGCGTATACGGGACTGAATACAGCAGACAAGATTTTAATCAGTTTTGGAAGCATATCTTCTATGAGATTATCTGTTTTGAAAGGCAGTATTGTATCAGAGTAAGAGATCACAGAACCTGACTTAATTTGAAGCTACAAAGCTATTTTTATAGTGATCTAATTCAAAGAATAGAAGAACAGAACAATAAATCACACATTTTTTTCTTAGCCTAAGGAAAAGTTCGAAATCGACCTCCTCATATGTTAACCCCTCATATGCAATATATCTTATAGAAGCTTTCATGAGAGCTACACAAATAATCGATCAATACAAAATTAAAATGACGTTATCGATCATAAAATATAAATTGATTGAGTTAAAGGAAAACCTAAATGCTCAAAACTTTATTCGGCTTACGAAACCTTTTGACCACACCAAGAAATTTTGTAAGACAAAATATATTAAAAGGAATAGAGGATAGAACCACTTTCCATGGAAATAATAACAATTGTTATGATCAAAACAAAACTTGTTACCTTTTGATGCAAATATCATTCGATTCTGAGATAGCAGACAGCACATGCAGAATGTCAAAAAATGCTCTTAGAGTATCAAATCAGAGAAAAAATTGAGAAGAAAAGAACACAATGTTACAAAATAAAACCCAGATTTTCTATTCTCAGAAGCACTAATCGAGATTCAGCAAAAGACCAACAAACAACTATAAATTCCAAAACTAAAAGCATTCCAAAATGTTTGAACCCTAACCCTAGAAGTCATTCCCAACTCCTTCAAGCTTCGAACCCTTTAAAACACCGAAACTCTTTCAAATTTTCAACCCTTAAAACCCCTAATCAGAACCTCCTCGCCCCTTTCACCACCAACATCCAACCCCCAATATAACCCAAATTAAGATGGGGATTAGAAATACCTTGAGTTGCAGCGATGAGAGGAGATGGCAGCCGAAATACCAAAGACACCAAAAATCCGTCAAAGTTTCAACCCTTGAAACCCCAAATCAGAACCTCCTCTACCCCTTTTACCACCAATGTCAAACCTCGATAAAACCCAAAGATGGGGATTAGAAATACCTCGAGTTGCAGCAGCGAGTGGAGATTGTAGCCGAAATACCAAAGACAACTCCAATTCAAGAAAACCCTAAAAAAGTCCTACCTAGAGTTGTAGTAGCAATCTCTTTGGAATACTATATTCTTTAATAGTGGTTGTGGTGTCAGAGAATGAAGAGGCGGCAGAGGTAGCAACGGTGAAGGCCTCATCTTCGATGAGGTGGGCGGCAGCGCATGGAGACACTGCGAAAGGGAAATCTAATGGAGCTGTGAGAGGACACCAATGAAGGCGGCCGGGGACATCATTGAAGGCAGGGAGGAACACTGACATTGACGTTGACGATGGTAGGGAAGCCAGAGACGACGAGCTGGCGGTGCACATTTAGTGAGAAGGAGTGAGGAAGGGAAAGGAGAGAAAAGAAAGGAGTCAGGGTTTTTAACATGTCCATGTACCTGAATAAAAAGAAAGTCGCGGGTATGGGCTCAATATTTTTACAAAACCTCTACGGTGTTCCAAGTAAAAACGTAGTGAATTTAATATATAACGAGAAAATACCGTCAAGAATCACACATCAACAGCGTTCAAACCACGAATGCAATAAAAAATTAACCATTTATGGTGTTCAACAATAAATGCCATAAAATAAATGCCATTATAGGTAGAATTTGTTGCACATTCACCCGCGTGTATCTCAAGAAGAACTTGCTGAGATTCTCTGGGGCTAAGGCATTTGAGGAGGGGACCCGATGCTGATTTTCTGTACAAATCTTGGCCTACCATGGTATATCTTCTTCCAAGCCTCTGAATTCTTCTCGCGGCATCTCTTCCAGATGGGAGTTCTTCATTTTGTAAATATCTCCGAAAATCATCCACCCAACTTGGCTCATGATCAACCTCAACCGGGGCTAAATAAACCTCAACAGGTAAATGAATACTTGGAAATTCCTGATAATCCATGGATATAGTCCTTGATTCAGTTCCTCCCATCATAGTAGATAAATAGGCCAAGGCATCAGCATGCCGATTTTCCATTCTTGGTAACTGGTGAACTTTTATGTTACCAAATCGCTCAGCCAAATGTTGAACAATATTTAAATAAGCTGCCATCCTCTCATCTCAGGCTAGATATGTCCCAGCGTATTGACTGACGATCAACTATGAATCAGTATATACGGTAATATCTTTTATCCCGAGATCTAGTGCTATCTGGAGTCCCGAAATCATTGCTTCACATTCTGCTTCATTATTGGATGCCACGAACCCGAGTTTAATAGATTTTTCCAATCTAGTATTCTCGGGTGTGACCAAGACAACTCCTATACCTGATCCATTCTCGCTGGCTGATCCATCAGTAAACAGTCTCCACCCCGTCTTAGAATTCAACATCTCTGGCATTTTGGGAAGTGGAAGAACTTCACTGTCCTCGCCCCCAATGTCTGCCACATCTTGAACTGGAAAATCAGCCAAAAACCTGGCTAAAGCATGTCCCTTCTCGGATGTTCTTGGTGAGAACTGAATGTCGTACTGAGCCAAATAAATGGCCCATTTTGCCATTCTCCCTGACAAATCGATCTTACTGAGTATTGATTTCAAAGGATGCTCTGTGTAGACTATAATAGTTCTTCCTTCGAAGTAGGGCTTAAGACGTCTTGAAGCATAAATCAAAGCCAGAGCAGCTTTCTCGATTGTGGCATATCTCGTTTCTGCCCCAATAAGAGTTTTACTGGTAAAATATACTGGCCGTTCTTCCCGATCGAGCTCACGAAAGAGGACGGCGCTAATGGATTCATCAGTGGTAGCCAAATAGAGACCCAGAGGCTCCCCTTGATCAGGTTTAGAAAGAATTGGAGGTTGTGAAAGATAATGTTTGAGCTTTTGGAAGGCTTCATCACATTCTTCTGTCCAGTCAAACCTTCCATTCTTCTTCAAGAGCCTGAATAAAGGTCTGCATCTATCTGACGATCTTGCTATGAAGCGATTCAATGCTGCAATCCTCCCGGCAAGCTTTTGGACTTCCTTCCTATTCTTCGGTGAAGGCATATCTGTCAAGGCCCTGATCTGCTCGGGATTAGCTTCAATTCCTCGCCTTGTAATGAGATAACCTAAAAATTTCCCAGAGGTCACTCCAAAGATGCATTTGGCAGGATTGAGCTTCATTTGATACTCTCGAAGACGATCGAATGTTTTTCCGAGATCTCCCAGATGAAATTCCTGAGTCCTTGTCTTGACCATCATATCATCTATATATACTTCCATTGTCACGCCAATCATATCATGGAACATTCTATTGACGAGACGTTGATAAGTTGCTCCCGCATTCTTGAGGCCAAAAGGCATCACTTTGTAACAAAAGACGCTCCTATCAGTTGTGAAGGCCGTCATCTCCTGATCTGGCTCATACAGAGGGATCTGATTATAACCCGAATACCCATCCATGAAAGATAAGATTTCATATCCTGAGGTGGCATCAACAAGTTGATCAATCCTCGGCAAGGGATATGGATCTTTAGGACAGGCCTTATTCAAATGTGCGAAGTCTATGCAAACTCTGATCTTCCCATTTTTCTTCGGAACAGCCACTATGTTGGCTAACCATTGAGCATTGTTGACTTCGTGGATGAATCTGGCCTCCAGGAGTTTATCAATCTCTTCTTGAACTGCCTGCTGCTTCTCAAGAGCAATCCTCCGAGGTCTCTGCTTCATAGGTAAATGCTCTCTATTTACCTATAAACGATGGCAAGAAATATCGGGAGGAATACCCGGCATATCGTTGAATGACCATGCGAAAACATCTATATAAGATTTCAAAAAATCAGTGTAGGATATCTTCTCTTCGACAGATAAACCAGCCCCGATAAAAGTATACTTCGGATTATCCTCACTACCGAGGTTAACTTGATCAATTTCCTCAACTGTAGGAATGGTCCCTTGCTCAAAGATATCATTATCATCTTCTCGGCTCAGCGCAGTCTGCTCCAGACTTGCCGGGATGCGCCCTGATTGCTATTGCTCTGTAATTAAAGATGAGGTTCCCTTTCCATGATGATCCTCCTGGACTGGGACCTCTTTCGATTTCAGGGCCATGGCATAACATTTTGTTGAGATGGCTTGATCTCCTTTGAGCTCCATAATCCCGTGATCAGTCGGGAATCGGAATAATTGATGATAGGTGGATGGTACCCCCTTTACTTCATGTATCCACCCTCTCCCCAAAATGCCATTATAGGGGGATGGTGTATCTAGAACAAGAAATTCGACCATAGACGTGATCGGTCCCGTCTTCACTGGCAAAATTACTTTCCCCATCGCATATTCTCTCTGGCCATTGAATCCGACCAGGGGAACATTGCTCTGGATAAGATCTGATGGGTTAAAACCCATCTTCCGATAAGCCTCTGCAAACAGAATCTCGGCTGAGCTTCCTGGATCGATCAGCAGATGCTTCACTTCATAATTATCCACAGGCAAAGTGAGCACTAACGCATCCGAATGTGGATGATCTACTCCCACGAGATCTCTATCGGAGAAGAAAATGGCTGCGTCAGTGCTTTCCATCATTTCCACGGGATCAGTTATTCTAGGTCCCGTTGATAGATGCAAGATTTCATTCAGATGTTTGACCTTCCTGATTTTGATCCTGTCCACCCTCTCCGTCTCTCCACGGGATAGTTGTTGTCCTCCCCCGTGTATAACGTCAATTACCAACCCACGTTCTTGCTGCTTAACGGGGTTCTTGTCTTTCTTGAGAACCTCGGCTCCAGCTACTACCCCAGTCGTGCTGGCAATAAACTGTTGCAAAAAGCCTTAGTTAATTAGGTCCTCAACCTTATGTCTCAGTGCCCAGCATTTATCGGTTATGTGCCCTGCTTCTTGGTGGAAGGCACAAAATTTTGTCATATCTCTATCTCCCTTCAAGTCCGGCCTCATTGGTCTGGGATATTGAAGATATTTTTTGTTCTTAATCAGATCAAATATCTGACTATGGGTCTTGTTCAACGACGTAAAAATCCTCTTCTCTCGACGAGGATACTGTCCAGTACTTTCCGACTTCTCTGGTTTCTTCTCGAGAATTTCTGCTGTTGTAACCTCAATAGCAACCTTCTGCTTTCCCTTTGAAATTTTGCTGGATGCCGGGGCTTGCTTTACCTCATTCACAGATATAGCCACTCCTTGGCCTCGTTGGAGTGTGTCATCTTCAAGTTTAGAATACTTTTCGACTCGAAGAAACAAGGCTTCCATACTCACCGGCCTATTCTTGGTTAAAGACATGTATAGACCAGAACTTGTGGACAACGCCTTGCGAAAGGCTGTAACGGCATGCTTACCATCACAATCTTCCACTGTGGTCATGAGAGTACAGAATCTTTTTGTAAAATCCCGCAACGTCTCCTTCTGATCACAACGTACATTGAACAATACGTCGACATCATTCTTATGTAATCTGTTGCAAGAATATCGAGTGATGAAGAGAGTACTCAACTTGGTGAAATCAGAAATGGTTCGGGGGGCTATCTGGTTAAACCAGATCAATGCATCATCGCTCAAAGTGGAAGGAAACATCCTGCAAAGGAGTTCGTCATGAAACTCCCACATCGTCATCGCTTTTCTGAAGCGAAGTACGTGATTCACGGGATCTATCATTCTTGTGAATACTGAAAATTTGGGATACGAGAAAGATTTTGGGGCATGGTACCCCTGTATCTCTTCTGTAAAAGGAGAATATCTGGGAACTCTCGTTGCCATTGCAGTCATTTTATCAGCCAATGTTTCTTTCTTTCCCATCATCTCAGCTACCAGATCAGCAATCTGCTTCCTGGTTTCTGGTTGAATATGATCCGAGCTTCGTTGACAGGAAGACTCAGCTTTACGACGCTTCTCCAGAAGTGGAATTTGGGAATCCCCATGTCTACTACGTGGATTCCGCAAGACAGATTTCTCTGAATTTGACCTGTCTGAATGGAAATGACTCTTCTGATGATGACTATGTCTGGCTGTACCAGATATATAGCCACCGGTTCGTTCAGCTGTCATCCGCTGCTTCAACTCCTCATTTTCTTCACGCAACTGGGCAATCATCTTCTGCTGATTGTCCAGTTCTCTCGCTCTTCTGCCTTTCGTGATAGCATCTCTGAGATCGCTAGGAGGATTCTTCTCTCTTCCACTCCTGAGACCAGTGCGTCTGGTATCCACCATTATTCGAATCGAATATCTCTTAGAACGAAAAACTTCTCGTCGTTTCCCACAGACGGCGCCAAAAGATGTGGGGGAAAAATATCTGATCTAACCCACATAATCTTCGAGGTCAGACGATTCAGCTTTTGGTGATGATCGAACGATCCTGATGCTTCAGGATGAAACTGCTTTCTCCTCTACGAAGGATAGGATGATCTCCAGATGAAATATGGTTGTACCTGTTGACAAGACTCCGACGCTCAAGTCAGCTTAGGAATGGTAACAGGATTCAAGAAAATAGTAAAGTGTTTCAGAGATTAGTCTATCTAGATCTGGAGAGCAAGATCTCTTTTCAATTCTGAAGGTCTCATATTTATACCCTTAGAACTGGCGTGACTCACCTTCCATGTGTCTAGTCATTATCAGTCAACGATGACTCAGATGGATTCTGTTATAAAACAGAATCTATCGGTTAAATCTTGACTTCCTTGATTCGGTTATACCTGAAATAACTGAAGTGACACTGAGGTGGCATCCTCCGTGTCAGGTATTTGAACAAGGAGATATCGAATTCATGATAATTCAACTAACGGCCACGTGGCTAATATTCATTGGTTAAAAAACTGAGGGTGCTCAGAATACTTACCTCGTACATAGGAGATCCTGCCACGTAAGTCAATTGATCTCATCCAGTATTGCCAAGATGATATGGAAATAGATCCCGTCAAGTAAGTCTGTTGACCTTATCGGGACGTACTCATCCAACAAGTCATACGACCTTGCCGGGATGAGATTGAAATAGATCCCGTCAAGTAAGTCTGTTGATCTTGTCGGGATAGTCATCCAACAAGTCATATAACCTTGCCGGGATGATATCGAAATAGATTCTGGCAAGTAAGTCTGTTGATCTTGTCGGGATGATATTAAAATAGATCCCGTCAAGTAGTCTGTTGATCCTGTCGGGATGATATTGAAATAGATCCCGTCAAGTAGTCTGTTGATCCTGTCGGGATACAGTCATCCAACAAATCATAGGACCTTGCCGGGATGATATCGAAATAGATCCCGGCAAGTAAGTCTGTTGGTCTTGTCGGGATGATATTGAAATAGACCCCGGCAACCGAATTGTCAACAATAACTGTGTCGGGCAAGATTGAATGCTTCCCGACATATTAAAGGCTGAGACGTTAATGCATTCTGTTAGCATCACCTCCATGTGTCGATCATTCCATCATGACACATGGCATTTCCAATTAATGGAAGATATGTGACACGATGGGCAGTTTTAATGGCTCCTGATGATGACTCCAGCGCATTTAATTTCGCGTGCTGTCTACTAACACGCGTCATCTATTTGAATCCGCACGTGCTGAGCCAGGGACACGCGTCAATATTTGACTTGCTGGAAAATACGGCACCCACACGAGGGTTGGACCTAAATGATACTGAAGAAGGCAAGTCAGAGAATAAATTTACAGCAACTTGATTTTGGTCTCCAAAATTAGGATTTTACAGGTTTTTGATTCTTTGTTTATTTAGGGTTTTACCAATGCCTAAAACAGGGACGAGATCTCAGCATCTTACGAAGAAATGTTTTATGTATAAGTTTATAACTTCATGCTAATTGAAACTTTAGATTTACAGATAGAGAAAATGGTTTTCTTGTTATAGGATGCAACGGCACAATGGTTAGTTCACATCTTCAAAGCCTACTCAAGATGATTCTGGATCAGTAATAACAAATTGGGATTCCACCCACTGGGGTTCGGACGCTAAAGGATCCCAACCAGAGACTATGTAAGTTGATATGTTTTGCCAATATATGTTAGTGTACCTACTTCACTTCTTCTTGTGTGTTGGTTTCCCTTTATTTTGTGCAAAAAATGTGTTCTTTGCTTTCTGACACACCTTATCTTTGACACGCCTATGTGGGCTCACATGGAGATCCTCACCAAAAAATCAGCCCATTTAGACACAGTGCTATGAAAAATTAATTGCATGTTAGAAAATTCTCGATCATCTATTTCACCATAAACTTTATTTCCACATTTCATGAGAGATTGGAAATTTCAGTAGAGGCAGATTAATTCATCTCCATGTTAGACAAGACATGTCAAATGGTGTATTAAAAATAAACTGACCCTGTACATATACATGAATTGGGGTCTTCAGATTGTTCAAATTAGCCTGCCAAGGAACAAGGAGATTTTAGTGTTAGAGTTGGATCTTATTGTACCAGAAAGCATATATTTGACCAACAATTTTCTACTATATGACCATCTACCATGGATGAAAGATTAAAATCACCTTCAACAGCCAGAAGAAATATTTTTAGAAGTAACTGGACTTGATATCACATCGAAGAAAGAACATGTAGCAGTTTTATATACTTAGTAAAAGAACCCCACACGATATTTGACATGCACTGGTTCCCAAATGAGTTAGTCATGTTTGAGAAAATATGTTCCCCTTGGGTAAAAAAATGAAGCTAACTATAAGCTTTTAGGAGGTTTGGCTGCTTTCACTTAAATTTATTCTTTGTGAATGTAACTAGTGTAACAAGCAAGGCATGATTGTGACATGTTTAATGAGTGTTGTTTCTTTTTATTCGCCTCTTACTGTTCATTCTTGTTTGTTGACAGATAGGAAGCTGTTGCCAGCTTTGTTTGTATGAAAGAATTTATACTAGGCAAATCTTGTTTGGTCTCTCATTGGCACTAATTATTAGTAAGTTAAATATCAGACTGAATTGGGTTTGCAAATAGTGTCTTTGGTTGGGGCAGATTCTGAAGTGGGAGGGTAACAAACATCAGGCTCACTGACCCATTCCTTGATGGACCTACACACCAAAAATCAGCCTGATCGGTGATTTATAGCCATTGGATTTGAGGCTCAAATCCAATGGCTAAAATCAGCAATCAGGCTAATTTTTGGTGTGTAGGGACACAAAAGGATGGCTAAACATTCATAGGGTCAATATGTCCCAAAGAGTGTACCATGTTGTAGATTAGTTTTTCTTGTAAGCACGGGGCACATTTTACAGGCTCATGAGTCTATCCCAAAGAGTGTACCACGTGTAAGTTTTCCTTTTCTAATGGAATACCAGTCTCCTAAGATTTTATTCAGACCACTGATTTCCTTAGGTTGTTGATATTGTCAACAGATTTTTATTTGCCTTTTTGGTCATTTTTATATCTTCCAGTATCTGTACTTGAATGCTTGAAATCATTGGGTTTCTATAAAATTAAAATTTTATCCAATTTTGTTATCTTAGGATCCAAATCATTGATCTTGATTGAATATTTTCATTTTCAGGAGTCTCGTATTTCTTTGTCTGGAGCTTAAAGTGGAAGGTCGAGTTATGGGTTCTTGATAATAATTCTGCCATAACTTACTTGTATGTCCACGAATTGCAGGATTTTGGAGTTTACTTGTTTCTTAGTTTTCATTATTTCTCTGTAATGGTTTAGATGTGATTGACTATTGTTAATGAGATGCTGCACTTGTATTCACTTGAATAGTCCTTGACGTTAACAGCTAATTTATTAATAATTGAACTCATAAAGCCATTTTATATTCCATCCTTCGACAAATAACTCAAGCCGATGTAATCAAGATAAAGTCAGTTTTCCATCTTCAAATTTTTTTTTTTAATTCTTTTGCTTGGCAATGAGTTGGTGTTTTGGCTAATTGTAGAGTTTTACAACTACCAAGATTTGATGGGTTAGTCCTTGATAGATGATATGTTTAAAACTTTGTCTCAAGGTGCTGCTATTATATATTGCATGCTTTGGTTTATAGCCAAATGCCAGTGAGTATATCATCCTTTCACTTTTTTAAGATAAAAAAAACTATCCCTTCCCCAGAGACATATATGTATGCACATAAACATAGTGATAGCTACGTTTTTCATGAAGAACAAATTGTTTTCTCTATTTATGGTGTAGAGGTCTTATGAGTGGCAATATGGTCAAGTCCTGAATCCCATAAATGCTAGTTGACACCCATGAATTGGTGGTTGACGTTTGAGGTGGACCAACTATTTGAGGCCAAACATCAAGCGCGGCAAGTTCTCATTTGAAAAGGAGAACACCATAATAAGTTTGCATTCAACTTGGGGGAACAAGTAAAGCTCTTTCTCTAGTTCTTTCTTTTACTTTTATTGATAATGATTTTTTGACTTAGCTCCCTTTCATAGGTGCATTAATAGGTGCATGAGGCATGTCACGCTTTAACGTTAGTCAAATTATGGTGAAACTAGGGATCAAAGGGGTAATCCTAAAGTTTAAAAATATAAATACTGGTACTTAGATGTGAAGGTATGGAAAAACAAAATGAAATCAGAGAAAACTAAAGTTGTAATTCACCAGCTGCTTTAGAAATTTTCTCAAGAACTCAAAAACTACAACTTTGCATCTGCTTTTCCAGGTATGTAAAAGAGGGAAGCCTTGTGTGTCACGCCCCAAATCCAGATATCCAGATACGACCCGAAAATCTGTGGATCGACCCGTACCCAAATCTAGAGGTGATCTATGAAAGTCCCCTAGTGTTCCAATTAGGTCAATTAGACTACTAAGGTTCATTCGAAAAGCCACTAAGTAAAAAAAAGTTTAGATGTAGAAAACAAATAATTCAATCAACCAATTAAATGTGGAGAGATGGAAGTGAGAACATGCTCTCAATCAAAGAACTACATGCCCATGAAAATAAATAAGTATTTTTAAAACAATCAAAATAAAGTCTTCTAAAGTGTAGGATCGACTCCCAATCCTCACCAATCTCCTCGAGTGCACCGGAGTCTTCTGTCTCAAAATCATCACACGTAACCAACTCCTCAAAATCTGAAAATGGTATCGGTGTAGCACCGTGAGCCGAGGCCCAGTAATACAACAGTGTGCATGGTATGATATCATACTATAAAAGTTTTTAACCAAGGTATGCATCTCAATCATATAATAAGGATGACATGAATATGAGGTGAATGCAAGTGAGTACGGGATGCCAATGCAACTAGTACCCATCACCACATAGGGTCTCCATCTCCTTCCCGCACTGGGAGCGGTCTCATTGACCGATCTACAGGATATAATAACGTCTGGGGCCTTTCACCCTAGGGTACCGAACCCTGATTAATTGATAAAACCAATATAAACGTATATAATATACTTCAACCTCGTTCCCTTATGCACCCCTTATATGAAATGACCTGATGATCATGGTATGACAACAAGATAGTACTAGGGTTATATGGCATAAGCACACATGTATTTAACATTTAAATAAAAATATAAAATAAACACATGATCATCAAAAGTGATAACATGAGAACGAATTAGGGTTAACCATGAATAACATGTAACAATCACCGAAGGTCACGATCAACACGGATGAACAATATAAGTGAAAATCACAAGACAATCCAACACACCATGGCTGAACCCTATGAGGGATCCATGACACAAGGTCGAACCCTAAAAAGGGAGCCAAGATACTTGGCCGAACCCTATGAGAGATCCAAGACACATGGGTGGGATTTCCATGTATACAAGTATAGGTCAAATCGTTTAAGTTTAATAGTCAATAAGTCATGACCGAATCACTAAGGGTTTCCAAGGCCATTAATTGTCCAAAATCCAATAAATAAGTTTTTCATAGAAAACACGTTTCATTGTAAAAATCATAACTAAATAAATATAAATTAAAAAATACAAACTCAATGGATTTAAAAAACTAGATTCACAGAGGTTTTTAAAAAAAATAAATAGAAAAATATTCAGATTCAAAATATAAGTCGAAACCCTTAATGAAGTGGGCCGGACTAAATTTGGAATTCTAGGTTTTACAAAAAAGTCCCAGATATTTGAAAAATCATAACTTAATCAATACAAATCAGAAAAATAAAAAGTCAAAGGTTCTAGAAACTAGATTGATAGAGGTATCTATGAAAAATAATTAGAAAAATATTTTGGTAAAAAATATGGAACGAAATTCCAAGTGAATTGGACCGTGTAAAATCTAGAATTCTGGGTTTTACAAAAGAAATCTAGCACGTTTGAAAAATCATAACTTAATCAATATAAATCAGAAAGATACAAACTCAAAGGTTCTAGAAACTATATTGATAGAGTTATTTAGAAAAAATAATCAAAAAAATATTTAGCTTAAAAATATAGATCAAAATCCCAAGTGAAGTGGACCGTATAAAATCTAAAATTCTGGGTTTTTGTGTAAAGTCCAACAACTTAGAAAAATCATAACTTAAAACAAACTAAACGGTTTTAGAAAATAGATTTATAGAGGTATTTAGAAAAAATAATTATAAAAATATTAAAATTATAAAAATACAACAAAAATGATAAAGAACATAGTCATCCGTTATAGGTGTAAAAGAAACAATGGCCAAACCCATCATGGTGGCCCAAAATAGAGATCAACCCAATAAGAATAAAGTAAATATTGTTGAAATTAATTTATAATGAGTATCAACCATTACCTAATGAAAGAAAAATAAAATCTTGAAGAAAAACAAGTATAGGATGGATCAAAACACACTTACCTCAAGGTTTCTTGAATTTTAATGAAAATCAAAAGTTTCTTCAAATTTGAAAGTCGTCGGATCGTCCTCTCCTCGGGGTATGTTCTTCCATTCAGAGTCCTCGTCAATTCTCCCTTCTTGCTCGAATGCGATCGGTGCCCGGATGAAGGTTTAATGGAGCTTTCTCTACTATAATACCCCGAACTTTCGTTCTAGGGTATTATGGTAAATTCACCTAATAATGAAAACCTGAAACTTTTTCAGACTCTTATTATTATTTTTATTGTTTAATTTCATGTATGAGTATGTGTATTTAATTTGGTTTCATTCTGACAACTTTGAAAAACCTACTATTTTTGAAACTCGATCTTTAGGGCTAAATTCCTACTAAAAATAATGAACCATAACTTGCAGAGGACTTTTTCTTGCCGCAGTTAACTGATATTCGCTCAAAAGTGCTTATTTTAAGCAATTATCCTTTTAGCGTTATTGCATTCTCCTACGTAAAATGCTCTATTTATCTACTTTTCTACGTAATAGTCTCTTTAGTTGCGTAGAACACACTTTTCTGGACGAAATGGTATATTTGCATGCATTAAACACATTTTCGGAAGTCTAGATATTAAGCCGTTCTGATAAAGTCTCATTACGCGCTTCTTCTGTCCCAGGAAACCCCGATGGGACGATTCTCGAGACTTGTGGGCCCAAATCGATCATGAAAGCCCATTATCAAAGCTTAAAGAGCCCACATGCTATGACTAGAAGATATGGGCCAAATATGGGCTGAATAAGAGGACCAAAAAGTCGGCCCAAAGAACGAAGAGAGCAGGAGAGCCAATGATCAAGAGACGGACCAAAGCGTTTAAAGCCACATGAGTCAGCAAAGAATGATAGTCGACTCTACTGGAGAAGCGTGAGGATGGTCACAGTGAAGACTAGGGTTCCAGCCCTCCGTCAGTGCTTTTCTCTCCATTTTTTGATATTTTCTCTCTCATCTCTCCTTATTCTCTCTCTCTCTTCATCTCTCGGTCCTCGAATCTACTGACCTAACCCCAGAACTCCTGCCCATCAGCTCTATCTCATCTCCCTTAGCTTTCTGACCGTTGGATCTTCCATCGGACCGTTGGATCTTCAATTGGACTGTTGGATCTCTCTAGATCCGTCGATCTACCAATCTGGGTCCCAATCAAGTCACCATCCATCCGATCGCCATCAGACTGTCTGTCATATCATCTTGTGAGACGATGGACATCATCAATCCATGTGGGCCAGTAGCCGGGCCCATCATCATCGACCCGCTGTCCGACCAGTTAGTAAACCCCGTGAATTTCAAAATAATTTTAATTAAATTTTAAAAAATGGGGGGTCCACTAAATGGGGAGATTCCCCATAGAAAAGTAATGTTTTACTTAAAAAAAATATATATATATATATATTTTTCATATTTTTTATTTTCAAAAAATACCCTATTTCCATTAAAGGAAATAGGGAGCTTTAAAAGGAGAAGGAGAGGGGTTCGTTCGAACCCTAATCCCCCTCCAATCTCTTCCAATCCTTCCCCTTTACTCTTCCCCTCGTTTTTGGGCCCCATCTTCCTCCTCTTTTCTTCTTGTTCTTTTTCATCTTCTTCATCTTCTTCCTAACGTTCTCGCCAGAGTTGCAGGTTGCAACTCCAGCCATCACCTGCACGACCCCATCATCTTATCCCCTTCTCTTCTTCTCCTTCTCGTCTTCTTCTTCGTTTTCTTCTTGCAGGCACAAGGGCGAACCAGCGCCTGCAACTTGCAACGCTTGCTGCCCCCACCTGCAGATCGCCGAAACTGCAACTCCGGTCACCACGTCACGACTGGACCTCTCTCCTTGGCTGCCCGAACATCTCCATTTTTTATTCTCAGCAACCAACGGCCTGTAATAAAAGAAAATCTCAACAGCAGACAAACTGGCAACTCTCTCCATGTGAATCCTCTTCACGAATCCCCATCTTTTGGCCGGACTACTCCCTGCCTTGCTGAGCGCCTCCAAAGATCACCGGACTAGTGGGCGTTCACCTCATTCTTCAAAGCTTAGCTGCCCCCATCTCTCCCATTCACGAAGCATCTGCAACTCTTCAATCCAAGCACAGCCCCTTCTTTGCTGCTATAAGTAACCTCAACACGTTACTGGCCTGCCATCCCTCCTCTATCAATGCTCCCACAAGCTCCAACCTTTTCTGCCACCATTGTTACATCTTCTCTCAACCAGCAAAGCCTGCACTGTCCAGCCTCACCACCCTCACGGTGCTCTTTATCAATTTTCGGCAACATCCCTCCATCTCCAAATGCTCCTACACCTCACGACCCGTTCTTGGTCAACTTCCACCACCGTGTGATCTGCCCCTCCCTATTAGCACCAAGCCGAACGGCCTACTATGCACGCCGACATCATTTCACGGTGATCTCCATCACTTGCTGCAATTCATGCTACTCATAAGTTACAACATCTTCTCCATTTTCCAAGGTAAGGTGAGAATCTCTCCTCTCAAGGTAAGTCTTTTCTTCAAATCTCACCCTATTTTCTCTCTCTAGAAATGTCCCTTCTTTCTATCTCTAGTTCTTTTCTTCTCTCTAACTTTCTCTCTCTATAACTCTCTCTCTCTCTCTAGGATAATTGTTAGTTCTTTCGAATTGTCAGTATTTGTTTGATATTTTGTTTGAGCATTGTAAGGACTTGTTTGGATTCAATAAATTTTATTTGCTTCACTATAATGGATTTTCTTTAGTGCTCTTCGTTCTCTTTATTTGTATTAGTTTAATTTATAATTTATAGGATATCAATAGCTTTAAAAGAAAAGAAATAAAATCAATCAAGTTTTAATCCATCCCACCATCATCACCCTTCCATCCTTTTAATTTTAGCAATTTCTGATAAATTCCGTCAGTTCATGTTCTGAATTAGCGCTAATCCGACTAATCCCGAATGCGGATCGACATCCGACACGAATCCCTATACAGATCTAAAATTTTGCAGGATTTAAGAATCGGATCAATTTACAAATGTGTTGAAGTTAGGGTTCCGTAACCAACGACGTGGAAAAATCCTACTTTCACTAACATTCCAGAACTTTTATAAAAAAATTATTTTGTGGGCCCGAGACTCCAAAAATATTCCTATTTTATCCTTATCAACTTACCTGTGAAATTTGGAAGCTTTCCTAATACATGAAAACCCTAGCGGGAGATTTCAGGAGATTTTGACAAAAATAGTATTTTCGTAATTTTTCAACTTTCCTACCATTCTTATATTTTTAAAAATAATATTTAATTATATTTTATTTATTTAATAGGAGCGTGGGACCCGCAAATCACTTTCGGGTCATTCCAATGTCATTTGACACTTTTCTAGGGTTTTGAACGTTTTTATGATTTGTGTGTGTGACATATGTTAATACCTTATTGTATGGACTTTTAAATTATATAATATAGTTTGATTGAATTAATTTATAATTATTTGTGTTATGATTATTGTGTGGGGCCGTATGGCCGATCTAGAAGTCTTTTGGGCTTAATAATATTCTTAAATGAAGCCTATTGATGTATATGGGCCTTGGGCCCATTCCTAACCCATTAATAGTGTAAAATATAAGTTTTTGAGGGTTGAAAAAGTCATCCCTTTGCTAGTTACGAAT
The DNA here is from genome assembly GCA_035048495.1 of Euptelea pleiosperma. Classification (NCBI taxonomy): domain Eukaryota; kingdom Viridiplantae; phylum Streptophyta; class Magnoliopsida; order Ranunculales; family Eupteleaceae; genus Euptelea; species Euptelea pleiosperma. The sequence continues at coordinate 6,354,536 of CM068549.1, forward strand.
TTCAACAAAATAGAAACCCTAATCCTTCCCTAAACCTATTTATTAAAAACCCTAAAGCTTTAGAAGCTTTCACAAACCCAACTCCATTGAAGAATAGAGAAAGCTCCATTAAACCTTCATCCGAGCACCGATCGCACTCGAGCAAGAAGGGAGAATTGACGAGGACTCCGATTTGAAGAACATACTCCGAGGAGAGGACGATCCGACGACTTTCAAATTTGAAGAAACTTTTGATTTTCATTAAAGTTCAAGAAACCTTGAGGTAAGTGTGTTTGATCCATCCTATACTTGTTTTTTTTCAAAATTTTATTTCTCTTTCATTAGATAATGGTTGATACTCATTATAAATTAATTTCAATAATATTTACTTTATTCTTATTGGGTTGATCTCTATTTTGGGCCACCATGATGGGTTTGGTCATTGTTTCTTTTACACCTATAACGGATGACTATGACCTTTATCATTTTCGTTGTATTTTTTATAATTTAAATATTTTTATAATTATTTTTTCTAAATACCTCTATGAATCTATTTTCCAAAACCGTTTAGTTTGTATTTTCTGATTTGTATTGATTAAGTTATGATTTTTTTAAGTTGTTTGACTTTACCAAAAAATTCAGAATTTTAGATTTTACACGATCTAATTCACTTGAGATTTTGATCTATATTTTTAACCTAAATATTTTTATAATTATTTTTCACAGATACCTTTATCAATCTAGTTTCTAGAACCTTTGAATTTGTATTTTTCTGATTTGTATTGATTAAGTTATGATTTTTCAAACATGCTGGACTTTTCTATAAAACTCAGAATTTTAGATTTTGTACGGTCCACATCACTTGGGATTTCAATCTATATTTTTAACTAAATATTTTTCTAATTATTTTTTATGGATACCTCTATCAATCTAGTTTCTAGAACCTTTGAGTTTATATTTTTCTGATTTGTATTGATTAAGTTATAATTTTTCAAACGTGCTGGACTTTTCTGTAAAACCTAGAATTCTAGATTTTACACGGTCCACTTCACTTGGGATTGTGATCTATATTTTTCTAATTATTTTTCATGGATACCTCTATCAATCTAGTTTCTAGAACCTTTGAGCTTATATTTTTTTGATTTGTATTGATTAAGTTATAATTTTTCAAACGTGCTGGACTTTTCTGTAAAACTCAGAATTCTAGATTTTACACGGTCTACTTCACTTGAGATTTCGATCTATATTTTTAACCTAAATATTTTTCTAATTATTTTTCATAAATACCTCTATCAATTTAGTTTCTAGAACCTTTGAGTTTATATTTTTTCAATTTGTATTAATTAAGTTATGATTTTTTAAATGTGCTAGACGTTTCTGTAAAACCCAGAATCCCAGATTCTGTCCGACCCACTTCATTAAGGGTTTCGACCCATATTTTGAATCTAAATATCTTTTTATTTTTTTTTCCTAAATATTTCCTTAAATGTAGTTTCTATAACATTTGAGTTTATATTTTTCTGATTTGTATTGATTAAGTTATAATTTTTCAAATGTGCGAGACTTTTTTGTATCCCGGATTCTGTCCGGCCCAATTAATTAAGAGTTTTGACCTATATTTTGAATCTGAATATTTTTTTATTTATTTTTTCTAAAAACCTCTGTGAATCTAGTTTTTAAATCTATTGAGTTTATATTTTTCTAATTAATATTTATTTAGTTATGATTTTTATAATGCAGTATATTTTTTGTAAAAAAACCTATTAATTGTTTGTTGTTCGGTCATGATTATTAACTATTAAGGTTTTAACCTTGTTGTTTGACTAAACCCTAGATGGTTTGACCTATACCTGTATGCATAAGGATCCCACCCATGTGTCTTGGATCTCTCATAGGGTTCGGCCAAGTGTCTTGGATCCCTCTTTAGGGTTCGACCTTGTGTCATAGATCCCTCATAGAGTTCAGCCATGGCGTGTTGGATTCTCTTGCGATTTTCACTTATATTATTCATTGATGTTGATTGTGATATTTGATCATGTCTTATTGACTATTATATTATACCTAGATGGTTCGACCTATACTTATATGCATGGGGATCCCACCCATGTGTCTTGGATCCCTCATAGGATTCGGCTAAGTGTCTTGGATCCCTCTTTAGGGTTCGACCTTGTGTCATGGATCCCTCATAGGGTTCGGCCTTGTGTCATGGATCCCTCATAGGGTTCGGCCATGGTGTGTTAGATTGCCTTGTGATTTCCACTTATATTGTTCATCCGTACTGATCGTGACCTTCGGTGATTGTTACATGTTATTCATGGTTAACCCTAATTCGTTCCCATATTATTACTCTTAATGATCATTGGTTCATTTTATATTTTATATTTTTATTTAAATGTTAAATACATGCGTGCTTATGTCATGTAACCCTAGTACATCTTGTTGTCATACCATGATCATCACGTCATTTCATATAAGGGGTGCATAAGGGAACGGGGTTGAAGTATATTATATAAGTTTATATTGGTTTTATCAATTAATCAGGGTTCGGTACCCTAGGGTGAAAGGCCCCAGACGTTATTATATCCTGCAGATGGGTCGATGAGACCGCTCCCAGTGCGGGAAGGAGATGGAGACCCTATGTGGTTATGGGTACTAGTTGCATTGGCATCCTGTACTTACTTGCATTCATCCTCATATTCATGTCATCCTTATTATATGATTGAGATGCATACCTTGGTTAAAAACTTTTATAGTATGATATCATACCATGCACACAGTTGTTATTACTGGGCCTCGGCTCACGGTGCTACACCGATACCATTTTCAGATTTTGAGGAGTCGGGTACGTGAGATGATTTTGAGATGAAAGACTCCGGTGCATTCGAGGAGATCGGCGAGGATTTGGGAGTCAATCCCACACTTTAGAAAGTTGTATTTGATTATTTTATAACATTATTTATTTATTTTCACGGGCATGTAAGCCTTTGATTGAGAGCATGTTCTCACTTTCATCTCTCCAATTTAGTTGATTGATTGAATTATTTGAATTATTTGTTTCCTACATCTAGACTCTTTTTTTTACTTAGTCAGTTTTCGAATGAACCTTAGTAGTCTAATTGACCTAATTGGACCACTAAGGGACATTCATGGATCACCTCTGGGTTCGGGTACGGGTCGATCCATGGATTTTCGGGTCGTATCTGGGTATCCAGATTCGGGGCGTGACATCTACTCTTCAATGGAGTTGGGTTTGTGAAAGCTTCTAAAGCTTTAAGGATTTTATGTAAATAGGTTTAGAGAAAGATTAGGGTTTCTATTTTGTGAAAATTCGTAACTATCAAAGGGATGACTTTTCCAACCATCAAAAACTTATATTTTACACTACTAATGGGTTAGAAATGGGCCCAAGGCCCATATACATCAATAGGCTTCATTTAAGATTATTATTAAGATCAAAAGGCCTCTAGGTTAGCCACATGGGCCCACCCAATAATCATAACACAAATAATTATTAATTAAACTATATTATATAATTTAAAAGTTCATTCAACAAGGTATTGACACATGTCACATACATAAATCACAAAAAGTAGTCTAATACATAAAAATCATACAAAATGTTCAAAACACTGAAAAAGTGTCCAATGGCATCGGAATGACCCGAAAGTGATTCGTGGGTCCCACACTCCTATTAAATAAATAAAATATAATTAAATATTATTTTTAAAAATTTAAAAATTGTATGAAAGTTCAAAAATTACGAAAATACTATTTTTGTCAAAATCTCCCGAAATCTTCAACTAGAGTTTTCATTTCTCAAGAAAGGTTCCAAATTTCACAGGTAAGTTGCTAAGGATAAAATAAGAATATTTTTGGTGTTTCGGGCCTACAAAATAATATTTTTATAAAAGTTCTGGAATGTTAGCTGGGGAAAGAAAAAGTTCCCTACAAGTTATGATTCATTATTTTTAGCAAGAATTTAGCCCAAAAGAGCGAGTTTTAAAAATAGCAGGTTTTTCAAAATTGTCAGAATGAAACCGAATTAAATACACATACTCAAGCATGATATAAAAGTATAAAAACAATAATCGAAGTCTGAAAAAGGTTTAGATTTTCATTATTAGGTGAATTTATCATAATACCCTATAACGAAAGTTCAGGGTATTACAATCTACCCCCTAAAAGAAAATTTCGTCCCCGAAATTCGAGCCCCCTCAAAGAAATTCTCAACCTAGTCTGTCAAATCTGATTAGTCAACTAATCATTTTAGGCAAACCAAGTTAGATTGGTTGATAAACTTTATAGCTACACACAGTCAAATTGGCCAACTTAATCAACATAGTAAACCTAGCCAAACTGGTCATCAACACCAATCTAGTCCAATCTAGGCAAGTTAGTCATCTACGTCTAATCAACTTAACTATGCCGGTCAAACTAGTCAATATAGTCGACCTTAGTTGAACTGGTAAACTTGATCAATTTAATCGACCTAAATCAGCTGGTAAAACTAATCAATATATCTTCCAGTCAAACTGGTCATGCTAGTCAACTGGTTTACTATTCAAAATAGTCAGACTGTCGAATTAAGATCATCTGAGGATATAATTCTGCCAACATACTATTCTGTAACAATCTCCTTGAAAGGTATGACAGTGTTAGGTTTGCGACATAGTCAAGCGTAACATAAAATTAAGTATATTACAATAATATACATACAAACAATAGTACACAATCACTATTTATAAGTATTACAAACAATCAGAGTGCTCTAGATTATAGTATTTCTAATGTATATACTAAAAGGTCACAGTCTCCTTGATAATAATGAGCATATTAACCAGATCTCCTAATAGTCTCCATTGCACGGGTCTCTAGGGTAATCTAGAGACTGTACTCTAATACAATTCTATCATACACAACTCAATTATGCATAGACCTATTACACACAAATCCCTAGGTGTCTGAAGCCTGTGCTCTGATACCACTCTCTCACGCCCCGAATCCGGATACCCAGATACCACCCAAAAATCCGTTGATCGACCCGTACCCAAATCCAGAGGTGATCCATGAATGTCCCCTAGTGGTCCAATTAGGTCAATTAGACTACTAAGGTTCATTCGAAAACCCACTAGGTAAAAAAAAGTTTAGATGTAGAAAATAAATAATTCAATCAACCAATTAAATGTGGAGAGATGGAAGTGAGAACGTGCTCTTAATCAAAGGACTACATGCCTATGAAAATAAATAAGTATTTTTAAAACAATCAAAATAAAGTCTTCTAAAGTATAGGATCGACTCCCAATCCTCACCAATCTCCTCGAGTGCACCGGAGTCTTCTATCTCAAAATCATCACACGTAGCCAACTCCTCAAAATTTGAAAATGGTATCGGTGTAGCACCGTGAGCCGAGGCCCAGTAATACAACAGTGTGCATGGTATGATATCATACTATAAAAGTTTTTAACCAAGGTATGCATCTCAATCATATAATAAGGATTACATGAATATGAGGTGAATGCAAGTGAGTACGGGATGCCAATGCAACTAGTACCCATAGCCACATAGGGTTTCCATCTCCTTTCCGCACTGAGAGCGGTCTCATCGACCCATCTGCAGGATATAATAATATTTGGGGCCTTTCACCCTAGGGTACCGAACCCTGATTAATTGATAAAACCAATATGAACGTATATAATATACTTCAACCCCGTTCTCTTATGCACCCCTTATATGAAATGACCTGATGATTATGGTATGACAACAAGATAGTACTAGGGTTACATGGCATAGGCACACATGTATTTAACATTTAAATAAGAATATAAAATAAACACATGATCATCAAAAGTGATAACATGAGAACGAATTAGGGTTAACCATGAATAACATGTAACAATCACCGAAGGTCACGATCAACTCGGATGAACAATATAAGTGAAAATCATAAGACAATCCAACACACCATGGCCGAACCCTATGAGGGATCCATGACACAAGGTCGAACCCTAAAGAGGGATCCAAGACACTTGGCCGAACCCTATGAGAGATCCAAGACACATGGGTGGGATTCCCATGTATACAAGTATATGTCAAATCATCTAAGTTTAATAGTCAATAAGTCATGACCGAACCACTAAGGGTTTTCAAGGCCATTAATTGTCCAAAATCTAAGAAATAAGTTTTTCATAGAAAACACGTTTCATTGTAAAAATCATAACTAAATAAATATAAATTAAAAAATTACAAACTCAATGAATTTAAAAAACTAGATTCACAGAGGTTTTTAAAAAAAATAAATAGAAAAATATTCAGATTCAAAATATAGGTCGAAACCCTTAATGAAGTGGGCCGGACTGAATTTGAAATTCTAGGTTTTACAGAAAAGTCCCAAATATTTGAAAAATCATAACTTAATCAATACAAATCAGAAAAATAAAAAGTCAAAGGTTCTAGAAACTAGATTGATAGAGGTATCTATAAAAATAATTAGAAAAATATTTTGGTAAAAAATATGGAACAAAATTCCAAGTGAAGTGGACCATGTAAAATCTGGAATTATGGGCTTTACAAAAAAAGTCTAGCACGTTTGAAAAAGCATAACTTAATCAATATAAATCAGAAAAATACAAACTCAAAGGTTCTAGAAACTATACTGATAGAGGTATCTAGGAAAAATAATCAAAAAAATATTTAGGTTAAAAATATAGATCGAAATCCCAAGTGAAGTGGACTGTGTAAAATTTAAAATTCTGGGTTTTTTTATAAAGTTCAACAACTTAGAAAAATCATAACTTAATACAAACTAAACGGTTTTGGAAAATAAATTTATAAAGGTATTTAGGAAAAATAATTATAAAAATATTGAAATTATAAAAATACAGCGAAAATGATATAGAACATAGTCATCCGTTATAGGTGTAAAAGAAACCATGGCCAAACACATCGTTGTGGCCCAAAATAGAGATCAACCCAATAAGAATAAAGTAAATATTATTGAAATTAATTTATAATGAGTATCAACCATTCCCTAATGCAAAAAAAATAAAATCTTGAAGAAAAACAAGTATAGGATGGATCAAAACACACTTACCTCAAGGTTTCTTAAATTTTAATGAAAATCAAAAGTTTCTTCAAATTTGAAAGTTGTCGGATCGTCCTCTCCTCGGGGTATGTTCTTCCATTCAGAGCCCCCGTCAATTCTCCCTTCTTGCTCGAGTGCGATCGGTGCCCGGATGAAGGTTTAATGGAGCTTTCTCTACTCTTCAATGGAGTTGGGTTTGTGAAAGCTTCTAAAGCTTTAAGGATTTCATGTAAATAGGTTTAGAGAAAGATTAGGGTTTCTATTTTGTGAAAATTCGTAACTATCAAAGGGATGACTTTTCCAACCATCAAAAACTTATATTTTACACTACTAATGGGTTGGAAATGGGCCCAAGGCCCATATACATCAATAGGCTTCATTTAAGATTATTATTAAGCTTAAAAGGCCTCTAGGTTAGCCATATGGGCTCACCCAACAATCATAACAAAAATAATTATTAATTAAACTATATTATACAACAAGGTATTGACACATGTCACATACATAAATCACAAAAAGTAGTCTAATACATCGGAGTCTGAAAAAGGTTTAGATTTTCATTATTAGGTGAATTTATCATAATACCCTATAACGAAAGTTCAGGGTATTACATTGTGACTGTGATGGGATTGTTTCATAGAAACAACAATCTCCCCAAGGCCAGCCTAGAGAGCAATAGGTGAGCACTTTGGATTTTGAGAGAGATCCTATTTTCGTTTTAAATTTTAACCTTTTGATATCAACTTGTTTTTATCTTCAAACATGCAAGATAGTTGAACATCACCTTCCTTCTCTAGTAAAACATGGCCTCAAAGAAGAAGAAGAAGAAGAAGATCATCTTCGCATCCGGCCAGAGCTTCTAGACCTCGCCTGTTTGATCTTTCGATTAATATCGAAGAGAAATTTATTGGAGTGATATCTGAGATGCTAGCAGAAGCAAATTAAGGAGATGGTGTTTCGACATTTGATTTCATTGGTAGTGGAGACGTTGCAGTTTTGCTAGATTATTTTTCTCTTCGACACTTTTGTATTCAGTTGTGCTTAATGGATTCTTTGACTATTGTCGAATCGGATTTGTGTCATTATCTTCTGACTAGCAAATTATCGTGTAATAATAAAAAAGTTTAATTTTATCAAAATATTTAAATTATGATTCACTTGGCTTTATTTATTGGATTTGGTTCTTTGTGGGTTATTATATTATTGTTCTTATTCTAGGTATTTGCCTAATGAATAGCAATGATACAGAACTAGATTTAAAAAAAATAATTTTATTACAAAAAACAACACACCGGGTGCGTTGTTTCTGGATCTCAATTTTATGGCAAATCGAGAACTAAAGTATCAATAGATCTCAATTTTTTACATAAACCGATATCAAAAGTTACTATAGACCTCGGTCTTATGGAGAACTGAGAACTTAAGTACTAAGAGAATTCGATTGTATATAAAACCGATAACAAAAGTTACTATAGATCTCGTTCTTATGGATAACTGATAATTAAATTTTTTAGAGATCTCGGTTTTTAAATAAAATCGATAACAAAAGTTACTATTGATCTCAGTTTTTTAGGGTAACCGAGAACTAAAGCAATAAGAGATCTCTGTTTTTAATTAAAATTGAGAACAAAAGTTAGTATAGATCTCAGTCTAATAGATAACCGAGGCCTAAAGTATCCAGTGATTACAATTTTTCGAGGAACCGGGAAAGACATCGATTTTGTGAGAAACAAAAAACTGATATAAATGACTTTTATCCCAGCTTTTAATCGGAATCTTTCTTGATTTTTGTAGTAGTGATAATAGCCCGATGAGTGATCCATAATGAGTCCAAACCCAGTTATGATGCCCGTGGGTCACCTAATGGGCTCGAAGTTTCCCAAAATGTGCCAAAACCCAAATATGAGGCTTGTAGGTTTCCAATGGGCTCGAAAATTGCTCAAATGGGCTCGAAAAGCCCACTAGAAAAAATCTGGGGTATTACAAAACCTAAACCTTTTCGGACTTCTATTATTATTTTATGGTTTAATATCATTGTTGAGTATATATGTTTAATTTGGTTTCATTCTGACGACTTTGAAAAACCTGCTATTTTTGAAACTCGCTCTTTAGGGAAAAATTCCTACTAAGAATAGTAAACCATAACTTGCATTAGACTTTTTCCATCCCTAGCTAACATTCCAAAGCTTTTATAAAAAAAATTATTTTGTGGGCCCGACACACCAAAAATATTCATATTTTACCCTTCCCAACTTACCCGGGAAATTTAGAACCTTTCTTGAGACATAAAAACTTTAGCGGGAGATTTCGGGACATTTTGACAAAAATAGTATTTTCGTAATCTTTGAACTTTCCTACCATTCTTATATTTTTCAAAAATATTATTTAATTATTTTTTATTTATTTAATAAGAATGTAGGACCCTCGAATAACTTTTTGGGTCATTCCGAGGTCATCTTGACACTTTTTCGAGGCTTTGAACTTTTTTGTGATTTTTGTGTATTTAGACTATTTTATATGATTTATGTGTGTGCGACATGTGTCAATGCCTTGTTGTATAAAATTTTATATTATATAATATAGTTTAATTAAATTAATGAATGATTATTTGTGTTATGATTGTTGGGTGGACTCATATGGCCAATCTATAGGCCTTTTGGGCCTAATAATAACCTTAAATGAAGTCTAGTTGATATATATGGGCCTTAGGCCCATTTTTAAATCATAAGTAATGTAAAATATGAGTTTTTGAGGGTTAAAAAAGTCATCTCTTAGATAGTTACGAATTCCACTAAAATAGAAACCCTAATCATTCTCTAAACCTATTTATGAAAACTTTAAAGCTTTAGAAGCTTTAACAAATCCAAACTCTTTTAAAGAATAGAGAAATCTCCATTAAACCTTCATCCGGGCACCGATCACACTCGAGCAAGAAGAGAGAATTGACGGGGACTCTGAATAAAAGAACATACTCCAAGGAAAGGACGATCCGCGGCTTTCAAATTTGAAGAAATTTTCAATTTCTATTAAAGTTCAAGAAATCTTAAGGTAAGTGTGCTTGATCCATCCTATGCTTGGTTTTCTTCAAGTTATTACTTTTCTTTTGTTATATAATGGTACATCTTCACTATACATTAATTTGAGCATGATTGAGTTTATTTTTATTGAGTTGATAATTATTTTGTGCCACCATAATGAGTTTGGCCATGACTTATTCTTTATAATTTTTGTATAAGGTTTAAGACTTAAATATTTTTTTAATTATTTTTCTTAGAAAACTCTGTGAATATATTTTCCACAGCCGTTGAATTTGTATTTTTTTGAGTTGTATGTATTTAGTTATATTTTTTGTAATGTGCTGGACTTTTCTTCACAACTCATAATTTCAGATTCTGTACAGTTTACTTCATTAAAGATTTTGATCTATATTTTGAATCTGAATATTTTTATAATTAATTTTCATAGATACCTCTATGAATCTATTTTCCAAATCCTTTGAGTTTGTATTTTTCAGATCTTTATTTATTAAGTTATGATTTTTCAAATGTACATGACTTTTCTATAAAACCCAGAATTCTAGATTCTGTACGGTCCCGTTCATTAAAGATTTTGATCTATATTATGAATCAGAATATTTTTCGAATTATTTTTCATAGATACCACAATGAATCTGAAAGTAGGGTTTTTCTGAGTCGTCGAATCGAAAACCCCAGTTTCAACACATTTTTAATTTGATCCTTCTATTTCACTATTTATTTCTACAAAATATTCAAGCTTGTACAGTGGACAGTGTCGGATGTCGATCAGCACTCGGGATTAATCACTTTAGTGCAATCAGACACATAAAATGATAAATTTTTATCAGAAAAACTTGGAGAATATGGTGAGGTGAGAATGGTGGATTGATTTAAAACATTTTTTGTGATTTTAGAGAGAGAAACTACCAAGAATTAGAAACAATTATATGCATCAAATACCCAAATCTCGACACGAGAATTGAAATACTAAAGTTCCACAATGAACCTCAATTTATTCCTTGAATCAAAGTATGGCGTACAAATTTTCAAGCAAACATTGACAAAACAACCAACTTTAATTAGAAAGCAATTAAAAGAGATAAGTTTAGAAAGAGAAGCTAGTGAGAGAAATAGGAGATTTAGAGAGAGAAAATTAGAACTACAAGATTTTTAGAGAGAGAAATGGATGAAGAGAGATGAATTAAGGGAAAGACTAATCGAAACCTAGAGAGAGAAATTAAGAATAAGAGAGGAAAGAAAATAAGGTAGAGAGAGAAGGTAGGAAACTCACCATTTGCGTACTTACCAATGAGCCGTTAGGTGGGGAACATCGATCGGAGGAGGGTGCACTATGTACATGAGCCGTTCAAGGAGAGAATGGAGGAGTTATGTCACGCCCCAAATTCGTGATCCATGACCCGACCCTAATATCCATAGGTCAACCCATTTATCCGAATTTAAGGGTGAACTAATCAAGAAAGAATGTCATAATTTAAAATAGGATATCAATAGGTCAAATATATTAAGATTCTCAAATAAAATCTCCAGTAGCTAATGTCATCGATAACGCATAAGGCCAAAAGAAACATAATATCAAAAGAACCGATGGTCTACAAATCACGGTTCATCAAAACGTCACATCTGTTCTACGATCTAAACAATAAAAATAATGGATTTTATTACATGAATTCTTAGGCAATGAAATAATAAAATACTAATAATGTTCATCTGCAAGGTTCGGCTCCTGTTCCTCGGGTTCGTATGTCTCCTCTCATAATTCGTCAATGGGTTGCATTTTCTCCTCGTATCCTTCTTCGTACGTCTCGGTCTCATCTACATCTGAAAAATTTTGGTTGTAGGAGTGAGCCAAGCGCTCACTCAAAATTTTCACCCCGAACATAATTCAAACAATACAATTTATAGCCATGTTAGCACGGGTTGAATTGTCTAATAGTAATATTATGATCATAATGAATGCATGAACAATTAATCAAAAGTAATGCACAACCCACATAGGGGGTCTCCTTCTTCACCCACATAGGGGGTCTTCCCGGGGTTTTCGGGTCTTTCACCCTGGAGAACTCACTCCCAACTTGCTTTATCGCTTCTGAATCAGAAATACAATGCATGCCTTCATTTATATAACAAATTGCTAAAAAGTAAATATCCACGCAGGGGATCTCATTCTGAACATGTTATCATACTGGTAAATAGAATTATCATGATACAAGATCTACCGTTTAATAATCAATACATGTTCGCATACTTTTAAACCGTATTGTAAAAATTATGGGGAGTACCTACCTTCGATCGCTTTTCCAGATTTCCACTTTAATGCTGTTAATCGGTCCTCTTTGTGTAATTTCAATCCAAGATTATGAAACCTTCAATTTTAATGTCTGAGTTAGGTGTATGCTTGTCAAAATAAAATTTCACACTTAACACGAGTTTTACAGGGTCATTGGAGTCAACGTTATCCTCGCCCTTGTTAAGAAATGGTCAACTATTATCATACTTATTATTTTATTATTTTTCAAAAATGTAATTGATAATGATCATACTAAGTCTGTGATTTATGTATTTTGACACACTGAGGATTGATCCGTTGAAGTCTTGAAAATGACAAGTCTATATATAATCATCTAAAAAGCATGCCACGGATTCAAAGGTTTGGGTATTGTGGTCAACTGGTTTTATATAACTTTATTGCATAAATACAAAAATTATTTAGTAATAGTAAGATAAAAAACAAGGCAGAGACAAGGGTGATTGGTTTTAAGGTAATAGCTAAACAAAGGTTTTGGGCGTTTACCTACGATTCTACTGGCAAAAAATAAATACAAAGAATACAAAACTTAAAATTAGCAAGAAACACAATAGATATAGGAATAGTTAAAATAAAACAAAAACACCTTTAATGGTGGGAGGCTTTTGACGATGGTGAGTTTTGGTCTCAACCAAAAGATTCTTGTTTTTAAAAAACTTTTGTTGATTAAAACATATCGATTTACAAAAACACAAAGGAAAAGTGGGATACGTCTAAGGTATGATTGCTGGAGTTTGGGTTAGGAAAACCCAATTCTTGAAGGTCTGATTACTTCAACTCTTGCTGATCAAGATAGATGGATGGAAATAAAAGAAAAGTAAGTAGAATGAAGCCCATAAAATTCGTTGGAGAGGATCAAATAAGGTAACCCTTACCTGGATAAGATGTGTGATATTCGATTAAAAGTGCGTATTTTTCACTGTTATCTTCTAAGCGTTATCACACTCTCCTGCATTAAAATGCTCTATTTATCTACTTTTCTACGTAAGAGTCTCTTTTGTTGCGTACGACACACTTTTCTGGATGAAATGGTATATTTGCATGCATTAAACACATTTTCGGAAGTCTAGATATAAAGTCGTTCTGATTAAGTCTCATTACGCGCTTTTTCTGTTGCAGGAAACCCTGATTGGATGATTCTCGAGACTTGTGGGCCAAAATCAATCATGAAAGCCCATTATCAAAGCTTAAAGAGCCCACAGGCTATGACTAGAAGATATGGGCCAAATATGAGCTGAATAAGATGACCAAAGGGCCGGCCCAAAGAACGAAGAGAGAAGGAGAGCCAATGACCAAGAGACGGACGAAAGCGTTCAAAGCCACATGAATCAGCAAGGAATGATGGTCTACTCTACTGTAGAAGCGTGAGGATGGTCACAGTGAAAACTAGGGTTCCAGACCCTCCGCCAATACTTTTATTTCCATTTTCTAATATTTTCTCACTCCTCCCCCAAATTTTCTCTCTCATCTCTTTATTCTCTCTTTTTTCATCTCTCGGTCCTCTGTTCTACTGATTTAACCCCAGAAATCCTGTCCGTTGGCTCTGGCCCATCTCCCTAAGCTATCGGACCGTTGGATCTTCCATCGGACCGTTGGATCGTCCATCAGACCGCCGGATCTCTCTAAATTCGTCGGCCTACCAATCTGGATCCTGATCAAGTCATCTTCAATCTGACCATCAGATTGTCTGTCACATCATCTTGTGAGACGATGGACATCATCAATCCATGTGGGCCAGTAGCTGGGCCCATCATTATCGACCCGCTGCCCGACCATTTAGTGGACCCCGTGAATTTCAAAATAATTTAAATTAAATTTTAAAAAAGGGGGGGTCCACTAAATGGGGAAATTCCCCAAAGAAAAGTAAGGTTTTACTTTAAAAAAAAAAAAAAAATTTATTTTTCTTATTTTTTATTTTCGAAAAATCCCTATTTTCGATGATCGAATTGCCGGCCAACTGGTGGACGTCTTCTCCTTCTTCTTCTTCTTCTTCTCCTTCTTCTTAGTCTTTGAAAATCAGATTTTTCCGTGTCGTTGGATCGCAAACCCTAATCTCAACAATATTTGTAATTATCCGAGACTTATTCCTGCAAAATAGAAACTTGCTTACACAGTGGAAAGTCGGAGTCGAATCCGCACTCGGAGTTAGTTAGCGCAAACTAGAACATAAAACGACCAAAAAATTACCAGAAATGATGGAGGGGTGAGCTTCGTGGAGAGAGATCGGATTGAAAACATTTTTTTGGTGATTTTTAGGTAGATATATGAAAGTAGGAGAATAACAATGCAAGATAATCAATGAAAATAACAAAACTATTCAAGAAAGAAAACAACGAAATGAAAGACAAAATCTACTTTATTCAAAAATAAGCCAAAGATTACAATGTTTGCATTAAAATTAATAAACTAAGAAAGAGAAATACCAACTAATGAAACAAAATAACTAGAGAGGGAAGGTTTTAGAGGGAGAAAAGATGATCTAGAGAGAGAAAATAAAGTAATGAAAGCTCTAGAGATAGAAACTAGGAATGTAGAGAGAGAAAGAAGAAAATAAGAAGAGAGAGAGAACAACATGGACTTACCCGGAGATGAAGAATCGGCCAGATGTGGAAGAACAAGATTACGGTGTGTTGAGGGAACCACCCGCAAGGGGGGTAGGATGGAGAAGTGACTAGATGCTAGGATGAGGACGTGCTGTCATGTGCACCTGCCCAAGACAGGCGGCTGTTGAGGTTGATGAAGACTGGGAGATCGCAAAAGAGGAGACACTACGTGGTGTAGCAGGCATGGGGGTTTGAAGACACCCAAAGGAGGGACAACATGAGCAGTCCGGCGTTGGGTTTCAAGGTGGTGCATGCAGCAAGGGAGGGCGGCAAGGAACAATGGTGCACAAGGAGGTGCTGGCGGTGCAGGGTGGAGGAGAAGGAAACCACCGTTTCTTCTCTCTTTTTTTTTTCTTTTTATTTTTCCTTGCTGTCTTGCAATTGAGGACTGCTTGAGGCGTTGCTGGACATGGTTGCAGGCGGACCTGCAATTGATGGTGGATCTTTGGAGGCGGTAGATAGGAGGGCGGCAGCACGGAGAGAGGGTTGAGGCGTTGCTGGACGTGGTTGCAGGCGGACCTGCAACTGATGGTGGATCTTTGGAGGCGGTAGATCGGAGGGCGACAGCAAGGAGAGAAGGTTGAGGACGTTGCTGGACGTTGGGAGGGAGACGAGGCACAGGGGCGGAATCCCACAGGCTGAGACACAGGCAAAGGCTGTGCTGCTACAGACGTTAGAGGAGGTAGGAATGGTTCGCCGGCCGGAGTTGCAGGTTTGCAACTCCGGCAAAAGCAAAAGAAGAAGAAGAAGAAGAAAGGGGAGAAGAAGAAGAAAGAAGAAGGAAGAAGAGAAGGAGGGTTCGTGGCATGGTGAGCAGGGGGTTGGGCAGCGGCTGGAGGAGGAGAAGAAGAACAAGAAGAGAAGAAGGAGGAGACAAACGGCCGGAGTTGCAAACCTGCAACTCCGGCGAAGAATGGTGAAGGAGACGAAGAAGAAATGCGGAAGAAGAGGAGAAGAAAGGGGGGGGAAGAAGGGAAAGGATAAGGGGAAGGAGAGGAGAAGAAAAGAGGGGGATTAGGGTTCCAAAGAACCCTTCTCCTTCCCTTTTTAAAGCTCCCTAGTTTCCATATTGGAAATTAGGGAATTTTTGAAATAAAAAAATAAATTTTTTTTTTTTTTTTAAGTAAAAGTCTACTTTTCTTTGGGGAATGTCCCCATTTAGTGGACCCCCCATTTTTTAAAATTTAATTAAAATTATTTTGAAATTCACGGTGTCCACTAACTGGTTGGACAGCGGGTCGATGATGATGGGCCCGGCTACTGGCCCACATGGATTGATGATGTCCATCATCTCACAAGATGATGTGACAGACAGTCTGATGGCGATCGGATGGATGGTGACTTGATTGGGACCCAGATTGGTAGATCGACGGATCTAGAGAGATCCAACGGTCCGATTGAAGATCCAACGGTCCGATGGAAGATCCAACGGTCAGAAAGCTAACGGAGATGAGATAGAGCCGATGGACAGGAGTTCTGGGGTTAGGTCAGTAGATTCGAGGACCGAGAGATGAAGAGAGAGAGAGAATAAGGAGAGATGAGAGAGAAAGTATTAGAAAATGGAAATAAAAATATTGGCAGAGGGTCTGGAACCCTGGTCTTCACTGTGACCATCCTCACGCTTCTCCAGTAGAGTAGACTATCATTCCTTGCTGACTCATGTGGCTTTAAATGCTTTGGTCCGTCTCTTGGTCATTGGCTCTCCTATTCTCTTCGTTCTTTGGGCCGACTTTTTGGTCATCTTATTCAGCCCATAGTTGGCCCATATCTTCTAGTCATAGCATGTGGGCTCGCAAGTCTCGAGAATTGTCTCATCGGGGTTTCCTGCGATAGAAGAAGCACGTAATGAGACTTTATCAGAACGACTCAATGTCTAGACTTCCAAAAATGTGTTTAATGCATGCAAATATACCATTTCGTCCAGAAAAGTGTGTTCTACGCAACAAAAGAGACTTACGTAGAAAAGTAGATAAATAGATCATTTTAACGTAGGAGAGTGTGAAAACGCTTAGAAGATAACAGTGGAAAATACACACTTTTAAGCGAATATCACAACCCCCAACCAGCATATTGCCAATCCTTGGCAATTAGTGCGAAATAAATGAGCTTAAAAGGGCTCTGCACATGCTGCACACTTTTTCATATTAGCTAAGGGAAAACACTGTTCGTCAAATCATTGAATGGATGCAAAAATAGTTACATGCTAGCGAAGAGTTGAAAAGTTTTGGCAAGACTACAGACTGATAATCATGACCCAGAATAGTCAGACTCTGCGTGTGTGTGTGATCAACATTCTCATCATCCGACAGTAAAGATTTCTAGATCACCTCTAAGTTTTTATGCCTCGACCTCAAATCTTACATGTTTAGCACTCAGAATAGAATCACACAAGAAGGGTTTTCTTCTTTTCTCTCAATTTATATGTGAGGAGATGTGTTGATGAAAGCAAAGATCTCACATATGTATTATTTAAAGGAAGGACATCTCTAACAGAAGAAGATCTCATGATTGGAATACCACTTCACTCGGGAACGTCAGATCAAACTCTATAGCTTCTCCTTCTCCAATCTCCACATTTTATGATCGTGCTATCCTAGAATCTAATAGGACTTTCCTGGGTTATAATGAGGCTTAGGTCCGGTGTAGAAAAATAAAGGGATACAGGATTTCAAAGATCTTGAGAGGATATTGCCATTTTCTTGCATTTTTCCTGCGGCGTAACACCATTATCTGGTTCTTTTTCCTTTGTTTCGTATTTTTCTCTTTTTTTTTGATATTTCTGAGACTGCTCAATTTCTTTTCAGCTCTTCTTCATATTTTCTTTCCGTATTTTGTTTTCAGCTTGAACCACTTTCTTTTCCTTTTGATTTTTCTTCTTTACTTTTCTTTTCACGGTACACCCACATCAGTTATTCTTTTGTCCATCTCAAAATAAGGGTAGCCAGTCATGCTTCGTAGCTGGACTGGGTTTTTGAGTGATGGGTTTACAAAGAAAAGGCTTTTATAGAATGGCTCAAGGGGTTTCTAGTGAAGTATAATTCAGGTGAGTAAAAATGCTGAATGGTTCAGAAAAATGGCCTAAATCATTTTCTAGGGTTTGCACTATCATGTATACTATCTTGACTGGATACAGAGAAGGTTCTGTCGTAGTAATCCAATGTTGATGTCGTTCCGAGTTTTATGATCGAAGCAAATGATAATGAGATCTCTCAATGAATATTGCGGGCATGAAGAACTGTCACGCCCCGGATTCCAACTACACGAATCCCGAGGTGTGCGCCACGTGTCCTGAATCCAACGCTTGAATCCAAGCCACGCAAGGCTTTCTCACTCTCTCAACTTACCCAAGTTATGAATTTATGAGAGATTTTTTTTTTTTTTGAATGCGGAAGCGCGAATCTACCTAGGTATACGTCAATACCCATAACATTTCATTTAACAAGAAGCACTGAGTAAGTTATAAAGAAGGTTAACTATTGCCAATATATTTCTCAGGTGTTATCGTGATACAATACTGTAGAAAGGTTGTAATTTATCAAATGATATATATTTATAAGCAAACCAGGAAATTGAATAATCTAAGGATAACTACCTAATCGATCATAATATCGAAATCAGCATGCTCCATCGCGTCTGGACATCATTCCAAAATCGGTCTGGATAACTCTTGAGATTTTCTCTGCAAGGAACTGTAAGTGGATGAGCTTTTATGAAAAAGCTCGTAAGTGTGCCCAACTTCTACAACATGTCAGGGGATAAAATATTTTATAAATCAAAACTCGGGCAAATCATTTTGGCCACGATATAAAGGCATGCATAATTATAAAAGAACTAAAGTTAGAAATATACTGAACATCATGTATTTGAAACAAAACAAGAATAATAATGTCATAGATGCATGAGTTTGCAGTTCATAAATCAATAATAGTGGCAGGCCCAAGTCGTAACCTCCCGGCCCATACCGGGTATTACTCATGAGTCTACCTATAGCATGCAATATATAGTCCATTTTCCTTCATTAACTATCATCTTTCCACTTTATGAATCGAGACCCAGTCCCACAATTTTATTTGGACCACTAGAAATACCGACTGATTTTCTCAGCACCTCAGCCAAGGTATCTGCTGGTTTTCTCACCACCCCAGCGTAGTATCTGACTGGTTTTCTCATCACCCCAGCCTGGGTATCTTTCCAAATCAATCCATCATCTCATATCCAACTCATCAGTACCTATATACATAGCTCCCAAGTTCACCGGCTGGAGTCTGTCCCGTAACCAATTTCACCGCTGGTCAAACGTTCGACGACTACAGATTTACTAAGGATCCAAAGCTCATCCGGTGCGGCTGCCCACCTACACCCGCGTCTAATGCCCATCGGGCGATCATATATCTCTAGTGTCCGGTGATCACACAAGGAAAATCATGATTATCTTATTACATGCTCAGTGTCGTTTAAATCCCAAAGATTCCTCGAGTCATGCAACAATCCTAACATTTCAAAATATGCAAATATAGAGATATATAATCATAATGCATAAAACAAATCGGATGTGCAATTTAAAGCATTTCATTTGAAGAACATTTTCAATAAAGCAGTTTTGGTTCTAAGAAATGCCTAATACAAGGCACGAAGGAGAAGGGAGGCCACTTACCGTTGAATGCTCTGATTCCTCTTTGATGGTTGAGTCGCTAGTCCGCTTTTTCAAGGCTTTGACGCTTTTGATCGCTGCCTCCAAATTCTCTTTCTTCTTTTGCTGCTATCTTCTTCGAGATGGAATGCCAACGCCATGAAAGAGTTTAAGGGAAGTTAGGTTAACTTTGGAATTAAGAAGGATTTAAACTCTAAGAAATCCTAACTAAATTTGGTCGATCCTGATTCTGCTAATCCGACTTGATTAATCAGGGTTTGATAAAACCCTAATCTAAATGGCAATCTAAAATTGACTCTTGTAGAAAGTCAATTATTCTATTATCATCATTTATTTTATCCGACTTTTATCTAATTTTCCCCTATAATTCATATCAATTATAAACACTTAATTAAATATTATTATATGTTTATATAATTTCTTTATCGTATTATTAGTTATTGTTAAGCTCCCCATAATTTATTATTTATTTTAATTATTTAAATATATTATTTTATTACATTAATGGCTTAATTGTTAAACAAATATATTTCTCGCGTCGGGTTAGGACCGAGTATGGTTGGTCTATCTGGGCATGTGCCTAGGCATGGCCTAGCATGCACGTGCAGTGCTAGGCATTGTCTATGCATTTTGCCAAGCATTAGGGGACCCGAGTCAACTCGCCGAGTTAACTAGGCAGACAATAATCCTTATCGTAAACAGTGCCTACTCTCATGATAGGCGACCCAGGTGGGTCCCATCAACCCAAGCGAGGGTTTTGACCTTCATGTGGGCTCATGGGCCACCAAAACGTGGATATCATAGGTGGTGGGACCCACACACCCAAAATGTACATATTGCGAGAGCCATTGGATTGCGTGGTCTATGTAGGCCACAATTTCCACAGTTAAGTTCGCCAAACAGGGTAGGCCCATAGACCACACATCAATCACGATGGTGATCTAAAAGTGCTCCACTACTTGATGGATGGTCCATTACTTGATGGACCGCATATCAAAATCGGCCAAGATGATGATTTCTGGCCGTTGAGTTGGTGGTTGGTTGTTGATACACAAAAATCAACTTTATTTGGGGTCAATTCTAACCATTGGATCGAGGTCATTTGCATGGACTGATTTTAACCATGGGATTTAATGAACACCATGATCAAAATCAAGAAGACCACTAATCGTTATTTAAGTCCAAGAAAACAATAACCATTATTAATATCTAATATTTTCATAACTAACAACTAACATTAATTTATTATTATAAAACATTGATTGACATTATTTTATTCTTTAAAGCAACTAATCCTTTGTTTTATTATATATATATTTGTAACTTCATTACATATTTTCCATATGGGGCCGCCCTTGTTTTGGCCCCACGCATGACATGTTAAAAGGGTGGGTCCCACAACTACCAAATGGACCCACAAACACCGTACCCCATACACACCTCTATTAGGTGGGATCTACCAAAACAGCAAGTCC
This sequence comes from Euptelea pleiosperma, assembly GCA_035048495.1. Taxonomy (NCBI): domain Eukaryota; kingdom Viridiplantae; phylum Streptophyta; class Magnoliopsida; order Ranunculales; family Eupteleaceae; genus Euptelea; species Euptelea pleiosperma. Next base: position 6,375,668 of record CM068549.1, read on the forward strand.
CGTGGCACGTTCGTGGAGGATACTTATCACATGGATGTTGGACCAATTCCTAGGTGAACTTAGGAACCACAATCAGCTTGGTTGATGCCCTTCATCAACCGCTGGATCGAAGATCACCCTAGAGGGTTAATCTTAATGGTGAGGATTGGACAGCAATGGGAGTGCATGTGTGACGGCTTGATGGGATTGGTAGGGAATCAAATGAGGTTGTGAGATGGTAAGGCATGATGGAGTGGGCTGGCAGTGAAGCTGCATGGGTTAGTAATAGGGCTGCATGGACATTAGGCCATAACCTAGATGAACCTACGAACCTATAATCGCCATGGTTGGGGACATCCAACCGTTGTATTGAAGACACTTCGTGTGTTGAATCTGAATGGTGGGAAATTGTGCAGCAACGGGAGCATGGTCATGTTAGATGGAGTGTTAAAGAAGATGGTCGGTAAGCAAAGGACGGAGTGAACTTGCATTGTTGGTTAGCGTGGGTTGCATGGCAGCTGGCTGTTCAAGGGGATGGTTGGATGCATGGAGGAGGTGAGAAGGTTGTGGGAAGCCTAGGACAAGTATGAGGCTTCAACAGTGCCATGTGGTGGAAGGTGGGTCGAACTCGTGTGAATGCATGGGTGTAAATCACCTCAACCCAACTATAACATGCATGGGACGTGAGTTTCTGCTAGTGTCTCCACCACTCCAAAGTAGCCACATGCATGAAGGAAAGATGGAGATGGCAGCAAGCCCACAACACTTGGTGTAATATCATGCACTAGGTTGGATTGCATGCGAGATCACGGTTTCAATCGTCGACGCAAGATGATCAAGGATGACAGCTGGACTTAATAGTGTCCATGACGTGATACACACGATACGAGTTAAGGAGTCGACTTGTCATGGGTGTTGACATGTCGTAGCTGGAATGAATTCCATCTCATGGATTGGTTTAAACCGTGGATTTCGAGCATTACATGGAAGAAGTAGCACACTAGACACATGATTGTTTGCCCCATTTTCCTTATAAAAAAACTTATCATTATTATATTTTTATCATGAAAATACATATATAAATACATATTAGTATATATATATATATATTTTTTTCCTTCTTCAAATTTCAACGGAGCCTGCAACTAAGCTGTATACCAGCAAACAAGGCGTCCTTTCCCCACGCTTAACTCGGCCAAACAAGGTTCGGAAAGCCTCCTAAAGGATCCAATCAACTCTCTACACTCTCCTCTTTCTAGTCTACCCATTTTGTTTGGATTTAATGGGCGTTAAGGCCCTAATTTTTCACCACAATAACACCTAGTTGTGTGGACTGTTACAGCACCTTCTTGATGGCCATTAATGGCCCTCAAAGCCACCCAAAACCCTCAATGAAATCTCATTTTATCCTTATCAATTGGATCCCAAAAATGACCCTGTTACATGCCTCTAAATTAGTCGGAACGCGGACTGATTTAAGTAAAAAAGAAAAAAAACGTCCTTTAATGGACTGAGTTTGCAGCAGAAAAACACCCCCAAAATTATCCAAAAATCCACTCTTATTTTCATAATAATTTTGCTTATAGCAGTCTTTGTTTTATACAAAACCCCTCAAACAATCTCTACTTCCTCAATCTAAATCCTAGATTTTTAAACTAAACTTAATAGCTATAATAAAAACAGAATTAACACAAGAATAAAGAGATGAAGAAAGAATGATGGATCACCTACCTCTCGCCAAAATCCCGCAACAATTTGAAGCCGATGGAATCCACTAATAGATATCTAAACTTGGGCCTTCAAATATCAAGAACCCCCTTCAAATCTCCTCCCACGGTTGTTGTTTTGTTAACAATTGAAAGTGGGTTGGTTTAATGAACAAAAGGGCACCATTGGAATTTCCCATGCCAAGAGACATGTGTCACATGACTGTAACACCCTAAAGTTATGTGGTGAATATACCTCCATGTGTCACCACCTGGTAGATTTCTTGATGGGCAAGTTTATATGGTGACAATAAGGTGGAGCCGGTTGCATAGCATTATTTTGCATCCAACGACACCAGTTCATTGTGGGCCCAAATTGCCCAATTGAGCTAGAGAACTCCGATTCTTATGATCTCACAGTGTAAATTGAGTATTTCGACGAGCTCTATCTAATGGTACAGTCCGATTTGTCTAAAAACGCATGATTTCCATCTTGATTTAGAGATCTCTTTACGTATGTCTCGAGAAAGTTTGAAAGCTCCATTGATATAACGAAAGTGACTCACCGAGAATGGCCATGGGTACCAGGGTTATTATAACTCCCCCATTTTATCTTCATTCCCTAATGGCATGATGGTAAATATTGAAAAGAGCAAGTCTTGTCTTTTCACCAAATTTGGGACACATTTGTCATTTGTCTAAAAGAATTGCTCGACACGTGACGGCATCTTATGGTGCGACTCGGCACATGTCAAAATATAGGGTGTGGTAGGCGGGGATGGGTGAGACGCCATCATTGCATCGTTGTGCTATATGGAGGGAACATAAACTTATGACGCACCCGATATCATATCGTTCATGAAATGTGGGAGCGACTCTCAAAATTCGAGTGTATGGATACGAAGAGTGTTCTTCCCTCTACTTATAGATGGGCTCCGATGTAGTACAGGCACCAAAATCAAGTGAGATTATGATGTTGGGGTGGATTTGGCACTTGATATAAGGTTACGGAAGCTCGAAGAGAATACGTAAAGAAACATAACTCTCCAAAAACTAGGAAAGTGCCATCACGAGTCTTTAGATGGACTTTTACCATCAATGACCTCTCTGGGTTATGAAATGTAACTGAAACCCGATGGAAAAGTGACTGGTAACGGGTCTGGAATCCTAATAAAGAACCCGAACACCTATTAAAGGACCCAAAAGGTCGACCCGGAAATCAGGGTCGCTACAAGAATAGTGAGTCATCTTGTGACTCAGAATTGTTTTATAACCCTCTGAATTGATTAAAGGCTCGGAAGCTCACTGGGTTAGGTCTCCATAATTATTCTCACAGGATCTCCAGAATTTCTAAACTTAGGATGACTCTGATATTGATAGTGTACAATTGTGCCGAATATGAGTTTTTCTGAGTTTTCAAACCTGCTGTAGTCACGCTTGACTTGACTCAAAGCTAACCTTAAACAAAAATTGACATCCTCAATACTGACTTAACGGAGGTTTTCAGCTAATCAAAGTCAGGGTATTTGACACATTTTTGAAATTCTAGAAAACTTTTGGTGAACATCGGAAATCACCCAAAAAACAAGAACTTTTTTTTTTTAATCAAAATGAAGACATGAGTTTTGGTAAATACCCACCCCCAACCAAAATATAGCACCGTCCTCGGTGCTCATGACCGGGACATAAAATGATAACAAATCAGTGATGATGATGCAAAGATTCAGGAAGGATGTTACCAAGTAGGTAGAAATTCGACAGTATGTGGTACCTGATGATCGGAAGAATGAATGTACCTGCATTCCAGAGATATAACAGTAATAACAAAATGCATGAGACTCATGTACTCTAGGAATATCGGAATTGCCTTTCCGAAAGCGCTAAGTTTTACGTCTTCAGCTAGACATGATGGGGGTATATCAAGTACCCCCAACCAGGTTAAAACTCATGGAGACTGAGTGAATCTGCAGTCTTCCTGACACCTAAGGTGGAAGGGAAACAACTATCCTATCCCTTGTCTAGGTATACCTGTGTAGAACAGGTCTTTCTCAGTGTAGACTGAGAGAAGGGCATGGAGCAGACCGGCAAAAGTACGGAGTTGATCTGGGAGGGATCGAAGCTTCTCAGTAAAGATTGAGAGGAGAGTAGGAGTGGTGTCTCTGAGCAGACCCTCAAAAACATTTAGTTCAGCGGGGAGGGATAGAAGCTTCTCAGTAAAGACTGAGAGGGGAGTAGTAGTGGGTTCTCTGACCGTGGTTAGCAGAGCCGCAAACTCATTGAGTTTTGTGATATTCGCTCAAAAGTGCTTATTTTAAGCTATTATCCTTATAGCGATGTCGCATTCTCCTCCGTAAAACTTGTCTTTTTGTCGACTTTTCCATATAAGAGTTTCTTCCATTGCGTAGAACGCATTCTTTAGACGAAAATCGACTATTTGCATGAAATATACGCATTTCGGATAGTCTAGTATCAAGGTGTTTTAGTTGAATCTCATTACGCGCTTTTTCACTTGTAGGAGACCCTATCGGGCGATTCTCGAGGACTGGCGGGCCCACGATCAACCACAGAAGACTTCTATCAAAGCTTAAAGAGCCAACAGGCTAGGATAAAAAGATAGAAGACATATACGGGCAAAGCTAGAGGATCGTAGAGTCGGAACAAGGACTAAGAGAGAGAATAGCTGGAGACCAAGAGAATGACTTAGGTGTTAAAGGCCACACCAATTGACATCAAAGGATAAGTTTGACTTATTGGTGGAGTAGACGAGAGAGAATAAAGAAGACCAGGGTTCAAGACCCTCCAATGCTTTTATTTTTATATTTTTCTCTCACCTCTCTCCTATTTCTCTCTTTATCTATCTATCTTGGCCCATGACATAGGCCCATGACCTAAGCCCATGACCTAAGCCCATGACCCATGCCCATACCCATGACCCATGCCCATGCCCATGACCCATACCCATGACCCATGCCCATGCCCATGCCCATGACCATGACCCATGCCCATGCTCATTTGCAACAAGAAGAGAGTGATTCTTCTCTCCCCATATCTCTCTATCCTAGTCACTCTCTCTCTCATCTAACTAACCCATTCCCAACCGTTGGATCTCTCTAAATCCAACGGTCATCATTTTTACAACAAGCAAAAAAGAAAAAAAAAAGTCTATAAGAGATTTATTCTCTCTCTTTCTTGGGTTGGTTCCCTCCCCCTTCACTTCTCTAACCTCCTCTTATCTTACCTCTTCTCAAACTCCTCTCACGGTTCTCCATTGCACGCGCAGCTTACAGGATCTGCAACATTCTCTAGCAAACGGTCCACCATTCTTCTTCTCTTACCATAACAGCAACATCTACCTTGATCCATAGGTTTTTCCACCTCACCCATCATCACACAACATCCACACCCTTCATGCCTAATGTTTCAACACCCACAAGTCCATGAACCAGATCTGGTTCGATAGAGATACCACCCACGGCTGCCATTAAACCTGCAACTTTTTAGTTGCTGGTTTGCCGCCTTGCTCATCCACTAACTAAGGTAAGCTGTCCACCTTTCCCTCCTTTTTCTTCCCCATCTACTCTAGCCAGTCCATCTTCTCTCCCCACCTGTTGCACCCCTCAAACAGCACCGTGTTTGCCATAAGCCGGTGCATTCCTCAAGCAAGTGCAGCAACGTCCTCTCCCTTGAGGACCAGCAACTACACCTTTCTCTCAAAAGAGATCCCACGATCTCTTCTCTCACGGTTCTCTGCTGGTTCTCCTTCTCTTGGGAGCACCCTTCTTGACCACCTTCTTCTCCTTCTCCTTCTTCTTCTTCTTCATCTTCTCCGGCAGTCTTGCTCTTCTTCTCCTCACGTCTCACCCCATCTCTCTTTCTTTTCTTCTCTATTTCCACTCCTTTCTCTGCTGGCAACTATCCTCCATGGCAGACCACCACCAAGTGTCCACGATACAGCATCTTCCCCTTCTTCTTTGGTGTTGATTGACGCTTGCAGATCTGCCCTCCACTTTTCGTCGGACTGGAGTGCACCGCCTCTCTCCCTGGCTGTGCTCACGATCCTCTTCAACCAGCAACTCTCCGGTCTGCTACCTTCTAAAGCCGCGACGTGCAACATCCTCAGCACAGGCGATAACCAGTGCACTCACTGCCTCCTTCCTCCGGCGGACTGGTTCACCTTCACCAGTCCACCTCCTTCTCCGCCTTCATCTTCTTCTTCTCCGCCATCGCCTGTACACCTCACCACACCATAATCATCTTCTCCGTCATCTTCTCTTTCTTTCTCCTTTCTTGTTGTGATCACCGGAGTTGCAGACTTGCAACTCCGAGAAACTCCATTACAACCACCCCCAAATCCGGCCAGAACCTACAACAGACCACCGTTGGAGGCACCACAACGTGTTCCTCCACACTCCTGCCATTCCAAACGGCATTGCAACAACAACTTCATCGCAACCCTGCTACATCGTTCATGGCAGACCGGCAATCCCTTACAGCTCCAAGCCGTTAGAAGCCACGCACCAGTCTCCATTGTTGCTAGTTTTCCACCACCAACAACAGCCACCAGCACAGTCACGGTCCTGCAGCCAAGCAACTCCACTCTCTCTCAACTTTCACTCACAACCACTCACTAGTTCGGGCTCCATTAAAATCGGTGAATGCTGTTGCTACTCCTCCATTCAACAACAGCATCAACGCCTCCATCCTTGCTGACCACATGGTGCTCTCCACGGTTTGCTTCACCATGAACAACTGCTGCTCTAGCTAGAATCACCTCCTTGCCGACTCGCAACACATGCTACACCATCACAACAGTGACCATTCTCCTCTCCTAGCCAAACACGGTCTGCAAGAATCTACTGGGCTCCCCTTAATCTCCTCCTGCCACCACCTGCTGGTACAATTCCAGCAGCGTGCATCTGCAGGTCTGCAAGATTCAACGTCCAGATCTCCACTTAGGATCTCTCCTACAGTCCGGATCTAAAAGACGCTGGACCCCACATTTTCTCCTTCTGGTAGCAGATCTGCAACCAGCATCCTGCAACTCCTCTCTCTACAATAACGTCAACAGCCAACACCACATTCATAGGGAGCAACCCATTGCTCCTTCGTACCAATGGTCGAAGCATCTCACGGCCAATCCCTTGGCCATGACCTCCTCTATTAGGTAAGTCCAAAGGTAAAAATTTCTTTCCTCTTCTCTTTCTCTCTCTTCCCTCTCTAATTCTCACTTTCTCTCTCTAAGTATCATTTTCTCTCTCTAAAATGCTTTCTAGAATAGTTTCCTTTTAATTGAGTCAATTTTGTAAGCACTTTAATTATTTAATTAAATTAAATTGATATTTCTCTTTTCCGTATTGTTTGAATTCTCCTTTATTTATGTTAATTAGTTTTTAATATTCTCTCCAAAAAGATTGTTTTAAAATCACTTCCATCATTCTCACCCTTTCATCATTTTTAGCAAAATTTCCGTTAATTTGTTCTTTATTTGCCCTAACCCCGAGTGAGGACGATATCCGACACGTACCACTGTGCAAATCTGCATTTTTGCAGATTAAGTGAACCAAATCGGAGAAATTACAAATATTGTTGAACTTTAGGGTTTCCGTAACCAACGACGCGGAAAAACCTTAATTTCAAATGGCGCCGTTGCCGCTCGGTTGATGGGATTGCAAAAAGACGAACAGAAATTCAAAAAGCTGCTTAATCTTCAAGATCCGATCCATATCGGAAACTTTTAATTTTATTTTTCACATTTTTCACTTATTATTTTAATGCCTCGGATGGCTGAGTGCAAAGTTGTAATAACTTAGGACCTTATTTTCTCTCCTTTTAGAATAACTGCTAGATAATTAACTAATTAAAAAAAATACCAAAAATATTAGGGTCAGATTTCAATTCTGCCATTTCTAGTTAGATCACCATTGGTTATTTGATTCAAATTGGAAGATTTCCAACTCTGGGTAATTCAAAAGTAGATATTTTCGAACCCTAATTCGGGAATAGCTAAAGTTGAATTTTAAACCATAATTGGAACTAATTCACAATATTGGCCCTAAATCATTGAGTGTTTCTTGAAACCCCAAAGGCGGTATATCTTCCAATTACATACCATAGACCATTGTGGACTAACGTGATTGCGGATTGCGTTTACCAAGTGAGTAGGGAGCAAAAGCTCAAAGAGGTGGAGTCGGGCCCAAGCCCATTTGGATACCCCTCCCTATCTAATGGAGGAGACCCTGTGCGTAGCCAACGGGCAGGTAAGTTTCTACACCTCGCCTTGAGTGTGATCTTGATCATTGTGCAAAATACTGTGCCGATTGTCTATTTGCTTTTGCAAAAATTATCGAAATTGCTTGGTTTGGCCGTAATAAAATACATTAAAGAGCAAACCCAGCTCTAACTTGAAACTGGTGGGATTTCATCACTCACCTCGTCATTCCAGCTTTTGTGCAACCACATCCAAGAATTAAAATCAATCAAGAATAGAGCCCACTTAGATCGGTGTTCGAGGAAAACTCCACATAAAGCGACCCCTTCAAAGATCAAGTCGATTAAGTCCATGAGTGCGGGTCCCTGTTATCTAACACACCCATAGGTCCCTACTACTCAAGTATACCGAGCTCGTAAGTGGCTTCCTTGATTGTCTGTTGGATTAGCTTAGTGTCGGATTAGGAACATGAACCAACCCTAGCTCCTCTTCTGGGAAAACTCATCTTCACGCTTGATAAATCCGGTTAGTCTGGGGCGTACTTAAGTCAGCCGATGTGCCGCACGTCTATCTAGGCTTCGGATTATCTTGCAGTCAACTTGAGTTAGTACTAGCGGATTTGCTTTGAAGAGTGTATCCTAGTGAGAACCTAAAGAGTGAAAAGTTAGTCCGGCGGGTAATAGAAGATAAACCAGTGGTCTGCACACTGTCATAATCTACACTATCCCTATACTAAACAAGATAATCATAATACTATCCTGATTATTTAGAAATAGGATTATCTGTTGCTCTGTGTGCATCATCTAAGCTCATTCGGTTTCGTAGTCCTCATATTTTTTATCGACTCTAGGGCTTGTTTTTACAAGCATATGCTCGTTTGGATTTGATCCAACCCGAGACTGATTCGATCTGAGAGTCAGTCTACCGCACCGCTCTCTTCCACCTAATCTATCTCCCTACTCTGAGAGACTCACATCACTCTGATGGATGTTGAACGGCCTCTATTCGAGACCTACCACAATTTCTTTGAAGATCTAGGAGATAACTCTGAGCACTGGTATACCAATCCTGAGTGTCGTCATGACACTCCAGTCTCACAGAGTTCGATGGGACATGAAGCACAGGGAGATCCAGTGCTAAAATCCCTACTTAAGGATTTGAGAAACTCAGTTTCCGCCCTTGATGTTGCGGTCCAGAAGCCTGTTTATCACTCTAAATCTGTGGGATATTTCCCTCATGTCCAGGAAGAGGTCTGTAATTTTAGTACATTTGAACCTTTGCTACAGACCTCCTACAATAACATGTATTATCTGGACAATGGAAGTCAAAATACCTTTGAATGGGAACAACAGTCTTTTCCCCAGCAAAATCTACAACAGGATATGTATCATTCTGAGTTTCACCAACCTTCTGGACAATATGATGGGTAGTACTCTCAGTTGCAGTACCAGCCAGATCCACAGACTGAATATTTTGGTCAACAGTGGACCCCGCAAGATTTTCAAAGTTCGCAGATAGTCCCAGAGTCACTTCCATCATATAACTTTCATACTCAGTCGGACTACATTCCAGAGTTGGCACCTCAGCTTCCCTTAGCTGAACCGCCACAATCTGCTACTAAACCTACTCTAGAAGAACTCCTCTCACAATACATCATCCAACAACAGCACTCCATGGAGAGCTTGGAACACCGTCTAGGTGAGTTAGAATCTGAGAGAGAGGAAGTCAACTTCACTAGCCAACCTATGGCTTATTAGTATGAGAAAATGGAGATAAAAGTATTGGTAGAGGGTCTGGAACCCTGGTCTTCACTGTGACCATCCTCACGCTTCTCCAGTAGAGTAGACTATCATTCCTTGCTGACTCATGTGGCTTTAAATGCTTTGGTCCATCTCTTGGTCATTGGCTCTCCTATTCTCTTCGTTCTTTGGGCCGGCTTTTTGGTCATCTTATTCAGCCCATAGTTGGCCCATATCTTCTAGTCATAGCATGTGGGCTCGCAAGTCTCGAGAATTATCCCATCGGGGTTTCCTGCGACAGAAGAAGCGCGTAATGAGACTTTATCAGAACGACTCAATGTCTAGACTTCCAAAAATGTGTTTAATGCATGCAAATATACCATTTCGTCCAGAAAAGTGTGTTCTACGCAACAAAAGAGACTCTTACGTAGAAAAGTAGATAAATAGATCATTTTAACGTAGGAGAGTATGAAAATGCTTAGAAGATAACTGTGGAAAATACACACTTTTAAGCGAATATCAGTCTTCTCCTTGCAGGTTCTCTCTCCTTCAGCAGGCCGCACCACCAATCCTAGCCGGAGTTGCAGACCTGCAACTCCGGACAAAAACTAGCTTAAACGGTGGCTGCAAGCCACTGCCTCTTCAAAACTCTTTTCACCTCTCTCTGCCTTTCTCTCTCTCAGAAAAGAAAAGAAAAAAAAAAAGAAAAGAAGGAGAACGAGAGAGGAAGCTGTGAGCTTCCTGGACTGGTGCACCTTCACCGCCCCCACCTGCAACTTCCGGCCACCTCGTCTTCTTCATCTCCGGCGAAGCTTGCAACCCACCATCCACCCCTTAGCTCTACCTTTGTCCTTGCTACCTTCAAACGTTGCTGTTAGTGCAACATTGTAGGCGGCACCACCTGTGCGCCTCTCTCCTTTCTCCCATTCACGTCCTCCTTTCATTGCTCCATTTTCAACGCCTGCAACATCCTTGCTGCAACACCTTAGGTGTTTGCAACCAGAACTCCACAGACCTCCATCTCCAGTACCGCCCTTCACGTCATTGATCTCCACAAATGCTGCACGTCCTCCCCACAACCAGCCGTTCTCTCTCCCTCCATCTCCATTGACGCCTCACCTTGAGCTCTCGGATGGCCAGACTGTAAGTATTCCATGGTGTGCAAAGAAGAGACTTGCAAGTCCAGCAACCTGCAACCCCATGACGCTACACACCAGCAACAACCACCAGCACCTTCAACGAAGTTCATCTTTTCCACACTGCGACCCCATGATCTGCTCCTTGTCCAGACTTTAGGGTGAGGATCTCACCTTTCGTGTGTGGATGCCTTCTCTTTCACTAAGCCCGCAAGCCTCATCCTTCTTGCGTCGATCTACATGCCGTACAAGCACCTGCAAGTGCAATGTCCAGCAAGCCACTCCTTGGCCATGGGCTACCTCTCATCATGGACCATTAACATGGCCAAACCCCACTAGTATCACATAACCCACCATCACATGCTCTCTTATTGGCCGAACCTCCAACTCTTCGAGCCGATCCAGGTAAGTCCAAGGCGAATCCTCTATTCTCTCTCTAGATAGGTTTCTCTATCCTTCTCTAGTTCTCTCTAAATCTCTTTCTCTTTCTATTTCTTCATCTCTCTCTATTTCATCACTTTCTCTCTCTAGAACATCTATCTCTCTCTAGATTTCTCTACTTTCTCTCTCTTCTTCTTCTCTCTCTCTCCAATTTAGTTTTACTGCTTTCTAGATTAATTGTTTCATGTTTGAGTTGTAAGTTACATTTGAATTCATGAAATAAAGTTTATTTTGATTCAAGATCGATAAATTCCTATTATTTTATGTTCCTTATTGCGCTAATCCAACTAATCCCGAGTGCAGATACGACTCCGACACTTCCCACTGTGCAAAGAATTGTTTAAATCTTGCAGGATAATCGGATAATTTACAAATGTGTTGAGATTAGGGTTTCCGTAACCCACGACGCAGAAAAACCCTACTTTCAATGAGGCACCAGTTAGAGGGTATGCGGGTTATTTTCTTGATCGCGAATCTTGAAGTTGATGAGTATTGAGATGGGCAACCAGCAAGGTCTAACTGATCATGTGTTGCAAGGTGCTGAAAGAGAGTTGCCCGTATCGATCGGAGTGGTGAGGTTCTACAAATCCGTAGTGAAATTTCTCAAAATCTCAGCGACTGTTACTTCTCTTATCTGCAATACTTACCTTCCAGTGAAGAGAATGGAAGCAAGGAGAGGTCGTCTAGACGCTTGATGGGAGGCACTAGGCGATTGAAGGTGGAGATCCTCAAGGGAGAGATGGCTACAACGATAGCTCTCAAAAAGGGACGAACAGTGTATTGAGAAATGCAACTCTAAGGTGTTTACATACGTTGAGTTCCCTACGGTGTTTAGGGTTGCAATGGGTTGTGGAAACCTAATTCCACGTGTTTGAAACAGGAGGGAAAGGGAAAATAAACTAATAAGGGGTTTCTAATCTTATTTGAAGAGTTGGGTTACACGGTGATGTGAAGGTGAAAGTCGATTGAATTAAAAGAAAAAGTTAGCTTATGGTTTTGATTGGGTGTTTGTCAAAACAAAAAAAAAAGGTTTAGGCTTGGACGGTTGACGTGGTTGGTGTGTTTCATCCAACACAAAAGAGTAATATAAAATATATAGAGGTACATAATAATTAATATGTTCAACCTATAGTGTCATTAATTGATATGTGTCATAGTATAATAATTAATAGCACTAATACATATAATGATGTTTATAGGGCTATACGATAAATTACGTATACACACGCATACGCATTAAGCACGATACACACACACTTAATATCCAAAGTATAGTAAGAATTCATGTAAGCTATTAAAATTTATGCTAATCATATTTAAATATTAATTATTACATAATGGACCCAAGACGATTCGAGAAATATCATGTGCCGCACTATGCGCGCTCATGTGCGCCCGTACGGATAGGCCCTAAAAGTTCAAATTCCACAGAATTGAACGAGATTAAAGATAGTTGTTCTAACAATTAGCATAAGACATTAAAAGCAGAAAAATGCATGAAAAAAATATAGGAAAAAAAACAAATTTGACTAACCTACCCTTCTAAAGTTTTTTTTTTTTTCAGGGTTTTACAACCTAACCCCCTTAAAGAGAATTTCGTCCTCGAAATTGGATGCATACCTCAGTGAAAAGATCCGGATATTTTGCACGCATCTCAGACTCTAGTTCCCAGGTCGCCTCCTCAAGACTGTGATGTTGCCATAACACCTTGACCAAGCGGATAGTCTTTGTGCGTAGCACCTGTTCCTTTGTGTCCAAGATTTGCGATGGCCGCTCCTCGTACGCTGCATCGTCTCTGAGCTGTAAGTCCTGCCAGTTGATGACGTGTGTCGAGTCTGGCTCGTATTTTCGAAGCATAGATACGTGAAAGACGTTGTGTACTCTGGATAGCTCTGGCGGTAGTGCTAGCTGGTATGCAACCTCTCCAACTTTGCCAAGGATCGCGAATGGTCCGATGTAACGCGGTGCCAATTTGCCCTTCTTGTCGAACCGAATCACTCCCTTCCGTGGCGTCACTCGTAGGAACACGTGGTCCGTGTCTTGAAACTCCAATGGTCGTCTACAATGGTCAGCGTAGCTCTTCTGTCGGCTCTGAGCTGTAAGAAGCCGGTCGCGAATGATCTTCACCCTCTCGGTGGTCTCTTGAACTAACTTTGGTCCCGATATCGTACGCTCTTCGGCCTCTGCCCAACAGATAGGTGATCTACAGGGTCTACCATAGAGTGCCTCGTATGGTACCATCTAGATACTAGCTTGATAACTGTTGTTGTATGCGAATTCTGATAATGGTAAATGTTCGCTCCAACTCCCCTGGAAATCCAATGCGCAAGCTCTCAACATGTCTTCTAAGATTTGGATAGTGCGTTCTGATTGTCCATCCGTCTGTGGATGAAAGGCTGTACTGAACTTTAGTTGCATTCCCAAGGCTTCTTGTAAGCTGCTCCAGAAACGTGAAGTGAATTTTGAGTCACGATCAGATACGATCGAGAGTGGGATGCCGTGTAGTCGTATGATCTCTCTGATGTAAAGTTTTGTAAGTGTCGGCATAGAGTCTGTAGTCTTCACTACGATGAAGTGTGCAGATTTTGTCAATCTATCCACGATTACCCAAACTGCATCTTGTCCTCGTTGGGTCTTCGGTAGTCCTGTCACGAAGTCCATCGTGATGTGGTCCCACTTCCATTCTGATACTGGTAAGGGTTGTAACAACCCTGCTGGCCGCTTGTGTTCTGCCTTCACCTGCTGACAAGTGAGACATCTCGAAACAAAACTAGCAATGTCCCGCTTCATCCCTCTCCACCAAAACTAGCGTCGTAAGTCGTGGTACATCTTCGTGCCTCCTGGATGGATAGTGAGTCTCGAACGGTGTGCCTCTAAAAGTATGTCCTCCCGTAGCGTCACATCAACTGGTACGCAAAGTCTCCCTAGATATCGTAAGCTACCGTCTGTCTGTGTGGTCCAGCCTTCTGGTCCCTCACCGTTAGTGATCTCTGCTCGCAAGGTCTCAAGTTCCTGGTCTTCCTTCTGTGCCTCAATAATTCTCTGGGTGAAAGTCGATTGGGCTACTAAATTGCATAAGACTGCTCGAGTCTCGTGTCTCTGAACTCCAAGGTCGTACTCCTCGACCATGTCTAGCAACTGCCATCTACGCAAGGCCAAAGCCGCTACCATTCCCCGAGATTTTCTGCTCAAGGCGTCTACCACGACATTCGCCTTCCCAGGGTGGTAATGTAGAGTGAACTCATAATCCTTGAGAAACTCCATCCATCTCCTCTGCCTAAGGTTCAACTCTTTCTGAGTGAAAATGTACTTCAAACTCTTATGGTCAGAGTATATCTCAAACTTCTCCCCGTATAGGTAGTGCCGCCAAATCTTCAATGCAAAAACAATCGCTGCAAGCTCTAGGTCATGAGTCGGGTAATTCTACTCATGAATCTTCAACTGCCTAGAAGCATAAGCCACAACCTTGCCCTGTTGCATAAGTACACATCCAAGACCTCTCAACGAAGCATCACTGTAGATGGTGTATCCCACATCGTTCGTCGGAATGATCAATATCGGTGTCGTAGTCAATCTCTTCTTGAGTTCCTGGAATGATGCTTCACATGCGTCGGTCCAAATAAACTTCTCACCCTTGCGTGTAAGCTTTGTCATCGGTGCCGCTAGTCGTGAGAAATCCTCGACGAAGCGTTTGTAGTAACCTGCTAGTCCTAGGAAGCTGCGTATCTCTGTAACGCTCTTCGATCTCCCCCAGTTCCTAACTGTCTCGATCTTCACTGGGTCCACAGAAATTCCATCTCTCGAGATGACATGGCCCAGAAACTGTACTTCTGCCAGCCAAAATGCACATTTATCCCTTTTGGCGTACAATTGATTCTCCCTCAAAGTCTATAGCACTATCTTCAAATGCTGTTCGTGCTCTTCTCGGGTCTTGGAGTAGATCAAGATGTCATCAACAAACACTACGACAAACTGATCTAGATACGGTCGAAATACTTGATGCATCAAATCCATGAATGCTGCCGGTGCGTTTGTCAGTCCGAAAGGCATTACTAGAAATTCATAGTGTCCATATCGAGTCCGAAATGTTGTCTTCGCGATGTCCTCGTCCTTTACTCTCAGCTGGTGATATCCTGACCTCAAGTCAATCTTCGAGAAAAACTACGATCCTCGTGGCTGGTCAAATAAGTCGTCGATACACGGCAATGGGTACCGGTTCTTCACTGTTACTCTGTTCAACTGCCTGTAGTCTATGCATAGTCACAAAGTTCCATCCTTCTTCACAAATAACACAGGTGCACCCCATGGTGAAGTGCTAGGGCGTACAAACCCTCTATCCTGGAGCTCTTGTAGTTGAACCTTCAATTCTTTGAGCTCAAGCGGTGCCATCCGATATGGTGATATAAAGATCGGTGATGTGCCGGGGTGTATCTCAATAGCGAAGTCAATCTCTCTCTTCAGTGGTAGTCTCGGTAACTGATATTCGCTCAAAAGTGCTTATTTTAAGCCATTATCCTTATAGCGATGTCGCATTCTCCTCCGTAAAACTTGTCTTTTTGTTGACTTTTCCATATAAGAGTTTCTTCCATTGCGTAGAACGCATTCTTTAGACGAAAATCGACTATTTGCATGAAATATACGCATTTCGGATAGTCTAGTATCAAGGTATTTTAGTTGAATCTCATTATGCGCTTTTTCACTTATAGAAGACCCTATCAGGCGATTCTCGAGGACTCGCAGGCCCACGATCAACCACAGAAGACTTCTATCAAAGCTTAAAGAGCCAACAGGCTAGGATAAAAAGATAGAAGACATATACGGGCAAAGCTAGAGGATTGTAGAGCCGGAACAAGGACTAAGAGAGAGAATAGCTGGAGACCAAGAGAAGGACTTAGGTGTTAAAGGCCACACCAATTGACATCAAAGGATAAGTTTGACTTATTGGTGGAGCAGACGAGAGAGAATAAAGAAGACCAGGGTTCAAGACCCTCCAATGCTTTTATTTTTATATTTTTCTCTCACCTCTCTCCTATTTCTCTCTTTATCTATCTATCTTGGCCCATGACATAGGCCCATGACCTAAGTCCATGACCCATGACCCATGACCCATGCCCATACCCATGACCCATGCCCATAACCCATGCCCATGACCATGCCCATTTGCAACAAGAAGAGAGAATTGGTCTCACTTGACCGATTCTTCTCTCCCCATATCTCTCTATCCTAGTCACTCTCTCTCTCATCTAACTAACCCATTCCCAACCGTTGGATCTCTCTAGATCCAACGGTCATCATTTTTACAACAAGCAAAAAAGAAAAAAAAAAGTCTATAAGAGATTCATTCTCTCTCCTTCTTGGGTTGGTTCCCTCCCCCTTCTCTTCCTCTCTTTCTTCTCTCTTTCTTTCTCTTCTTCTTCACCCTTCTTCTCCGGCGAGCAACTCCGGCAAGCTCACCATTAACGCCTCCACCTCGAAGTGCAAAGCGTCAAACAACAACGTCTCCTTGCTGTCCATTCCATTCACCACAATCAAAGGCTACAATCCTCAATCCTATTGATTTCTATCCAATAGAAGTTGCACCATTTACCTCTTCAATGGTAAGCTTCTCTCTAATTCATCTCTCTAACCTTCCTACCTTCTTTCACTCTCTTCTTTCCCTCTCTACCTTTACATGCTTTCTAGGGTAATATTTTAATGGCTTTCTAGATTAATTTGATTTAATGTTATTTCCATTGTAAAGCATTTGAACAAGCATTGTAAGCATTTGTTTTTAGTTTAATGAACAAGTTTTAAATTCAAGTTTAAGTTGTTTTCATTTATTTTGTTTTTCATTCTCGTTTCTCTTATATTTTTTTTCATTCTAATAGTTTTAACAATAATCTCAAACATATTTTAAATCAACCTCCACCATTCTCACCCTTTCATTTATTCCAAGCATTTTCTGATTATTCTTATTTCTTATTGTGCTAACTAATCCCGAGTGCGGACGATATCCGACACGAGCCACTGTGCAAGTCTGCTTATTTGCAGATTAAGTGAACCAATTCGGAGAAATTACAAATATTGTTGAAATCAAGGGTTTCCGTAACCGACGACGCGGAAAAACCCTTATTTCAAATGGCGCCGTTGCCGCTCGGTTGACGGGATTGCAAAAAGACGAACAGGAATTCGGAAAGCTGCTTAATCTTCAAGATCCGATCCATATCGAAAACTTTCAATTTTATTTTTCAAATTTTTTACTTATTATTTTAATGCCTCGGACGGCCGAGTGCAAAGTTGTAATAATTTAGGGATTCATTTTCTCTCCTTTTAGAATAACTGCTAGATAATTAAATAATTAAAAAAAATAGCAAAAATATTAGGATCAGATTTCAATTCTGCCATTTCTAGTTAGATCACCATTGGTTATTTGATTCAAATTGGAAGATTTCCAACTCCGGGTAATTCAAAAGTAGATATTTTCGAATCCTAATTCGGGAATAACTAAAGTTGAATTTTAAACCCTAATTGGAACTAATTCACAATACTTGCCCTAAATCATTGCGTGTTTCTTGAAACTCCAAAGGCGGTATATCTTCCAATTACATACCATAGACCATTGTGGACTAATGTGATTGCGGATTGCGTTTACCAAGTGAGTAGGGAGCGAAAGCTCAAAGAGGTGGAGTCGGGCCCAAGCCCATTTGGATACCCCTCCCTATCTCACGGAGGAGACCCCGTGCGCAGCCAACGGGTAGGTAAGTTTCGACACCTCGCCTTCAGTGCGATCTTGCTCATTGTGCAAAATACTGTGCCGATTGTCTATTTGCTTTTGCAAAAATTATCGGAACTGCTTGGTTTGGTCGTAATAAAATACATTAAAGAGCAAACCCAGCTCTAACTTGAAACTGGTGGGATTTCATCACTCACCTCGTCATTCCAGCTTTTGTGCAACCACAGCCAAGAATTAAAATCAATCAAGAATAGAGCCCACTTAGATCGGTGTTCGAGGAAAACTCCACATAAAGCGACCCCTTCAAAGATCAAGTCGATTAAGTCTATGAGTGCGGGTCCGTGTTATCTAACACACCCATAGGTCCCTACTACTCAAGTATACCGAGCTCTTAAGTGGCCTCCTTGATTGTCTGTCGGATTAGCTAGTGTCGGATTAGGAACACGAACCAACCCTAGCTCCTCTTCTGAGAAAACTCATCTTCACGCTTGATAAATCCGGTTAGTCTGGGGCGTACTTAAGTCAGCCGATGTGCTGCACGTCTGTCTAGGCTTCGGATTATCTTGCAGTCAACTTGAGTTAGTACTAGCGGATTTGCTTTGAAGAGTGTATCCTGGTGAGAACCTAAAGAGTGAAAAGTTAGTCCGGCGGGTAATAGAAGATAAACCAGTGGTCCGCACACTGTCATAATCTACACTATCCCTATACTAAACAAGATAATTCATAATACTATCCTGATTGTTTAGAAATAGGATTATCTGTTGCTCTGTGTGCATCACCTAGGCTCATTCAGTTTCGTAGTCCTCATATTTTTTACCGACTCTAGGGCTTGCTTTTACAAGCATATGCTCGTTTGGATTTGATCCAACCCGAGACTAATTCGATCTGAGAGTCAGTCTACCGCACCGCTCTCTTCCACCTAATCTATCTCCCTACTCTGAGAGACTCACATCTCTCTGATGGATGTTGAACGGCCTCTATTCGAGACCTACCACAATTTCTTTGAAGATCTAGGAGATAACTCTGAGAACTGGTATACCAATCCTGAGTGTCGTCATGACACTCCAGTCTCACAGAGTTTGATGGGACATGAAGCACAGGGCGATCCAGTGCTAAAATCCCTACTTAAGGATTTGAGAAACTCAGTTTCCGCCCTTGATGTTGCGGTCCAGAAGCCTGTTTATCACTCCAAATCTATGGGATATTTCCCTCATGTCCAGGAAGAGGTCTGTAATTTTAGTACATTTGAACCTCCCTTACAGACCTCTTACAATAACACATATTATCCAGACAATGGAAGGGAACAACAGTCTTTTCTCCAACAGCAACTACAACAGGATATGTATCATTCCGGGTTTCACCAACCTTCTGGACAATATGATGGGCAGTACTCTCAGTTGCAGTACCAGCCAGAGCCACAAACTGAATATTTTGGTCAACAGTGGACCCCGCAGGATTTTCAAAGTCAACAGACAATCCCCGAGTCACTTCAATTCTATAACTTTCATACTCAGTCAGACTGCCTTCAAGAGTTGGCACCTCAGCTTCCTTTAGTTGAACAGCCACAGTCTGCTACTAAACTCAGTCTAGAAGAACTCCGCTCGCAATATATCATCCAACAACAGCACTCCATGGAGAGCTTGGAACACCGTCTAGGTGAGTTAGAATCTGAGAGAGAGGAAGTCAACTTCACTAGCCAACCTATGGCTTATTTAGAGGGGAATACCCTGGCCACAGTCAATAATGAGGAGTCGCACAGCTGGACCCAGTACCAGACTTTACAAGAGGAACTTGAGGTTGCTATGAACAAAGGATCGGACTACAATATTGATAAGCCAGAGTCTTCATCTTCGGTATCCTTCAAAGCACCGACTTCTGAACTTAGCTTAGAGGAATCATCTACCTCTGTTATTTCTATCTGGGACTCTGAAGAAGTTATTCATAACATTGAGCTGTGTCTTGACTATAGGATCCCAATTGGCCTAGACTTACCCATCCCCACCACCCTTGGATTGTGCAACAATCGTGATGAACCCATGTTTCCATCTATGGTGCCCTTACAGGCAGCTACTTCTGCACCGAGCACAGAGATACCCATATCCATCTCTATCTCTGATGATTCTACATCAGCACTGGATGTAGATATTCCTACCATTGAGCAATATCTAGAAAATGGAATTCCAGCTGCCCAGGACCTACCGTTCCCCACCGAGGATAAACACATTGAGTGTAGGGATTGGAACATCCCTCTCACATTAGGAAACCTCGAGGAAAAGGTCCACAGTTTTGAACCACCACCATACGTCGATGTTGTCAATAAACAGTGTGCCGTAGAGAATCTAATTCAGGACTCTCCTGAGGAAAAACTCTCCCAGTGTAAAGAACACTTTGCTCCTGACTTCATCTCAGAGTCAGACAATTATGCTATTACTGGTCTGCAGGAGTCTGCTCCATTCAAATACATTCCCGCTAAACTCAATGAGTTTGCGGCTATGCTAACCATGGCCAGAGAACCCACTACTGCTCTCATCTCAGTCTTTACTGAGAAGCTTCGTTCCCTCCCAGCTGAACTACATGTTTTTGTGGATTTGCAAAAAGCACTTACTATCCTTCTCTCAGTTTACACTAAGAAAGACCTGTTTTATACAGGTATACCTAGACAAGGGATAGGATAACAGTCGTTGTTCCACCTTAGAAGACTGCAGATTCACTCAGTCTCTTTGAGTTTTAACCTGGCTGGGGGTACTTGATATACCCCCATCATGTCTGGCTGAAGACATAAAACTTAGCGCTTTCGGAAAGGCAATTCCGGTATTCCTAGAGTACATGAGTCTCTATATTTGTTATTACTGTGATATTTCTGGACATACAGGTACATTTATTCTTCAGATCATTAGGTACCACACACTGTCGAGTTTATGCCGACTTGGTAATATCCTCCTTGAACCTTTGCATCATCATTACCAATTTTTCATCATCTTTTGTCCTGGTCATGAGCACCGAGGACGGTGCTATATTTTGGTTGGGGGTGGGTTTTTACCAAAACTCATGTTTTCATTTTGATAAAAAAAAATAATAAAAAAAAAAGAAAAAAGAAAAAAGAGAGAGAAACCTTGTATTTTTGGGTGTGATTTCATGTGATTTTCGAAAATACCCTGACTTGATGAGTAAAAAGTTTCCATAAAGTCTATTTATTGAAAATGATGTCTATTTTGAAGAAAAAACACTTATTAGCTCTTCATTCAGTTTGAAAGCAAACATTACTACAGTGGATTGAAAAATCTTTGAAAACTCAGATTCAGCAAAAAAAAAAAAAAAAAAAAAAAAAAATATTCACATATCAACGTCAGAATTATCCAAAGTTTAGATTTTTCAGAGATCCAAGAAGAACAAGTGTGGAGACCTAACCCAGTGAGCTTTTGAGCTTTTCATTATTTCTGAGGGTTTTAAATTATTCTGAGTCACAAGATGACTCACAATTCTTCAAGTCCCCTAATATTTCCATTGAGCGGTCTCATTAACCTTTGCTTTGGTCATGGAACTCAGAACGACATCAAATTTGGATTATTACATAAAGAACCTTCTCTATATCCATTCGAGACATCGAAGATGAAAGTATAAACCCTAGAAAATGATATAGGCCATCTTTTTAGCCAATCAGACTTTTTAGCTACCTTAACATCTATACCGTTAGAAACTATTTTTGAGCCTGTTGATGAAAACCTTTTCTTGTTAACACATCAACCAAAAACCCAATCCCAAAAAAGAGTTCAATACGATGACCTACTTCTGAGAGGGATCAAAGAGTATTTGGTATGATCATGAAAAGATAGAAACCAAGAAAGAAAAAGAAAACAAATGGTTTGAGCTGAAAAGAAACATGATCAGAAAGAAAGAAGGAAAGGTTGAAAAATAGCCAAAAAGACAAAAATTGGAAGAAAAAAAAAAGTAAAGGAAATATTATCCCTGGGAAAAGTTGCAAAGAATAGTAAGATACCCTCTCAGAATTTTTGAATACCAGAATATCCTTCTTTTCTGAACCTATCCTAAGCCTCAATACAACCTATGTAAGTCCCATTTGATTCTAGATTTGTACCATCCTCAAGTGTGGAGAATGGAGAAAAGAGAAATTATAGAGTTTGATCCGATGTTCTTAAGTGATATGACATTCCAATCATGAGATCTAATTAAATCTTCCTATACCCTCCATTCAAAAACTATATATGTGAGACGTTTGCCAGTTTCTATATTCATCTCCTCACATATAATTTGAGAGAAAAGTATAAAATCATTTCTGAGTGATTTACTTCTGAGTGGTATACAAGTGAGGATTGAGGTCGAGGCATAGAGTCTCTAAAGAGATCCAGATATATCTACTGCCAGATAAGGATGATGTTGAACACACACACACACACTGAGTCTGAGTAATCTTTTGTTTGAAGGTCCATTTGTAGAAGTGTTGTATTTTGCTAATTAGTTCTAATTTGTGAATGATTTCTTGCATCCTTAAAATAATCTGACAAAACGGAGTTTTTTCTGAGTAATGCAAATAAGTTTTCTAGCATGTTATGCCTAGCCTTCTTTCGCTCACTTATTTCGCAATAATTGCCAAGGATTGGCAATATGCTAGTTGGGGGTTGTGATATTCGCTCAAAAGTGCTTATTTTAAGCCATTATCCTTATAGCGATGTCGCATTCTCCTCCGTAAAACTTGTCTTTTTGTCGACTTTTCCATATAAGAGTTTCTTCCATTGCATAGAACGCATTCTTTAAACGAAAATCGACTATTTGCATGAAATATACGCATTTCGGATAGTCTAGTATCAAGGTGTTTTAGTTGAATCTCATTACGCGCTTTTTCACTTGTAGGAGACCCTATCAGGCGATTCTTGAGGACTGGCGGGCCCACGATCAACCACAGAAGACTTCTATCAAAGCTTAAAGAGCCAACAGGCTAGGATAAAAAGAAAGAAGACATATACGGGCAAAGCTAGAGGATCGTAGAGCCGGAACAAGGACTAAGAGAGAGAATAGCTGGAGACCAAGAGAAGGACTTAGGTGTTAAAGGCCACACCAATTGACATCAAAGGATAAGTTTGACTTATTGGTGGAGCAGACGAGAGAGAATAAAGAAGACCAGGGTTCAAGACCCTCCAATGCTTTTATTTTTATATTTTTCTCTCACCTCTCTCCTATTTCTCTCTTTATCTATCTATCTTGGCCCATGACATAGGCCCATGACCTAAGTCCATGACCCATGACCCATGACCCATGCCCATACCCATGACCCATGACCCATGCCCATAACCCATGCCCATGACCCATACCCATGACCCATGCCCATGCCCATGCCCATGCCCATTTGCAACAAGAAGAGAGAATTGGTCTCACTTGACCGATTCTTCTCTCCCCATATCTCTCTATCCTAGTCACTCTCTCTCTCATCTAACTAACCCATTCCCAACCGTTGGATCTCTCTAGATCCAACGGTCATCATTTTTACAACAAGCAAAAAAGAAAAAAAAAAGTCTATAAGAGATTCATTCTCTCTCCTTCTTGGGTTGGTTCCCTCCCCCTTCTCTTCCTCTCTTTCTTCTCTCTTTCTTTCTCTTCTTCTTCACCCTTCTTCTCCGGCGAGCAACTCCGGCAAGCTCACCATTAACGCCTCTACCTCGAAGTGCAAAGCGTCAAACAACAACGTCTCCTTGCTGTCCATTCCATTCGCCACAATCAAAGGCTACAATCCTCAATCCTATTGATTTCTATCCAATAGAAGTTGCACCATTTACCTCTTCAATGGTAAGCTTCTCTCTAATTCATCTCTCTAACCTTCCTACCTTCTTTCACTCTCTTCTTTCTCTCTCTACCTTTACATGCTTTCTAGGGTAATATTTTAATGGCTTTCTAGATTAATTTGATTTAATGTTATTTCCGTTGTAAAGCATTTGAACAAGCATTGTAAGCATTTGTTTTTAGTTTAATGAACAAGTTTTAAATTCAAGTTTAAGTTGTTTTCATTTATTTTGTTTTTCATTCTCGTTTCTCTTATATTTTTTTTCATTCTAATAGTTTTAACAATAATCTCAAACATATTTTAAATCAACCTCCACCATTCTCACCCTTTCATTTATTCCAAGCATTTTCTGATTATTCTTATTTCTTATTGTGCTAACTAATCCCGAGTGCGGACGATATCCGACACGAGCCACTGTGCAAGTCTGCTTATTTGCAGATTAAGTGAACCAATTCGGAGAAATTACAAATATTGTTGAAATCAAGGGTTTCGTAACCGACGACGCGGAAAAACCCTTATTTCAGTAACTCCTCTGAAAAAACATCAGAAAAGTCCCGTACAACCTCTTCTGGTTGAGACTGCAAAACGGCGGTCTCCTCGCAGAGAATATGTGCCAAGAAGCCTGTAGTATCCTCAACACTTCTCTTGCTAAAAAAGTGGAAGACAGATCCCCCAGGAATGCTAAACGTCACCTTCTTTCGAAAACAATCCAACGTAGCATGGTAAGCTGAGAGCCAATCCATGCCGAGGATCACATCAAAGTCTGATGTCCCCAGTATTACCAGGTCTACAATCATCTCCTGATCGGCGATTTGGATCACAAAAGATTGACAGACTCTATCAGTCTCTACACTCTTCCCGACTTGGGTAGTTACACGCAATACAACATCTAATGGCTCAGATTCCAAGCCCAAGGAATGCAAATAGGAAGATGATACAAAAGAATGTGTAGATCCAGTATCAAACAATACACGAGCTAACGAACTAAAAAGGAGTAAGGTACCTTCGACCACTACATTGGTCGCATCTGCATCCAGTGCTATCATAGCGAACAATCGACCCTGTGCTCTAGGCAGCTGGTTCCCACTATTCTGGATCTGCTGAGGACGTTGTGGAAACTGTCGCTGGGCTGGCTGTATCTGTGACTATGCTGGCCTCTGTTGAATAGGCTGCTGATACTGGGGTGATCGCTATTGTATCTGTTGTTGTACTAGCCTCTGTTGCAGGTACTGTGGTGGGCGTTGCTGTACCAATGGTAGTGTCGGCCTTTGTGGCTAGAATTGGAGCTTTAGAAATTGAGGTTGAAACTGCTGGTACTACGGATTCTGTCGGGGAGCTAAGTTTTGTTGTGCCCTTGGAAGTGGACGATCCTTCCTAATGTGGCCTGTCTGACCACAACCGTAGCATGTTGCTGGTCCCCGTGGTATGGCCTGCTGCTGCTGCGGAGGAAATGTTCTCTGTCTCTTGGGATCGCCACATTGGGCCTCGATCTTGCCTTTCTCTTTCTGTCCTCGAACCCTCTGAGCTTCATCTAACTCTTGCTCTACTTGTAGAGCCCAATTTACCAAGTCGGCAAAATCACGGATCCTCAAGGCGAGGAACCTCGCCCTAATAGGGAATCTCAACCCGTGCTCAAACCTCTTCGACTTCATGGCCTCAGTCGACACAAGGTGAGGTGCGAAGCGAGATAGCTCAGTGAACTTGGCCTCATAGTGGGCCACAGTCAAGCTATCCTGGTGGAGTCGTAGGAATTCCTCTATCTTCGCGTCTCTAGCGGATTCTGGGAAATGCTTCTCCAAGAAGATTTCCTCAAATTGCTTCCAAGTCATCATCTGAATGTCTCTAGTATTCTGGATCGTGTCCCACCAACGATCTGCCTCGCCTGCTAGCATGAAAGATGCCAGCATTACACGCTAATCCTCCGCTACTCTCATCACCTTAAAAATCTTGGTGATCTGCCTAAGCCATTCCTCTGCCTCGAGGGGTTCAGTGGCACCCTTAAATGTAGGAGGTCGCAGCTTCTGGAATCGTTCTACTACCATGGACATGTCAGTCCCTCGGTCATATCGCGGTTGTTCTGGTGCTTCTCCTCTTGCCTGTTGTTGTTGTTGTTGCTGGTGAAGAACAACAGTGATGCCTTGAAGTGCCTGAAAAATGCCACTCGAGTCATCCTGTGCCTGAGGGACTTCATGATTGTTGCCACGTCTTGCCATCTATTCACAAGGTGGACTAAGATTAGGGGTATACATACATACATATTTATGTCTAAGTAGTACAGATGAGAGTATATGCATTGCGTCATTTATCAACAATTGTACAGGTGATAATCATTGTATAAATAAAATAATCGAAAGACAACTAGTTTGTCAAAATGTCTTATTAATTCCTAACTCATTTTAAGTCCTAACTCATAACCACAGATCCCTAGGTAATCTAATAACTGTGCTCTGATACCACTCTGTCACACCCCAAATTCGTGATCCATGACCCGACCCTAATATCCATAGGTCAACCCATTTATTCGAATTTAAGGGTGAACTAATCAAGAAAGAATGTCATAATTTAAAACAGGATATCAATAGGTCAAATATATTAAGATTCTCAAATAAAATCTCTAGTAGCTAATGTCATCTATAACGCATAAGGTCAAAAGAAACATAATATCAAAAGAACCGATGGTCTACAAATCACGGTTCATCAAAACGTCACATCTGTTCTACGATCCAAACAATAAAAATAATGGATTTTATTACATGAATTCTTAGGCAATGAAATAATAAAATACTAATAATGTTCATCTGCAAGGTTCGGCTCCTGCTCCTCGGGTTCGTATGTCTCCTCTCCTAATTTGTCAACGGGTTGCATTTTCTCCTTGTATCCTTCTTCGTACGTCTCGGTCTCATCTACATCTGAAAAATTTTGGTTGTAGGAGTGAGCCAAGCGCTCACTCAAATTTTTCACCCCGAACATAATTCAAACAATACAATTTATAGCCATGTTAGCATGGGTTGAATTGTCCAATAGTAATATTATGATCATAATGAATACATGAACAATTAATCAAAAGTAATGCACAACCCACACAGGGGGTCTCCTTCTTCACCCACACAGGGGGTCTTCCTGGGGTTTTCGGGTCTTTCACCCTGGAAAACTCACTCCCAACTTGCTTTATCGCTTCTGAATCAGAAATACAATGCATGCCTTCATTTATATAACAAATTGCTAAAAAGTAAATATCCACGCAGGGGATCTCATTCTGAACATATTATCATACTGGTAAACAGAATTATCATGATACAAGATCTACCGTTTAATAATCAATACATGTTCGCATACTTTTAAACCGTATTGTAAAAATTATGGGGGGTACCTACCTTCGATCGCTTTTCCAGATTTCCACTTTAATGCTGTTAATCGGTCCTCTTTGTGTAATTTCAATCCAAGATTATGAAACCTTCAATTTTAATGTCTGAGTTAGGTGTATGCTTGTCAAAATAAAATTTCACACTTAACACGAGTTCTACAGGGTCATTGGAGTCAACGTTATCCTCGCCCTTGTTAAGAAATGGTCAACTATTATCATACTTATTATTTTATTATTTTTCAAAAATGTAATTGATAATGATCATACTAAGCCTGTGATTTATGTATTTTGACACACTGAAGACTGATCCGTTGAGGTCTTGAAAATGACAAGTCTATATATAATCATCTAAAAAGCATGCCATGGATTCAAAGGTTTGGGTATTGTGGTCAACTAGTTTTATATAACTTTATTGCATAAATACAAAAATTATTTAGTAATAGTAAGATAAAAAAACAAGGCAGAGACAAGGGTGATTGGCTTTAAGGTAATAGCTAAACAAAGGTTTTGGGCGTTTACCTACGATTCTACTGGCAAAAAATAAATACAAAGAATACAAAACTTAAAATTAGCAAGAAACACAATAGATATAGGAATAGTTAAAATAAAATAAAAACACCTTTAATGGTGGGAGGCTTTTGACGATGGTGAGTTTTGGTCTCAACCAAAAGATTCTTGTTTTAAAAAACTTTTGTTGATTAAAACTTATATCGATTTACAAAAACACAAAGGAAAAGTGGGATACGTCTAAGGTATGATTGCTGGAGTTTGGGTTAGGAAAACCCAGTTCTTGAAGGTCTGATTACTTCAGCTCTTGCAGGTCAAGATAGATGGATGGAAATAAAAGAAAAGCAAGTAGAATGAAGCCCATAAAATTCGTTGGAGAGGATCAAATAAGGTAACCCTTACCTGGATAAGATGAGGCACCGGTTAGAGGGTATGCGGGTTATTTTCTTGATCGCGAATCTTGAAGTTGATGAGTATTGAGATGGGCAACCAGCAAGGTCTAACTGATCCTGTGTTGCAAGGTACTAAAAGAGAGTTGCCCGTATGGATCGGAGTGGTGAGGTTTGATATTCGCTCAAAAGTGCTTATTTTAAGCCATTATCCTTATAGCGATGTCGCATTCTCCTACGTAAAACTTGTCTTTTTGTCGACTTTTCCATATAAGAGTTTCTTCCATTGCGTAGAACGCATTCTTTAGACAAAAATTGACTATTTGCATGAAATATACACATTTCGGATAGTCCAGTATCAAGCCGTTTTAGTTGAATCTCATTACGCGCTTTTTCACTTGTAGGAGACCCTATCGGGCGATTCTCAAGGACTGGCGGGCCCACGATCAACCACAGAAGACTTCTATCAAAGCTTAAAGAGCCAACAGGCTAGGATAAAAAGATAGAAGACATATACGGGCAAAGCTAAAGGATCGTAGAGCTAGAACAAGGACTAAGAGAGAGAATAGCTGGAGACCAAGATAAGGACTTAGGTGTTAAAGGCCACACCAATTGACATCAAAAGATAAGTTTGACTTATTGGTGGAGCGGACGAGAGAGAATAAAGAAGACCAGGGTTCAAGACCCTCCAATGCTTTTATTTTTATATTTTTCTCTCACCTCTCTCCTATTTCTCTCTTTATCTATCTATCTTGGCCCATGACTGATATTCGCTCAAAAGTGCTTATTTTAAGCCATTATCCTTATAGCGATGTCGCATTCTCCTCCGTAAAACTTGTCTTTTTGTCGACTTTTCCATATAAGAGTTTCTTCCATTGCGTAGAATGCATTCTTTAGACGAAAATCGACTATTTACATGAAATATACGCATTTCGGATAGTCTAGTATCAAGGTGTTTTAGTTGAATCTCATTACGCGCTTTTTCACTTGTAGGAGACCCTATCAGGCGATTCTCGAGGACTGGCGGGCCCACGATCAACCACAGAAGACTTCTATCAAAGCTTAAAGAGCCAACAGGCTAGGATAAAAAGATAGAAGACATATACGGGCAAAGCTAGAGGATCGTAGAGCCGGAACAAGGACTAAGAGAGAGAATAGCTGGAGAACAAGAGAAGGACTTAGGTGTTAAAGGCCACACCAATTGACATCAAAGGATAAGTTTGACTTATTAGTGGAGTAGACGAGAGAGAATAAAGAAGACCAGGGTTCAAGACCCTCCAATGCTTTTATTTTTATATTTTTCTCTCACCTCTCTCCTATTTCTCTCTTTATCTATCTATCTTGGCCCATGACATAGGCCCATGACCTAAGCCCATGACCTAAGCCCATGACCTAAGCCCATGACCCATGACCCATGACCCATGACCCATGACCCATGCCCATACCCATGACCCATGACCCATGACCCATGCCCATACCCATGACCCATGCCCATGACCCATACCCATGACCCATGCCCATGCCCATGCCCATGCCCATTTGCAACAAGAAGAGAGAATTGGTCTCACTTGACCGATCTTCTCTCCCCATATCTCTCTATCCTAGTCACTCTCTCTCTCATCTAACTAACCCATTCCCAATCGTTGGATCTCTCTAGATCCAACGGTCATCATTTTTACAACAAGCAAAAAAGAAAAAAAAAAAAAAAAGTCTATAAGAGATTCATTCTCTCTCCTTCTTGGGTAGGTTCCCTCCCCCTTCTCTTCCTCTCTTTCTTCTCTCTTTCCTTCTCTTCTTCTTCACCCTTCTTCTCCGACGAGCAACTCCGGCGAGCTCACCATTAACGCCTCCACCTCGAAGTGCAAAGCGTCAAACAGCAACGTCTCCTTGCTGTCCATTCCATTTGCCACAATCAAAGGCTACAATCCTCAATCCTATTGAGTTCTATCCAATAGAAGTTGCACCATTTACCTCTTCAATGGTAAGCTTCTCTCTAATTCATCTCTCTAACCTTCCTACCTTCTTTCACTTTCTTCTTTCCCTCTCTACCTTTACATGCTTTCTAGGGTAATATTTTAATGGCTTTCTAGATTAATTTGGTTTAATGTTATTTCCGTTGTAAAGCATTTGAACAAGCATTGTAAGCATTTGTTTTTAGTTTAATGAACAAGTTTTAAATTCAAGTTTAAGTTGTTTTCATTTATTTTGTTTTTCATTCTCGTTTTTCTTATGTTTTTTTTCATTCTAATAGTTTTAACAACAATCTCAAACATATTTTAAAACAACCTCCACCATTCTCACCCTTCCATTTATTCCGAGCATTTTCTGATTATTCTTGTTTCTTATTGTGCTAACTAATCCCAAGTGCGGACGATATCCGACACGAGCCACTGTGCAAGTCTACTTATTTGCAGATTAAGTGAACCAATTCGGAGAAAATACAAATATTGTTGAAATACAAGGGTTTCCGTAATCAACGACGCGGAAAAACCCTAATTTCAAATGGCGCCGTTGCCGATCGGTTGACGGGATTGCAAAAAGACGAACAGAAATTCGGAAAGCTGCTTAATCTTCAAGATCCGATCCAGATCAGAAACTTTCCACTTTATTTTTCACATTTTTCACTTATTATTTTAATGCCTCGGACGGCCGAGTGCAAAGTTGTAATAACTTAGGACTTTATTTTCTCTACTTTTAGAATAACTGCTAGATAATTAACTAATTAAAAAAAATACCAAAAATATTAGGGTAAGATTTCAATTCTGCCATTTCTAGTTAGATCACCATTGGTTATTTGATTCAAATTAGAAGATTTCCAACTCCGGGTAATTCAAAAGTAGATATTTCCGAACGCTAATTCGGGAATAGCTAAAGTTGAATTTTAAACCCTAATTGGAACTAATTCACAATATCGGCCCTAAATCATTAAGTGTTTCTTGAAACCCCAAAGGCGGTATATCTTCCAATTACATACCATAGACCATTGTGGACTAACGTGATTGCGGATTGCGTTTACCAAGTGAGTAGGGAGCGAAAGCTCAAAGAGGTGGAGTCGAGCCCAAGCCCATTTGGATACCCCTCCCTATCTCACGGAGGAGACCCCGTGCGTAGCCAAAGGGCAGGTAAGTTTCTACACCTCGCCTTGAGTGCGATCTTGATCATTGTGCAAAATACTGTGTCGATTGTCTATTTGCTTTTGCTAAAATTATCGGAACTGCTTGGTTTGGCCGTAATAAAATACATTAAAGAGCAAACCCAGCTCTAACTTGAAACTGGTGGGATTTCATCACTCACCTCGTCATTCCAGGTTTTATGCAACCACAGCCAAGAATTAAAATCAATCAAGAATAGAGCCCACTTAGATCGGTGTTCGAGGAAAACTCCACATAAAGCGACCCCTTCAAAGATCAAGTCGATTAAGTCTATGAGTGCGGGTCCCTGTTATCTAACACACCCATAGGTCCCTACTACTCAAGTATATCGAGCTCGTAAGTGGCTTCCTTGATTGTCTGTTGGATTAGCTTAGTGTCGGATTAGGAACACGAACCAACCCTAGCTCCTCTTCTGGGAAAACTCATCTTCACACTTGATAAATCCGATTAGTCTGGGGCGTACTTAAGTCAGCCGATGTGCCGCACGTCTGTCTAGGCTTCGGATTATCTTGCAGTCTGATATTCGCTCAAAAGTGCTTATTTTAAGCAATTATCCTTTTAGCGTTATTGCATTCTCCTACGTAAAATGCTCTATTTATCTACTTTTCTACGTAATAGTCTCTTCTGTTGCGTAGAACACACTTTTCTGGACGAAATGGTATATTTGCATGCATTAAACACATTTTCAGAAGTCTAGATATTAAGCCGTTCTGATAAAGTCTCATTACGCGCTTCTTCTGTCGCAGGAAACCCCGATGGGACGATTCTCGAGACTTGTGGGCCCAAATCGATCATGAAAGCCCATTATCAAAGCTTAAAGAGCCCACATGCTATGACTAGAAGATATGGGCCAAATATGGGCTGAATAAGAGGACCAAAAAGCCGGCCCAAAGAACGAAGAGAGCAGGAGAGCCAATGACCAAGAGATGGACCAAAGCGTTTAAAGCCACATGAGTCAGCAAAGAATGATAGTCGACTCTACTGGAGAAGCGTGAGGATGGTCACAGTGAAGACCAAGGTTCCAGACCCTCCGCCAGTGCTTTTCTCTCTATTTTCTGATACTTTCTCTCTCATCTCTCCTTATTCTCTCTCTCTCTCTTCATCTCTCGGTCCTCGAATCTACTGACCTAACCCCAGAACTCCTGCCCATCGGCTCTATCTCATCTCCCTTAGCTTTCTGACCGTTGGATCTTCCATCGGACCGTTGGATCTTCAATCGGACCGTTGGATCTCTCTAGATCCGTCGATCTATCAATCTGGGTCCCAATCAAGTCACCATCCATCCGATCGCCATCAGACTGTCTGTCACATCATCTTTTGAGACGATGAACATCATCAATCCATGTGGGCCAGTAGCCGGGCCCATCATCATCGACCCACTGTCCGACCAGTTAGTGGACCCCGTGAATTTCCAAAAAATTTTAATTAAATTTCAAAAAATGGGGGGTCCACTAAATGGGGACATTCCCCAAGGAAAAGTAGACTTTTACTTAAAAAAAAAATATATATATATATATATATATATTTTTTTTTTATTTCAAAAATACCCTATTTCCATTAAAGGAAATAGGGAGCTTTATAAGAGGAGGGAGAAGGGTTCGTTTGAACCCTAATCCCCCTCCAATCTCTTCCATTCTCTCCCCCTATCAATCCCGCACGGATCCCTTCACCCTTAGCCCCATTTTCCTTTTCTTCTCCACCTTCTTCTTCATCTTCTTCATCACGTCATTGCCGGAGTTGCAGGCTGCAACTCCGGCCGATCAAGATCTCCTCCACCATCTCTTGCTGGCCACCCCTTACCCCTCCATTAACGACCTCGCCATCCTCTTGCAACGGAGTAGCAGCCCCCATCACCACCCAAACCAGCAGCCCCATCTTTCTTTAACGTTGCTGGAGTTGCAACCTGCAACTCCAGTCCGTTTCACCAGCAACCACCGCCTGCTACAGCCTGCTGCATCCTCCCTTCACCTTGGCTGTTGCCAAGCCATCCCTCTGCCTGCAGCCGCTCCCCATCTCCACATCTTCCAACGGCAGTTCGCTGCCAAAAGACTCCACCACGTCTTGATCTCCATCCCACGTGCTGGTTTGCAACGTACCAAACCACCATTGCCTGCATTGCCTCTGCCTTGCTGCCTTCACCGTTAAAAGCCACCATTGGAGGACTGCGTGGCTGACTTTTATCCTCCTTTGCCGCCTCTCTCTCAGCCGCCATCATCCCTCTCTTCTTCCTCACCGCTAAACCCAAGGAAAAACCAAAAAAAAAAGAAAAAAAAAAGAAATAGAGAAAGAAGAGAGAAAAAAAAAAGACGGTTGTGTGTGCTCAGCCCATCCCGAACTATCCCACGCATCTACAGTCAACACCACCAGCGAACCACTCACCGGGCAGATCTTATCTCTCCAAATAAGTTGAAGGTAAAACATTTTTTTACCATAGTTTCTATCTCTAGAACTTTCTCCCTTTCTCTCTCTCTCCTCCCTTTCTCTCTCTAGAATAATGCTTTCTTTCTCTCTATTAGATTAGTCTTTCATTCAAGCAATGTAAGCAACTTTTATTTCAAATAATAAAATAGTTATTTTTTTGGGCAATTTGTTATTGTTGATCATTCTATATGCTTTTTGATAAATTCTCTCTCTAAGAAAATAGATTTTTAAATCTCGTGATCATCACTCTCACCCCTCCATCCTTTATTTTTATCATTTTCTGTGGAAAAATTCTTCATTTTATGTTCTTGTCTGCGCTACTAATCCCGAGGGTGGATCGACATCCGAAACTTCCCACTGTGCAAGAATTCTAAATTTTGCAGGATAATCGGATCAAATTACAAATCTTGTTGATTCTAGGGTTTCCGTAACCAACGACGCGGAAAATACCTACTTTCAAATGGCGCCGCTGCCGCTCGGGTGACCGGAAGTCCGAAAAAGGACGTAAAGACGGAATTGGAAAGTTGCTGAAGCGAAAAGCTACTCAATTTGGACAGCCTGACCTTTTCGGGAAACTTTCTATTTTTGGTTTTTAGTGATTTTTAGCAATTTTTAAATTACTATTTTTAATGCCTCGGAAGGCCGAGTGCAAAGTTGTAATAATTTAGGAATTTTATTGCTTTCCAAATAACTGCTAGATCTTGTTCTAGGGTTTTTTAGAAACCCTAGATTAAGTGGAAAATACAAAAAAATTCAAAAATCAAAATTCAAAAAAATTAGGGTTTTATATTCTGCAGATTTTTAGAAATCACCAATCAAGGATTTGCGATTTTTGGAAAGCTTCTAAAATCTTGAAACTTTGCTAAATTAGGGTTTTCCCTTTTAGAAGTTTCCTCTTTAGAAGAATTTCTATCTTTAGAAATCTTCCGAATTTGGAAAAGTCTGCAAAAGGAAATACCCCAAATCTAGCAGAATTTCAATTTTGGGAAATTTCCCAAAATAGTAAGGGATCTCGCAATCAAATCTTGGAAGATCTCCACCGTTCGGTAAACTTTCCAATCTAGGTATTTTCCAATCTGGGAATTCCTAAATTTTAACCCATTTCGAACTTGGAAATTAATTCAAAAACTTGCCTAAATCCAGTGCTTGTTCAGTGAACCCTAAAAAGGCAAGGATCTTCCAAATAGAATCCCAAATACCTAGACCGTGCGATCTAACTGTTTCTGCAGGAACACGATCCAGTGTGGGTAGGGAGCGAAAGCTCAAAGAGGTAGAGTCGGGCCCAAGCCAATTAGGATACCCCTCCCTAACCCACGGAGGCGACCCCGTGGCGTGGCCCACGGGAGGTACGTCCCTATCCTCGCCTTGAGTGCGATACAGAGTAATTTGGGTGAATCATTGCCGCATGTCTATTTGTTTTCTAGCAACAACTTATTCGACTTGCGTGGCATGGCCGCTAATCAATCAACTCTAAGAGAGCAGACCCAGCTCCAAATTGAAACTGGTGGGATTTCATCACCCACCTCATCATTCCATCTGATTTGATCCCAAGGCTCCATTTAATTAAAAAGAATCAAGAAGTAGAGCCAATTAGCCCGGTGTTCGAGGAAAAATCCACGCAAAGCGAACCCGCTTAACATCCAATCGAAATAAGACCACGAGCGCGGGTCCCTATTGTCTAACACACCCATAAGTTCCTGCTACTCAAGTACACTGAGCTCGACGTGGCATCTTGGACTATTCGGCGGTTAGTTGCGTGTGGACTAGGAACACGCATCAACCCTAGCTTAACCCGAGGGAACACTCTTCTTATCCACTTGACCAATCCGGTTAGTCTGGGACGTACTTAAGTCAGCCATTGTGCCGCACGTCTGTCTAGGCTTCGGATTACCTTGTTGTTAACTAGAGTTAGTACTAAAGGATTCGCTCTGAAGAGTGTAGCCTGGTGAGAACCTCTGAGTACAAAACAGTTAGTCCGGCGGTTAAAAGATAAACCAGTGGTCCGCCCACTGTCATAATCTACTCTAGCCCCAAAACTAACAAAGATAATTCCTAAAATATATCTTGATTGATTAGAATAGGATTATCTGTGCTTGGTGTGCATCATTTAGGATAGTGTTCCTCTCTGGCAACTTTTTGCCAAGTATAGAGCTTGCCTCATTTGCGTATGCCCGTTTGGAATCGTCCGAACAAGCGCTTGATTCGATTTGAGAATCACGTCCCTACAGTGGATCCTCCACTGAATTCTTCCCCATCTCTTTCCCCACCCGCCTCCCCCAGTACTATTACCTTTGTAGTCATGGCAGTCGAAAGACCTCTTATCGAGACGTTCGCCCCTATCTCTGCTAATCCGCCAACTTGCATTATTCTCCCACCTACTACGGCGGTAAAATTTGAGATCAGGCCGCAGACGATCCAAATGCTGCCTACCTTTCGTGGTCTCCCAAGAGAAGACCCATATTCCCATATTAGGGAATTCCAACATGTCATCCTACTTTTCAAGAATCAGAACCTCGATGATGACAATGTGCGTCTGCGAGTTTTCCCATACTCGCTCAAAGACCGAGCCTCAGATTGGCTTTATTCCTTACCCGCTGATTCAATCAGCAGTTGGAAAGAGTTGGTGGGCAAATTCATGTCTAAATTCTACCCCATGACTCGGACCAACCAAATGAAGCAACTCATCCAGGACTTCCGACAGAAGTCCGATGAGAAATTTTTTGAAGCGTGGGATAGATTCCAAGACTACCTGACTAAGTGTCCCCACCATAGCATCGACAAGGGCAATCTTATCCATGTCTTCTACAAGGGACTTACTGATGAGTCCCGGACCATGGTAGAGTCAATGTGCCAAGGAAAATTCCTGCACCAAACTCCGACCGATGCATACAAATTCTTGGGAGAGTTAGGCGAAAACTCTCAACATTGGACGACTGACTCAGAGTTTAGTCGAACCACTTCGGTCCAAAGGACAACCAAGGGACATGATGCTACAGCTGATACTGAGCTTCGATCTGTCATTCAAGAGTTGAGCAAGTCAGTCTCGGCACTGGCTGTGTCAGTACAAAAGCCTACTCAACAATCCACCCCAGTCATGCATGTGGGACACGAGAGCCCTATGGAATCCTGTACCCTCTGTCTGCAACCCTCCCATACTACTGAGCATTGTCCTTTGAATGAAGGATGGTCTAATCCTCTTCAGGAAGAAGTTTGTGCTTTCAGCACATACAAACCACCCACTCAAAACTCGTATAGTCAATCTTATCATCCGGACACGAGAAACCACCCTAACTTCTCTTGGAGGCCTCAGTCTACTCAACCACAAGCTCAACCTCCACGTCAGCCTCAGGGCATGTATCCTCCTGGGTTCAATCAACCCAATAGGCAATTCAATCAGGGACAATACCAGCAGAATCAGTACCCATCTACTCAGAACCAGCAGTTCCAATAGGGTCAATACTCTGGACAACAGAGCACATTTCAGAATCAGCAAAGAGTTCCCCAGAACTTTCAGAACCAACAGATTGTCCCAACTAATTCTTCCGCCTATAACTATAATGCCCCGATGAGCTCGAGTCGCGAATTGGTGCCTCAGCTCCCATTAGCTGCTCCCCAACAGTCGGTCCCCAAACCCAGTATCGAGGACCTTCTAGCTCAACTCATTACTCAATCTATGCAACGCCTAGAGCAACAGCAACAGCAATCCATGCTTCGTCTAGAGCAACGCTTAGGTAACCTGGAAGCTGAGAAAGCTAAAGGCATCTTCCCTAGCCAACCCATCGCTAACCCAAAAGGAAATGCCAAAGGAGCAGTATATGAGATCGGTTCCCAATCTCAAAGCCAGAATGAGAATTGTCAAGGGGAGGTGCAAGCTGTAACCACCCTACGATCTGGAAAAACTGTGGACATGGGAGTCCAACCACCACCGGTGCCATCTCCAGCACCCATCACTCGCACCGTGGAAACTAGTCCAAATCCTACCTCTGCTTCTTCTACCTCTGCACCAACATCAGATATCCCTGTGCAGAAATCCAAGGCTAAAGACAAATCCATTTGTCGAGTAAAGCCTCCCTTCCCAGACAGACTTGTCCAAGATAAGCGGGATCAGCAATTCTCTGAGATCTTAGATGTCTTTAAAGACGTCCAGATCAATATCCCATTCCTTTCTGCTATCAAGCAAATCCCTTCCTATGCCAAATTCCTCAAGGACTTGTGCATAGTTAAGCGGCGTACGCATGTACCCAAAGCTGCCTTCTTGGCCGAAAAAGCTACCGCGTTCATTCAACGCAATAGTGTGATCAAACACAAGGATCCAGGTAGCCCAACTGTCCAATGTGAAATTGGAGACAACTTTAGCTGCACTGCCTTGCTAGATTTAGGGGCTAGCGTTAACCTCATACCATTCTCGGTATATCAACAGTTAGGACTGAAAGATATGAAGCCTACCAATGTCACCCTGAAATTGGCTGATCAGTCCATCAAGATTCCAAGAGGAATCATTGAAGATGTCCTAGTAAAAGTCGCTGACTTTTATTATCCTGTGGACTTTATCATTCTAGACACCGAGCCATGTCAGGATAACCGCATTCCGGTCATCTTAGGCCGTCCATTCCTTGCCACTGCGAACGCACACATCGGGTGCCGGGACGGAAACATGTCCATTGCTTTCGGTAACCTCAAAGCTGAGGTCAACATCTTTCGTTTAATGCAACAAGATGCCGATCGCGAAGTGACCGATGGAATGTGTGCCGTTGAGAGTCTAATCCCGGACTCCACCGAAGATATTCTTAAGCAGTATCTAGAACACTTTGGAGCTGACTTTGCAACAGAGTCAGCTATTTTTGATCTCAATGATCTTTTGGAGACTGCTCCATTGCTAGAGTTGCCCGCTCCACTCATCGAGTTCGAGCCTCTGATAACCATGGCCAGAGAACCCATCCTTCCTTTACCTACTGAAGTCAAACCTCTTCAATCCGTGTCTTCTGTGACACCTATTTCTACTCCATCTGCTCCAATATTGGAGCTTAAGCCTCTTCCCACAGATCTTTCCTATGCCTATCTTGGTCCTAAGGAAACCTACCCTGTCATTATTGCTTCCGCTTTGTCTGAGAGTGAACGTAAGAAACTTCTCGAGCTACTCAACGAGCACAAATCTGCGATAGGTTGGACTATAGATGATATTCGAGGCATAGACCACTCGGTGTGCCAACATCACATCTATCTTGAGGATGAATCCAAAACCTCTCGAGAACACCAGAGGAGATTGAACCCCGTCTTGAAGGATGTAGTCCGGGACGAGGTCCTTAAACTGTTAGATGCAGGTATCATTTACCCCATCTCCGATAGCAAATGGGTGAGTCCTATTCATGTCGTCCCTAAAAAGGCAGGATTCACAGTTGTGGAAAATGAGAACAAGGAAATGGTAACCCAACGCCTGAAGAAAGGGTGGAGAGTCTGCATCGATTACCGACGACTCAACACCAACACTAGGAAGGACCATTTTCCTTTACCCTTCATAGACCAAATGTTGGAGAGACTAGCAGGTCACTCCTATTACTGCTTCCTCTATGGTTACTCAGGGTATAATCAAATACCAATCGCCCCTGAGGATCACGAGAAGACAACCTTCACTTGTCCCTTTGGCACTTTTGCCTACAAGTGCATGCCCTTTGGCCTCTGCAATGCACCCGCGACCTTTCAAAGGTGTATGATGAGCATATTCTCTGACATGGTGGAAAAATTCCTCGAAGTCTTTATGGACGACTTCTCAGTTTTTGGGTCATCCTTTGATGACTGTCTGAACCATCTAGGGCTTGTACTTCACCGCTGTCAGGACAAGCGACTTGTCCTCAATTGGGAGAAATGCCACTTCATGGTGAAGAAGGGCATTGTTCTGGGACATGTCATTTCCCATCAGGGCATTGAGGTCGACAAAGCTAAAATCGATATCATCTCGACCTTGCCCATTCCTAAGTCCGTGCGTGACATCCGGTCCTTTTTGGGACACGAAGGATTCTATAGGAGATTCATCAAGGACTTCTCTCAAATCGCTCGACCTCTGTCCCATCTCCTGGCTAAAGATAGTCCTTTCGACTTTAATGCTGACTGTGTCAAGGCATTCGAGCATCTCAAATCTGAGCTCACTACTGCGCCCATTATCTGTCCCCCAGACTGGACTCTACCTTTTGAGGTAATGTGTGATGCTTCTGACTACGCGTTAGGTGCTGTTCTAGGGCAGAGAGTTGACAAAAGGTCACACGTGATCTACTACGCGAGCAAAACTCTTAACTCTGCCCAAATGAATTACTCTACCACTGAGAAAGAACTCTTGGCGGTAGTCTTCGCCCTTGATAAATTCCGTCAGTACCTCTTAGCCACTAAGGTGGTTGTGTACACTGATCATGCAGCCCTTCGTTATCTCATGTCGAAAAAGGAAACCAAACCTCGATTAATTCGATGGATTCTCTTACTGCAGGAATTCGACCTCGAGATTAAGGATAAGAAAGGAACTGAGAATGTAGTGGCTGATCACTTGTCTAGACTGACTTTAGAGTCATCCTTCGACACCCAGCCCATCCCTGAAACCTTTCCAGACGAACAACTGTTCGCCATCTCTGTTAATCCTTGGTATGCTGACATTGTCAACTACCTTGTCACCGAAGAAATGCCTTCACACTGGTCAAAACAGGACAAAAGCCAATTCCTAGCAAGAGTTAAGTACTACTCTTGGGATGACCCTTATTTGTATAAATACTGTCCTGACCAGATCATTCGTCTCTGTGTCCCTGAGTCGGACCAACTCAATATCTTGTCCTCGTGTCATGACCAACCTTGTGGTGGTCATTTCAGTACTAAGAAAACTACAGAAAAAGTTCTGCAATGCGGATTCTACTGGCCCACATTATTTAAAGATGCCCATATCTATAGCAAAACTTGTCCTAATTGCCAGCATCTAGGCCGCATCTCCCAGAGGAACATGATGCCCCTAACTCCCATCCAGGTCGATGAAATATTTGACATTTGGGGCATCGACTTCATGGGCCCCTTTCCAGTTTCCTATGGTTTTGAGTACATTCTCCTTGCGGTAGACTATGTATCCAAATGGATAGAAGCCATTCCCACCAAGACCAATGACCACAAAGTGGTGGTCAAATTCCTAAAGGAGTTCATCTTCGCCAGATTCGATGCCCCTAAGGCCATCATTAGTGATGGGGGCACCCATTTCTGCAATAGGATATTCGAGAAATTAATGAAAAAGTATGGGGTAACCCACAAGGTTGCCCTAGCTTATCATCCGCAGACTAGTGGTCAAGTGGAGGTTTCTAATCGTCAGATCAA
Organism: Euptelea pleiosperma; assembly: GCA_035048495.1. Taxonomy (NCBI): domain Eukaryota; kingdom Viridiplantae; phylum Streptophyta; class Magnoliopsida; order Ranunculales; family Eupteleaceae; genus Euptelea; species Euptelea pleiosperma. Next base: position 6,416,554 of record CM068549.1, read on the forward strand.
GCAGATCTTGGAGAAGACAGTCAATACCACACGTAAAGACTGGTCTACTCGTCTCACTGATGCTTTATGGGCATACAGAACCGCCTACAAGACCCCACTCAATATGTCTCCCTATCGTCTCGTCTTTGGGAAACCTTGTCATCTACCGGTAGAGATTGAACATCGTGCCCTGTGGGCCATTAAGAAACTCAACTTCGACCTCGACTCTGCAGGGGAGGAGAGAAAACTTCAAATGAATGAGTTAGAAGAACTCAGAAATGATGCCTACAACTTGTCCAAGAATTACAAAGCAAAAATGAAGTGGATACATGACAAGAGCATCCTCAGGAAAGAGTTCCATCCAGGACAGAAGGTCCTTCTTTATAATTCCCATCTTCATCTCTTCCCTGGGAAATTGAAATCTAGGTGGACCGGTCCTTATACGGTCACAGCAGTCACACCCTTTGGGGCAATCACTATTGAGGATCCCAAGGATCACTCCTCTTTTCAGGTCAATGGGTAGCGTCTAAAACAGTTCCATGAACTTGACGTATTGTTCATTCAGACTTTTTAGATCGATCTCATTGATCCTATCTATGTCGACTGATGATCCACTCAGTCTCCTGTGCTCCAACTTGGTTGGGGGTGCCTGTCACCCCCGTCATGTCTAGCTGAAGACATAAAACTTAGCGCTTTCGGAAAGGCAATTCCGGTATTCCTAGAGTACATGAGTCTCATGCATTTGTTATTACTGTCATATCTCTGGAAATGCAGGTACATTCATTCTTCCGATCATCAGGTACCACACACTGTCGAGTTTCTGCCCACTTGGTAACATCCTCCCTGAACCTTTGCACCATCATCACTGATTTTTCATCATTTTATATCCCGGTCATGAGCACCGAGGACGGTGCTATATTTTGGTTGGGGGTGGGGTATTTACCAAAACTCATGTCTTTATTTTGATAAAAAAAAAAAAAAAAAAAACGTTGTTTTTGGGGTGATTTCCGATGTTCTCCAAAAGTTTTCTAGAATTTCAAAAATGTGTCAAATATCCTGACTTTGATTAGCTAAAAACCTTTGTTAAGACAGTATTGAGGATGTCAATTTTTGTTTAAAGTTAGCGTTGAGTCAAGTCAAGCGTGACTACAGCAGGTTTGAAAACTCAGAAAAACTCATATTCGGCACAATTGTACACTATCAATATCAGAGTCACCCTAAGTTTAGAAATTCTGGAGATCCTGTGAGAATAATTGTGGAGACCTAACCCAGTGAGCTTTCGAGCCTTTAATTAATTCAGAGCGTTATACAACAATTCTGAGTCACAAGATGACTCACTATTCTTCATGCCCGCAATATTCGTTGAGAGATCTCATTATCTTTTGCTTCGATCATAAAACTCGGAACGACATCAAAATTGGATTACTACAACAGAACCTTCTCTGTATCTAGTCAAGACAGTATACATGATAGTGCAAACCCTAGAAAATGATTTAGGCCATTTTTTTCTAAACCATTCAGCCTTTTTACTCACCTGAATTATACTTCACTAGAAACCCTTTGAACCTTTCTATAAAAGCCTTTTCTTTGCAAACCCATCAACCTAAAATCCAGTCCAGCTACGAAATATGACTGGCTACCCTTATTTTGAGATGGACAAAAGAATAACTGATGTGGGTGTACCGTGAAAAAGAAAAGTAAAGAAGAAGAATCAAAAGGAAAAGAAAGTGGTTCAAGCTAAAAACAAAATATGGAAAGAAAGTATGAAGAAGAGCTGAAAAGAAATTGAGCAGTCTTAGAAATATCAAGAAAAAGAAAAAAATACGAAAAAAAAAAAAAAAAAAAAAAGAGGAAAAAGAACCAGATAATGGTGTTACGCCGCGGGAAAAATGCAAGAAAATGACAATATCCTCTCAAGATCTTTGAAATCCTGTATCCCTTTATCTCTCTACACCTGACCTAAGCCTCATTACAACCCAGGAAAGTCCTACTTGATTCTAGGATAGTACGATCATAAAATGTGGAGATTGGAGAAAGAGAAGCTATAGAGTTTGATCTGACGTTCCTGAGTGAAGTGGTATTCCAATCATGAGATCTTCTTCTGTTAAAGATGTCCTTCCTTCAAATAAAACATATGTGAGATCTTTTGCCTCTTTATATTAAATATATCTCCTCACATATAAATTGAGAGAAAAGAAGAAAACCCTTCTTGTGTGATTCTATTCTGAGTGCTAAACATGTGAGATTTGAGGTCGAGGCATAAAAACTTAGAGGTGATCTGGAAATCTTTACTGTCGGATGATGAGAACGTTGAGTACACACACACGCAGAGTCTGACTATTCTGGGTCATGATTATCAGTTTGTAGTCTTGCGAAAACTTTCAAACTCTTCGCTAGCATGTAAATGTTTTCCCGGAGCTAATGTGAAAGTGTGCAGCATGTGCAGAGCCCTTTTAAGCTCATTTATTTCGCACTAATTGCCAAGGATTGGCAATATGCTAGTTGGGGGTTGTGATATTCGCTCAAAAGTGCTTATTTTAAGCAATTATCCTTTTAGCGTTATTGCATTCTCCTACGTAAAATGCTCTATTTATCTACTTTTCTACGTAATAGTCCCTTCTGTTGCGTAGAACACACTTTTCTGGACGAAATGGTATATTTGCATGCATTAAACACATTTTCAGAAGTCTAGATATTAAGCCGTTCTGATAAAGTCTCATTACGCGCTTCTTCTGTCGCAGGAAACCCCGATGGGACGATTCTCGAGACTTGTGGGCCCAAATCGATCATGAAAGCCCATTATCAAAGCTTAAAGAGCCCACATGCTATGACTAGAAGATATGGGCCAAATATGGGCTGAATAAGAGGACCAAAAAGCCGGCCCAAAGAACGAAGAGAGCAGGAGAGCCAATGACCAAGAGATGGACCAAAGCGTTTAAAGCCACATGAGTCAGCAAAGAATGATAGTCGACTCTACTGGAGAAGCGTGAGGATGGTCACAGTGAAAACCAGGGTTCCAGACCCTCCGCCAGTGCTTTTCTCTCTATTTTCTGATACTTTCTCTCTCATCTCTCCTTATTCTCTCTCTCTCTCTTCATCTCTCGGTCCTCGAATCTACTGACCTAACCCCAGAACTCCTGCCCATCGGCTCTATCTCATCTCCCTTAGCTTTCTGACCGTTGGATCTTCCATCTGACCGTTGGATCTTCAATCGGACCGTTGGATCTCTCTAGATCCGTCGATCTATCAATCTGGGTCCCATTCAAGTCACCATCCATCCGATTGCCATCAGACTGTCTGTCACATCATCTTTTGAGACGATGGACATCATCAATCCATGTGGGCCAGTAGCCGGGCCCATCATCATCGACCCGCTGTCCGACCAGTTAGTGGACCCCGTGAATTTCCAAAAAATTTTAATTAAATTTCAAAAAATGGGGGGTCCACTAAATGGGGACATTCCCCAAGGAAAAGTAGACTTTTACTTAAAAAAAAAAAAATATTTTTTTTTTATTTCAAAAATACCCTATTTCCATTAAAGGAAATAAGGAGCTTTATAAGAGGAGGGAGAAGGGTTCGTTTGAACCCTAATCCCCCTCCAATCTCTTCCATTCTCTCCCCCTATCAATCCCGCACGGATCCCTTCACCCTTAGCCCCATTTTCCTTTTCTTCTCCACCTTCTTCTTCATCTTCTTCATCACGTCATTGCCGGAGTTGCAGGCTACAACTCCGGCCGATCAAGATCTCCTCCACCATCTCTTGCTGGCCACCCCTTACCCCTCCATTAACGACCTCGCCATCCTCTTGCAACGGAGCAGCAGCCCCCATCACCACCCAAACCAGCAGCCCCATCTTTCTTTAACGTTGCTGGAGTTGCAACCTGCAACTCCAGTCCGTTTCACCAGCAACCACCGCCTGCTACAGCCTGCTGCATCCTCCCTTCACCTTGGCTGTTGCCAAGCCATCCCTCTGCCTGCAGCCGCTCCCCATCTCCACATCTTCCAACGGCAGTTCGCTGCCAAAAGACTCCACCACGTCTTGATCTCCATCCCACGTGCTGGTTTGCAACGTACCAAACCACCATTGCCTGCATTGCCTCTGCCTTGCTGCCTTCACCGTTAAAAGCCACCATTGGAGGACTGCGTGGCTGACTTTTATCCTCCTTTGCCGCCTCTCTCTCAGCCGCCATCATCCCTCTCTTCTTCCTCACCGCTAAACCCAAGGAAAAACCAAAAAAAAAAGAAAAAAAAAAGAAAAAAAAAGAAATAGAGAAAGAGGAGAGAAAAAAAAAGACGGTTGGGTGTGCTCAGCCCATCCCGAACTATCCCACGCATCTACAGTCAACACCACCAGCGAACCACTCACCGGGCACATCTTATCTCTCCAAATAAGTTGAAGGTAAAACATTTTTTTACCATAGTTTCTCTCTCTAGAACTTTCTCCCTTTCTCTCTCTCTCCTCCCTTTCTCTCTCTAGAATAATGCTTTCTTTCTCTCTATTAGATTAGTCTTTCATTCAAGCAATGTAAGCAACTTTTATTTCAAATAATAAAATAGTTATTTTTTTGGGCAATTTGTTATTGTTGATCATTCTATATGCTTTTTGATAAATTCTCTCTCTAAGAAAATAGATTTTTAAATCTCGTGATCATCACTCTCACCCCTCCATCCTTTATTTTTATCATTTTCTGTGGAAAAATTCGTCATTTTATGTTCTTGTCTGCGCTACTAATCCCGAGGGTGGATCGACATCCTAAACTTCCCACTGTGCAAGAATTCTAAATTTTGCAGGATAATCGGATCAAATTACAAATCTTGTTGATTCTAGGGTTTCCGTAACCAACGACGCGGAAAATACCTACTTTCACAGTCAACTTGAGTTAGTACTAGCGGATTTGCTTTGAAGAGTGTATCCTGATGAGAACTTAAAGAGTGAAAAGTTAGTCCGGCGGGTAATAGAAGATAAACCAGTGGTCCGCACACTGTCATAATCTACACTATCCCTATACTAAACAAGATAATTCATAATACTATCCTGATTGTTTAGAAATAGGATTATCTGTTGCTCTGTGTGCATCATCTAGGCTCATTTGGTTTCGTAGTCCTCATATTTTTTACCGACTCTAGGGCTTGCTTTTACAAGAATATGCTCGTTTGGATTTGATCCAACCCGAGACTGATTCGATTTGAGAGTCAGTCTACCGCACCGCTCTCTTCCACCTAATCTATCTCCCTACTCTGAGAGACTCACATCTCTCTGATGGATGTTGAACGGCCTCTATTCGAGACCTATCACAATTTCTTTGAAGATCTAGGAGATAACTCTGAGCACTGGTATACCAATCCTGAGTGTCGTCATGACACTCTAGTCTCACAGAGTTCGATGGGACATGAAGCACAGGGCGATCCAATGCTAAAATCCCTACTTAAGGATTTGAGAAACTCAGTTTCCGCCCTTGATGTTGCGGTCCAGAAGCCTATTTATCACTCTAAATCTGTGGGATATTTTCCTCATGTCCAGGAAGAGGTCTGTAATTTTAGTACATTTGAACCTCTGCTGCAGACCTCCTACAATAACATGTATTATCTAGATAATGGAAGTCAAAATACCTTTGAATGGGAACAACAGTCTTTTCCCCAGCAAAATCTACAACAGGATATGTATCATTCTGAGTTTCACCAACCTTCTAGACAATATGATGGGCAGTACTCTCAGTTGCAGTACCAGCTAGATTCACAAACTGAATATTTTGGTCAACAGTGGACCCCGCAAGATTTTCAGAGTTCGCAGATAGTCCCAGAGTCACTTCCATCCTATAACTTTCATACTCAGTCGGACTACATTCAAGAGTTGGCACCTCAGCTTCCCTTAGCTGAACCGCCACAATTTGCTACTAAACCTACTCTAGAATAACTCCTCTCACAATACATCATCCAACAACAACACTCCATGGAGAGCTTGGAACACCGTCTAGGTGAGTTAGAATCTGAGAGAGGAAGTCAACTTCACTAGCCAACCTATGGCTTATTTAGAGGGGAATACCCTGGCCACAGTCAATAATGAGGAGTCGCACAGCTGGACCCAGTACCAGACTTTACAAGAGGAACTTGAGGTTGCTACGAACAAAGGATCGAACTACAATATTGATAAGCCAGAGTCTTCATCTTCGGTGTCCTTCAAAGCACCGACTTCTGAACTTAGCTTAGAGGAATCATCTACCTCTGTTATTTTTATCTGGGACTCTGAAGAAGTTATTCATAACATTGAGCTATGTTTTGACTATAGGATCCCAATTGGCCTAGACTTACCCATCCCCACCACCCTTGGATTGTGCAACAATCGTGATGAACCCATGTTTCCATCTATGGTGCCCTTACAGGCAGCTACTTCTACATCGAGCACAGAGATACCCATATCCATCTCTATCTCTGATGATTCTACATCAGCACTGGATGTAGATATTCCTACCATTGAGCAATATCTAGAAAATGGGATTCCAGCTGCCCAAGACCTACCGTTCCCCACCGAGGATAAACACATTGAGTGTAGGGATTGGAACATCCCTCTCACATTAGGAAACCTCGAGGACAAGGTCCATAGTTTTGACCCGCCACCATACGTCGATGTTGTCAATAAACAGTGTGCTGTAGAAAATCTAATTCAGGACTCTCCCGAGGAAAAACTCTCCCAGTGTGAAGAACACTTTGCGCCTGACTTCATCTCGGAGTCAAACAATTATACTATTACTGATCTGCAGGAGTCTGCTCCATTCAGATACATTCCCGCTAAACTCAATGAGTTTGCGGCTCTGTTAACCATGGCCAGAGAACCCACTACTGCTTTCATCTCAGTCTTTACTGAGAAGCTTCGATCCCTCCCAGCTGAACTACATGTTTTTGTGGGTCTGCAAAGAGCACTTACTATCCTTCTCTCAGTTTACACTGAGAAAGACCTATTTTATACAGGTATACCTAGACAAGGGATAGGATAACAGTCTCTGTTCTACCTTAGAAGACTGCAGATTCACTCAGTCTCCATGAGTTTTAACCTAGTTGGGGGTACTTGATATACCCCCATCATGTCTGGCTGAAGACATAAAACTTAGCGCTTTCGGAAAGGCAATTCCGGTATTCCTAGAGTACATGAGTCTCTATATTTGTTATTACTGTGATATCTCTGGACATGCAGGTACATTTATTCTTCAGATCATCAGGTACCACACACTGTCCAGTTTATGCCGACTTGGTAATATCCTCCTTGAACCTTTGCATCATCATTACCAATTTTTCATCATCTTTTGTCTCGGTCATGAGCACCGAGGACGGTGCTATATTTTGTTTGGGGGTGGGTTTTTACCAAAACTCATGTTTTCATTTTGATAAAAAAATAATAATAATAATAAAAAAGGAAAAAAAAAAAGAAGAGAGAAACCTTGTGTTTTTGGGTGTGATTTCATATGATTTTCGAAAATGCCCTGACTTGATGAGTAAAAAGTTTCCGTAAAGTCTATTTATTGAAAAAGATGTCTATTTTGAAAAATCACTTATTAGCTCTTCATTCAGTTTGAAAGCAAACATTACTACAATGGATTGAAAACTCTTTGAAAACTCAAATTTTGCAAAAATGTTCAAATATCAATGTCTGAATTATCTGAAGTTTAGATTATTGAGAAATCCAAGAAGAACAATTGTGGAGACCTAACCCAGTGAGCTTTTGAGCTTTTCATTATTTCTGAGGGTTATAAAATTATTCTGAGGCACAAGATGACTAACAATTCTTCTAGTACCCAAATATTTCCATTGAGTGATCTCATTAACCTTTGCTTTGGTCATGGAACTCAGAACGACATCAAATTCGGATTATTACATAAAGAACCTTCTCTATATCCATTCGAGACATCGAAGATGAAAGTACAAACCCTAGAAAATGATATAGGCCATCTTTTTAGCCAATCAGACTTTTTAGCTACCTTAACATCTATACCGTTAGAAACTATTTTTGAGCCTGTTGATGAAAACCTTTTCTTGTTAACACATCAACCAAAAACCCAATCCCAAAAAAGAGTTCAATACGATAACCTACTTCTGAGAGGGATCAAAGAGTATTTGGTATGATCATGAAAAGATAGAAACCAAGAAAGAAAAAGAAAACAAATGGTTCGAGCTAAAAAGAAACATGATTAGAAAGAAAGAAGGAAAGGTTGAAAAATAGCCAAAAAGACAAATATTGGAAGAAAAAAAAAAAAAAAAAAGTAAAGGAAATATTATCCCTGGGAAAAGTTGCAAAGAATAGTGAGATACCCTCTCAGAATTTTTGAATACCAGAATATCCTTCTTTTCTGAACCTATCCTAAGCCTCAATACAACCTATGTAAGTCCTATTTGATTCGAGATTTGTACCATTCTCAAGTGTGGAGAATGGAGAAAAGAGAAATTATAGAGTTTGATCCAACGTTCTTAAGTGATATGACATTCCAATCATGAGATCTAATTAAATCTTCTTATACCCTCCATTCAAAAACTATATATGTGAGACGTTTGCCAGTTTCTATATTCATCTCCTCACATATAATTTGAGAGAAAAGTATAAAATCATTTCTGAGTGATTTACTTCTGAGTGGTATACAAGTGAGGATTGAGGTCGAGGCATAGAGTCTCTAAAGAGATCCAGATATATCTACTGCCAGATAAGGATGATGTTGAACACACATACACACACACTGAGTCTGAGTAATCTTTTGTTTGAAGGTCTATTTGTAGAAGTGTTGCATTTTGCTAATTAGTTCTAATTTGTGAATGATTTCTTGCATCCTTAAAATAATCTGACAAAACGGAGTTTTTTCTGAATAATGCAAATAAGTTTTCTAGCATGTTATGCCTAGCCCTCTTTCGCTCACTTATTTCGCAATAATTGCCAAGGATTGGCAATATGCTAGTTGGGGGTTGTGATATTCGCTCAAAAGTGCTTATTTTAAGCCATTATCCTTATAGCGATGTCGCATTCTCCTCCGTAAAACTTGTCTTTTTATCGACTTTTCCATATAAGAGTTTCTTCTATTGCGTAGAACGCATTCTTTAGATGAAAATCGACTATTTACATGAAATATACGCATTTCGGATAGTCTAGTATCAAGGTGTTTTAGTTGAATCTCATTACGCGCTTTTTCACTTGTAGGAGACCCTATCGGGCGATTCTCGAGGACTGGCGGGCCCACGATCAACCACAGAAGACTTCTATCAAAGCTTAAAGAGCCAACAGGCTAGGATAAAAAGATAGAAGACATATACGGGCAAAGCTAGAGGATCGTAGAGCCGGAACAAGGACTAAGAGAGAGAATAGCTGGAGAACAAGAGAAGGACTTAGGTGTTAAAGGCCACACCAATTGACATCAAAGGATAAGTTTGACTTATTGGTAGAGTAGACGAGAGAGAATAAAGAAGACCAGGGTTCAAGACCCTCCAATGCTTTTATTTTTATATTTTTCTCTCACCTCTCTCCTATTTCTCTCTTTATCTATCTATCTTGGCCCATGACATAGGCCCATGACCTAAGCCCATGACCCATGACCCATGACCCATGACCCATGCCCATACCCATGACCCATGACCCATGCCCATGACCCATGCCCATGCCCATTTGCAACAAGAAGAGAGAATTGGTCTCACTTGACCGATTCTTTTCTCCCCATATCTCTCTATCCTAGTCACTCTCTCTCTCATCTAACTAACCCATTCCCAACCGTTGGATCTCTCTAGATCCAATGGTCATCATTTTTACAACAAGCAAAAAAGAAAAAAAAAAAAAGTCTATAAGAGATTCATTCTCTCTCCTTCTTGGGTAGGTTCCCTCCCCCTTCTCTTCCTCTCTTTCTTCTCTCTTTCCTTCTCTTCTTCTTCACCCTTCTTCTCCGACGAGCAACTCCGGCGAGCTCACCATTAACGCCTCCACCTCGAAGTGCAAAGCGTCAAACAGCAACGTCTCCTTGCTGTCCATTCCATTCGCCACAATCAAAGGCTACAATCCTCAATCCTATTGAGTTCTATCCAATAGAAGTTGCATCATTTACCTCTTCAAAGGTAAGCTTCTCTCTAATTCATCTCTCTAACCTTCCTACCTTCTTTCACTCTCTTCTTTCCCTCTCTACCTTTACATGCTTTCTAGGGTAATATTTTAATGGCTTTCTAGATTAATTTGGTTTAATGTTATTTCCATTGTAAAGCATTTGAACAAGCATTGTAAGCATTTGTTTTTAGTTTAATGAACAAGTTTTAAATTCAAGTTTAAGTTGTTTTCATTTATTTTGTTTTTCATTCTCATTTTTTTTATGTTTTTTTTCATTCTAATAGTTTTAACAACAATCTCAAACATATTTTAAAACAACCTCCACCATTCTCACCCTTCCATTTATTCCGAGCATTTTCTGATTATTCTTGTTTCTTATTGTGCTAACTAATCCCGAGTGCGGACGATATCCGACACGAGCCACTGTGCAAGTCTACTTATTTGCAGATTAAGTGAACCAATTCGGAGAAAATACAAATATTGTTGAAATACAAGGGTTTCCGTAATCAACGACGCGGAAAAACCTTACTTTCAATGACATAGGCCCATGACCCATGACCCATGATCCATGACCCATGCCCATACCCATGCCCATGCCCATGACCCATGACCCATGCCCATTACCCATGCTCATGCCCATTTGCAACAACAAGAGAGAATTGGTCTCACTTGACTGATTCTTCTCTCCCCCATATCTCTTTATCCTAGTCACTCTCTCACTCTCTCTCTCATCTAACTAACCCATTCCCAACCGTTGGATCTCTCTAGATCTAACGGTCATCATTTTTACAACAAGCAAAAAGAAAAAAAAAAGTCTATAAGAGATCTACGATCTCACCTTCTTGGGTTGGTTCCCTCACCCTTCTCTTCCTCTCTTTCTTCTTTCTTTCTTTCTCTTCTTCTTCACCCTTCTTCTCCGGCGAGCAACTCCGGCGAGCTCACCATTAACGCCTCCACCTCAAGGTATAAAGCGTCAAACAGCAACGTCTCCTTGCTGCCCATTCCATTCGTCACAATCAAAGGCTACAATCCTCAATCCAATTGAGGTCTACCCAATCAAAGTTGCACCATTTTCCTCTTCAATGGTAAGCTTCTCTCTAATTCATCTCTCTAACCTTCCTACTTTCTTTCTCTCTTTTCTTTTCCTCTCTACCTTTACATGCTTTCTAGGGTAATATTTTAATGGCTTTCTAGATTAATTTGGTTTAATGTTATTTCCGTTGTAAAGCATTGTAAGCATTTATTTTTTAGTTTAATGAATAAGTTTTAAATTCAAGTTTAAGTTGTTTTCATTTATTGTGTTTTTCATTCTCGTTTCTCTTATGTTTTTTTTATTCTAATAGTTTTAACAACAATCTCAAGCATATTTTAAATCAACCTCCACCATTCTCACCCTTCCATTTATTCCGAGCATTTTCTGATTATTCTTGTTTCTTATTGTGCTAACTAATCCCGAGTGCGGACGATATCCGACACGAGCCACTGTGCAAGTCTGCTTATTTGCAGATCAAGTGAACCAATTCGGAGAAATTATAAATATTATTGAAATCAAGGGTTTCCGTAACCAATGATGCGAAAAAAATCCTAATTTCAAGGTTCTACAAATCCGTAGTGAAATTTCTCAAAATCTCAGCGACTGTTACTTCTCTTGTCTGCAATACTTACCTTCCAGTGAAGAGAATGGAAGCAAGGAGAGGTCCTCTAGACGCTTGATGGGAGGCGTTGGGCGATTGAAGGTGGAGATCCTCAAGGGAGAGATGGCTACAACGATAGCTCTCAAAAAGGGATGAACAGTGTATTGAGAAAGGCATCTCTAAGGTGTTTATATACGTTGAGTTCCCTACGGTGTTTAGGTTTGCAATGGGTTGTGGAAACCTAATTCCACGTGTTTGAAACAAGAGGGAAAGGGAAAATAAACTAATAAGGGGTTTCTAATCTTATTTGAAGAGTTGGGTTACACGGTGATGTAAAGGTGAAAGTTGATTGAATTAAAAGAAAAAGTTAGCTTATGGTTTTGATTGGGTGTTTGTCAAAACAAAAAAAAGGTTTGGGCTTGGACGGTTGATGTGGTTGGTGTGTTTCATCCAACACAAAAGAGTAATACAAAATATATAGAGGTACATAATAATTAATATGTTCAACCTATAGTGTCATTAATTGATATGTGTCATAGTATAATAATTAATAGCACTAATACATATAATGATGTTTATAGGGCTATACGATGAATTACGTATACACACGCATACGCATTAAGCACATTACACACACACTTAATATCCAAAGTATAGTAAGAATTCATGTAAGCTATTAAAATTTATGATAATCATATTTAAATATTAATTATTACATAATGGACCCAAGACGATTCGAGAAATATCATGTGCCGCACTATGCGCGCTCATGTGCGCCCGTAGGCCCTAAAAGTTCAAATTCCACAGAATTGAACGAGATTAAATGTAGTTGTTCTAACAATTAGCATAAGACATTAAATGCAGAAAAATGCATGAAAAAAATATAGGAAAAAAAACAAAATTGACTAACCTACCCTTATAAAGTTTTTTTTTTTTTTGTTTTTTTTTTTTCAGGGTTTTACAAGTTATCGGCTTGAGGAGTGCATTGGGTATAGCAGCAATGTGGTGTGCACCGTGGATGAGTACCACGGTCTATGTTGCAACGAGGATGCAACTATGGAGTTGCAGGTCCAGATTTCGGTGGCCCACAAAGACCATGGATGCTTGCTGGTGGAATCGCCTCCACTTAAGGTGAGAGACGGCTGGGAATAAAGCAGCAGGCGGTGATGGAGAGATGGGCAAGTAGTGGCGATCTTCCCTTCACTTCTTCTTCTTCTCTTCTTTTTCTTCTTTCTTTCTCTTTTGTATTTTCTGGTTTTATATTTTTTTTTTCTTGAGAAGATGAAGATCAAGGAGGGAGATCGTTGCACTTGCAGGGCGGTGATGTTGATCGAGGTTTACCCAAAAGAAAACCGTGAGATGAACTCAACGACTAGGCTGAGGGTGGCCTGGTTGCGGACAGCCAAGAGAATGGTGTTGTATGTCGGAGCTTGGCCCACATCGTAGAAGGAGGCCTGAAGGTTTGCTGGTACGTCCAACAAGTAGTGCTGCAGTCAGGCAGCAATGGAGATTTGCTGGTTCAGTTCTTGAGAGGGGGGTAGACGTGAAGGAGAGAGGGGTGCATGCCGTTGCAGACCAGAAAAGTAGAAGGGAGAAGAGTGGAAAAGAGAGAGGCGTGGGGCTGCTGCTGCAACAAGGCAACAAGCGTCAATGGAGATTGGGGCAAAAGGGAGGTACGACCTCCTCTCCTCTTCCCTTCTTCTTCTTCTTCTCCTTGTTTTTTTTTTTTTTTAATTTTGAAAACATCTTTCCTTTATTTGGAAAATAGACTTTTCAAAAAATATTTTTGTTTCCAAAAGTTTTCCTCTCACTATTCATTCTTAGCTAGAATTCAGCCCATTTAAAATATTTACCAATAAAATCTAATATTTCTTTCCAAAAACTCAACTTTCTAAAAATCTCCCTCCCAATGTTCTTTCTCAAAATTCTCCTTATTTTCCAAAACTTTCTTCTGTAAAAATTTTTAGAATGTAATGTGGGCCGTCCATCTTCTCAGTAATCGTGATCACATTGGCAACCACTATGGACCATGGCCGTAGGATATAAATTTATGAGAAGGATGGCCGTCAGATTCTAAGATTGCGAGATGGATGATCGGATGATATGGAGGATGATCTGATGATGATCAGACGATCGAGATGGATGATGATGATTAGACGGTGGAGATCGACCATGGTAGGCCGTATGATTGAGTGATTACGAAGGTAGAGAGGATCGGATGATTCAGATTTGAGAGAGGAGAGATGATGAGGTTTAGAGAGAGGAGAAAGAAAATATTACAAAATAAAGAGAGAAATGCTAGCAGAGGGTCTTGAACCCTGGTCTTTGACTTGGTCTTCTGCATGCTTTACCAACTGAGCAATTCTTTGACTTGTGCTAGTTGGTCAAGCTTTAATCTCCTTGGTCTCTTCTTTGAGGGCTTGTCTCTCCTTCTCTCTTGATTTTCTCTCAGGTTTTTCTGACTCTTTGGCTCTTCCTGTCTTTCACCTATATCCTCTCATCCTCAGCCTATTGGCTCTTGAACTTTGAACCCAGGTTCTAAAAGTTGATTGTGGGCCCGCATTCCATCAAAATTGCCCAATTAGTGCTCCTGCGATAAAAAATTTGCGTAATGAGAATGGCTTCGCGTGTGGGTCAAATAAATGCGTATGAATGCATGTGAATATACCATTTTAACTATAAAAGTGTGTTCTACGTAATGAGAGAAACTCTTACGTAAAAATGTTGATAAAAAGGCAATTTTACGTAAGAGAGTGTGATAACGCTAGAAGGATAATTGCTTAAAATAAGCACTTTTGAGCGAATATCAGAATCTAATTTCTAAATTCATTGAGTTTGTATTTTTCTAATTTTTATTTATTTAGTTATGCTTTTTCTAATGTGCCAAAGTTTTTTGTAAAACCCAAAATTTTAGATTCTGTACGGTCCACTTGATTAAGGAATTACACATAATTTGAAAGTAAATATTTTTCCAGTTATTTTTCCTATAAACCTATGTGAATCTATTTTCCAGATCCGTTGATTTTGTATTTTGAGGATATGTATTTATTTAGTTGTAATTTTTCTAAAGTGCTAATCTTTTCTATAAAACCCAGAGTTTTAGATTCTGTGCAGTCCTCTTCTTTAAGAATTTTGACTTCGATTTTAGAAATAAATATTTTTGAATTTATTTTTCATATAAACCTCAGTGAAAATAGTCTTCAAATCCATTGATTTTGTATGTTTCTAATTTATATTTATTTAGTTATGATTTTTGCAACGGAACATGTTTTCTGCAAAAAAACTAATTTCTTGAATTTTAGACGATTAATGACATTGGGAACCCTTAGTGGTTCGATCATGACTTATTGACTATTAAGGGGTTTAGCCCTTGTTGTTCGACCAAGTGTGTTGGATTCTCTTACGATTTCCACTTATATTGTTCATCTCTGTTGATCGTGACCTGATATTCGCTCAAAAGTGCTTATTTTAAGCCATTATCCTTATAGCGATGTCGCATTCTCCTCCGTAAAACTTGTCTTTTTGTCGACTTTTCCATATAAGAGTTTCTTCCATTGCGTAGAACGCATTCTTTAGACGAAAATTGACTATTTGCATGAAATATACGCATTTCGGATAGTCCAGTATCAAGGTGTTTTAGTTGAATCTCATTACGCGCTTTTTCACTTGTAGGAGACCCTATCGGGCGATTCTCGAGGACTGGCGGGCCCACGATCAACCACAGAAGACTTCTATCAAAGCTTAAAGAGCCAACAGGCTAGGATAAAAAGATAGAAGACATATACGGGCAAAGCTAGAGGATCGTAGAGCCGGAACAAGGACTAAGAGAGAGAATAGCTAGAGACCAAGAGAAGGACTTAGGTGTTAAAGGCCACACCAATTGACATCAAAGGATAAGTTTGACTTATTGGTGGAGCAGACGAGAGAGAATAAAGAAGACCAGGGTTCAAGACCCTCCAATGCTTTTATTTTTATATTTTTCTCTCACCTCTCTCCTATTTCTCTCTTTATCTATCTATCTTGGCCCATGACCTAAGCCCATGACCCATGACCCATGCCCATGACCCATATCCATGACCCATGCCCATGCCCATGACCCATGCCATTTGCAACAAGAAGAGAGAATTGGTCTCACTTGACCGATTCTTCTCTCCCCATATCTCTCTATCCTAGTCACTCTCTCTCTCATCTAACTAACTCATTCCCAACTGTTGGATCTCTCTAGATCCAACGGTCATCATTTTTACAACACGCAAAAAAAGAAAAAAAAAATCTATAAGAGATTCATTCTCTCTCCTTCTTGGGTTGGTTCCCTCCCCCTTCTCTTCCTCTCTTTCTTCCTTCTTTCTCTTCTTCTTCACCCTTCTTCTCCGGCGAGCAACTCCGGCGAGCTCACCATTAACGCCTCCACCTCGAAGTGCAAAGCGTCAAACAGCAACGTCTCCTTGCTGCCCATTCCATTCGCCACAATCAAAGGCTATAATCCTCAATCCCATTGAGTTTTATCCAATAGAAGTTGCACCATCTACCTCTTCAATGGTAAGCTTCTCTCTAATTCATCTCTCTAACCTTCCTACCTTCTTTCACTCTCTTCTTTCCCTCTCTACC
The DNA here is from genome assembly GCA_035048495.1 of Euptelea pleiosperma. Classification (NCBI taxonomy): domain Eukaryota; kingdom Viridiplantae; phylum Streptophyta; class Magnoliopsida; order Ranunculales; family Eupteleaceae; genus Euptelea; species Euptelea pleiosperma. The sequence continues at coordinate 6,432,838 of CM068549.1, forward strand.
TTTACATGCTTTCTAGGATAATATTTTAATGATTTTCTAGATTAATTTGGTTTAATATTATTTCCGTTGTAAAGCATTTGAACAAGCATTGTAAGCATTTGTTTTTAGTTTAATGAACAAGTTTTAAATTCAAGTTTAAGTTGTTTTCATTTATTTTATTTTTCATTCTCATTTCTCTTATGTTTTTTTTCATTCTAATAGTTTTAACAATAATCTCAAACATATTTTAAATGAACCTCCACCATTCTCACCCTTCCATTTATTCCAAGCATTTTCTGATTATTCTTGTTTCTTATTGTGCTAACTAATCCCGAGTGCGGACGATATCCGACACGAGCCACTGTGCAAGTCTGCTTATTTGCAGATTAAGTGAACCAATTCGGAGAAATTATAAATATTGTTGAAATACAAGGGTTTCCATAACCAACGACGCGAAAAAACCCTAATTTCAAATGGCTTCGGTGATTGTTACATATTATTCATGTTTAACCCTAATTCGTTCCCATATTATCACTTTTGATGATCATGTGTTGTTTTTATATTCTTATTTAAATGTTAAATACATGTGTGCTTATGCCATGAAATCCTAGTACTATCTTGTTGTCATACCATGATCATCACATCATTTCATATAAGGGGTGCATAAGGGAATGAGGTTGAAGTATATTATATATATTTATATTGATTTTATCAATTAATCAGGGTTTGGTATCCTAGGGTAAAAGGCCTAGACATTATTATATCCATCAGATGGGTCGATGAGACCGCTCCTAGTGCGAGAAAGAGATGGAGACACTATGTAGTTATGGGTACTAGTTGCATTTGCATCCCATACTTACTTGCATTCACCCTATTCATGTCATCCTTATTATATGATTGAGATGCATACCTTGGTTAAAAACTTGTATAGTATGACATCATACCATGCATATTGTTGTATTATTGGGCATCGGCTCACGGTGCTACAACGATACCATTTTCAGATTTTGAGGAGCTAGGTACGTGGGATGATTTTGAGATGGAAGACTTCAGTGTACTCGAGGATATCAATGAGGATTTGGAGTCGATCCCACACTTTAGAAAGCTGTATTTGATTATTTTATAACATTATTTATTTATTTTCACGGGCATGTAGGATTTTGATTGAGAGCATGTTCTCACCTCTTTTTCTCTACATTTAGTTGATTCATTGAATTATTTGAATTTTGAATTATTTGAATTATTTATTTTCTACATCTAGACATTTTTTTTACTTAGTGGGTTTTTGAATGAACCTTAATAGTCTAATTGACCTAATTGGACCACTAGGGGACATTCATTGATCACCTTTAGGTTTGGGTATGGGTTAATTTATGGATTTTTGGGTCGTATCTAGGTATCCGAATTCAGGGCATGATAGGTGATCCATAAATGTCCCTTAGTGGTCTAATTAGGTCAATTAGACTACTAAGGTTCATTCGAAAACCCATTAAGTGTAAAAAAAGTCTAGATGTAGAAAATAAATAATTAAAATAATTCATAACTCAAACAATTCAATCAATCAACTAAGTGTGGAGAGATAGATGTGAGAACATGCTCTCAATCAAATGACTACATGCTTGTAAAAGTAAATAAATAATGTTATAAAATAATCAAATACAACTGTAATGATCGTATTTCTAGTAATATTACAATAAATTTTTATAATACCTTGAACATTATATGTATGCCATTTTAAAGGTCTCACCAATAGCTTTCTATCGGTATCAAGTTTGTCTAAATCGGACGTGTGAGTCAAAAGTTATTGTGTTTAGTTCTGAGCAATATTTTAAGTTTTTATATGGTATAGTTTGATATCAAAAATATAAAATTTGAAAAAAAAAATGACAATGTTCAAAATTATAGTCCTACATTGGAAAGGAATGAAAAGTTTTAAGTTTTCAACCTCTATAAATACTAGGCCATGCCTTGAGAAAATTATATCAGTTTGGGCATTTGCATTCTAACCCCTAAGGTAAGAATATTTGCAAAAAAACTCCTCAACTAGAAGAAATTCTAGAAAATTCCTAAGAATTCCTGAAAATATTTAGGAGGTCCTTCGAAATTTTTTTTTTGTGGGGCCCACTGTCTCGAGATACGAGTTATCTCAAAATTCGTGCCGTACAAGGTTTAAGGATTCGGGATTCTATCGTATCACGGGTAAGTACATAGTTATTTATTTTATGTCTTTATTTATTTAATTAATTAATTAATTAATTAATTATTATTTATTTATTTATTGATAAATGTTATTTTATTTTAGAAAGAGTAGAAAATTCACAGAATATTGTAGAAAAATTCTAGAAAATTCTATTATTTTTTTGGAAAATGTTATTCTTGTTATCTGTTAAAATTTAGTAGGGAAAAATTTCAATTCTTGTATTTTCCACATAAAATGTGTAAATGCATTGATAATTTTTTATAATTTTAAAAACATGAAATTATGATAGATGAGGACATGTGTAATCTATTTAGTTGAATGAAGTCATGCTCAAATTCATCTAAAATAAGATATATGCATTTTTCATTGGTTTTATGTATTCATTTTTTAGGATATTAATATGGTTGAAATGTTCTTATTTTTTATTTTAAAATGCAAAAATATGAATGTTATGCATGTAAAGATTTTCTAGAAACATTACTATTTTATGCATATAAATACGATTAAGGACATGAATAAGAATGTGATTAAGAATGTTGAATATCAGATTAATTGGAATCAAGTGTTATCTCATTTCTTTGAGACCCCTTGGGGTTTTAGTCCCCTAAAGTATCAGGAGTTGTCTTATTTCTTTAAGACCCCTTAGGGTTCCAGTCCCTTAAAGGAGAGGCTTTGTCTCATTCATGAGACCCCTCAGGTATTTATACCTAAAAAGAAATTAGGGAATCCGGAGAGAGGATACCTAATGAAACAATTAGTGTGCACATTAGGGAGTCTACTTGTAAGCTAGAAGTATTGACATCATATATTACCGATGGAATATTGGTATTGAATACATCGGAATTGATAGTTTAACTGTATAGAAATGGTCACGGGTAATCTGGTAAGATAAATATTTACTGTTATGTGAAAGGTCATTATTGTATTCGAAGTTATACGTAAGTAGTTGATGGAGAATTGAGTTTATTGAATTACATATGAAACTCATTTCGTATTTATTTTAAAATAAACAAAAGTCGTTGATTTAAGTGGTTTTACGCAGGAGGAATGTACTTACTGGGCCGTAGCTCATTGTTTTAAAATATTTTGTTTTCAGGAAGGGATAAAGGGAAGTTGGTCTGATGCTTTCAACATTTCTGTTGATAGACTTGTGCTACAGACGATGTTATATTTTGTTTAATTCTTCTATCTTATAGAAAGATACATGAGTTCTGTAAGTCTTTTGATCGTTTAGTAACATATATTTGGGAGTACAATATATATACAATGTTTTCTTTTAGATGTGCATATTACGGTTTTATTTGAGGTGAGAGATCCTCTAACATTATTAATGTGTCAATGAAGTACGTTTCATCTTATTGATTATTTAAACAAAATAAAAAAAAATTATCAGGTTTATTTCCGCTGCATTGTGATACCAGTTTTGTTTAACTATGCATTTGTATGATTAGATCGCGCTTCAAGATACGAGAAAGGTCGATATGACCAGATATCCTAGTAATACAAGAATGTGCATGGCATGATGTCATACTATACAAATTTTTAACCAAGGTATGCATCTCAATCATATAATAAGGTTGACATGAATATGAGGGTGAATGCAGGTGAGTATGGGATGCACATGCAACTAGTACTCATAACCACATAAGGTCTCCATCTCCTTCCTACACTGGGGGCGGTCTCATCGACTTATCTGTAGGATATAATAATGTCTGGGGCCTTTCACCCTAGGGTACCGAACCCAGATTAATTAACAAAACCAATATAAACGTATATAATATACTTCAAGTCTGTTCCCTTATGCACCCTTTATATGAAATGACGTGATGATCATGGTATGACAACAAAATGGTACTAAGGTTAAATGGCATAAGCACACATGTATTTAATATTTAAATAAGAATATAAAATGAACACATGATTAACAAAAGTAGTAACATGGAAACAAATTAGGGTTAAACATGACTAACATGTAACAATCACCGAAGGTCACGATCAATACGGATGAACAATATCAGTGGAAATCATAAGAGAATCCAAAACACCATGACCGAAACCTATGAGGGATCCATAACACAAGGTCAAACCCTACAGAGGGATCTAAGACAGTTGGCCGAACCCTTTGAGGGATCCAAGACACATGAGTAGGATCCCCATGCATACAAGTATAGGTCGAACTATCTAGGGTTTAGTAAAACAACAAGGGCTAAACCCCTTAATAGTCGATAAGTCATGACCGAACCATCAAGGGTTCCCACAGCCATTAATTGTCAAAAATTCAAGAAATATGTTTTTTTATGAAAAATGTATTTCCTTGTAAAAATCATAACTAAATAAATATAAATTAAAAAATATAAAATCAATCGATTTAAGACTATATTCACTAAAGTTTATATGAAAGATAAATTTAAAAATATTTATTTTTAAAATCTAAGTTGAAATTCTTAAAGAAGTAGACCGCACAAAATATAAAATTCTGAGTTTTGTAGAAAATGTCAGCACATTAGAAAAATTATAACTAAATAAATACATATCCTATAAATACAAAATTAATAAATCTAGAAAATAGATTCACATATATTTATAGAAAAAATAAATAGAAAAGTATTTAGTTTAGAAATATATGTGTAAATCCTTAATCAAGTGGACCACACAGAATCTGGAATTTTAGGTTTTTCAATAAAGTTCAGCACATTTGAAAAAGTATATCTAAATAAATAAAAATTTAAAATATACAAACTCAGTGCATTTGAAAACTAGATTCTTAGAGATATCTATGAAAATTAATTGTTAAAATATTCAGGTTCAAAATATAAATCAAAATCTTTAATGATGTAGACCGTACAGAATCTAAAATTTTGGGTTGTAAATAAAAGTCCAGTACATTTGAAAAATCATAACTTAATAAATAAATATCCAAAAAATACAAACTCAACAGATTTGGAAAATTAATTTATAAAGTATCTATGAAAATTAATTATAAAAATATTCAAATTTAAAATATAGATCAAAATATTTAATGAATGGGACCGTACAGAATCTGAAATTCTGAGTTGTGAAGAAAAGTCCAGCACATTAGAAAAAGCAGGACTAAATAAATACAACTCAGAAAAATACAAATTCAACGACTGTAGAAAATATATTTATAGAATTTTCTAGAAAAAATAATTAAAAATAAATTTAAGTCTTAGTCCTTACACAAAAATTATAAAGAACATGATCATTTATTGTAGGTGCCAAATAAGTCATATCCAAACCCATAATGGTAGCACAAAATAATTATCAACTCAATAAAAATAAACTAAATCATGCCCAAATTAAGTTATAGTGAACATCTATCATTATATAATGCAAGAAAAGCAATAACTTGAAGAAAAACAAGCAGAGAATGGATCAAGCACACTTGCCTTAAGGTTTCAAGAACTTTAATGGAAATTGAAGGTTTTATCAAATTCAAAAATCGTCAGATCATCTTCTCAATGGAGTATGTTCTTCTATTCGGAGTCCCCGTTAATTTCCCTTTCTTGCTCGAGTGCGATCGGTGCCCGGATAAAGGTTTAATGGAGATTTCTCTATTCTTTAATAGAGTTCAAGTATGTGAAAGCTTCTAAAGCTTTAAGGTTTTCATAAATAAGTTTAATGAAGGATTAGGGTTTCTATTTTAGTGGAATTCGTAACTATCAAAGGGATGACTTTTTCAACCCTCAAAAATTCATATCTTACATTACTTATGGTTTACAAATGGGCCCAAGGCCCATATATAACAACTAGGCTTCATTGAAGATTATTGTTAAGCCCAAAAGGCCTCTAAATTGGCTATACGGACCCACCTAACAAAATTATAACACATATAATCAAGTATTTATTCAATTAAACTATATTATATAATTTAAAAGTTCATACAATAAGGTATTGACGCATGTCACACACATAAATCATAAAAATGTTCAAAACCTTAGAAAAGTGTCCAATGACATCGGAATGACCCGAAAGTAATTAATGGGTCCCATATGCCTATTAAATAAATTAAATATAATTATTATTTTTTAAAAATATACGAATGGTAGGAAGTTCAAAAATTATGAAAATACTATTTTTATCAAAATCGCCCGCTAAGATTTTTATGTCTTAAGAAAGGTTCCAAATTTCACAGGTAAGTTGGTAAGGATAAAATAGGAATATTTTTAGTGTATCAGGCCTACAAAATGATTTTTTATAAAAGTTCTGGAATGTTAGTTGGGACAAGGAAAAGTCCCTTACAAGCTATAGTTCATTATTCTTAGTAGAAATTTTGCCCTAAAGAGTGAGTTTCAAACATAGCAGGTTTTTCAAAGTTGTTGGAATGAAACGAAATTAAATACACATAATCATACATGAAATTTAATCGTAAAAAAATAATAAAAGTCTAAAAGGGTTCAAGTTCTCATTCTTAGATGAATTTACCATAATACCCTAAAACGAAAGTTCTGGGTATTACAATCTACCCCCCTTAAAGAAAATTTTATCCCTAAAATTTGACCCCTCTTAAATTAATTGTCAATCTAGTCTGTCACATCTGATTAGTCAACTAATCATTTTAGGTAAACCTAATTAGATTGGATGACAAACTTTATAGCTACACGTAGTCAGATTGGCCAACTTAATCAATATAGTAAACCTAGCAAAACTGATAATCTACACCAATCTAGTCCAATCCAGTTAAGTTAGTCATCTACTTCTAGTCAACTTAACTATGTCGGTCAAACTAGTCAATATATTCAACCATAGTTAAACTGGTGACATTGATTAATCTAATCGACCTAAATCAACTGGTAAAACTAATCAATCTATCTTCTAGTGAAACTGGTCAAACTAGTCAACTGGCCTACTAGTCAAAATAGTCAGACTATCCAATTAAGATCATATGAGGATATAATTCTGTCAACATACCATTCTGTCACGATCTCCTTGATAAGATATGACAGTGTTAGGTTTGCGACATAGTCAAACATAACATAAGTTGAGGCCTAGTAATACAATAGTGTGAATGGCATGATGTCATACTATACAAGTTTTTAACCAAGGTATGCATCTCAATCATATAATAAGGTTGACATGAATATGAAAGTGAATGCAAGTGAGTAAGGGATGCACATGCAACTAGTACCTATAACCACATAGGGTCTCCATCTCCTTCTCGCACTGGGAGCGGTTTCATCGAACCATCTGTTGGATATAATAACGTCTGGGGCCTTTCATCCTAGGGTACCGAACCCTGATTAATTGATAAAACTAATATAAACGTATATAATATACTTTAACCCCGTTCCCTTATGCACCCCTTATATGAAATGACGTGATGATCATGGTATAACAAAAAGATGGTACTACGGTTAAATGGCATAAGCACACATGTATTTAACATTTAAATAAGAATATAAAATAAACACATGATCATCAAAAGTAATAACATGGGAACGAATTAGGGTTAAACATGACTAACATGTAACAATCATCGAAGGTCATGATCAACAGAGATTAACAATATAAGTGAAAATCATAAGAGAATCTAATACACTATGGCAGAACCTTATGAGGGATCCATGACATAAGGTCGAACCCTAAAGAGGGATCCAGGACACTTGATCGAACCCTATGAGAGATCCAAGACACATGGGTAGGATCCCCAAGCATACAAGTATAGGTCAAACCATCTAGGGTTTAGTCAAACAACAAGGGCTAAACCCTTTAATAGTTGATAAGTCATGACCGAACCACTAAGGGTTCCCAAGGCCATTAATCGTCCAAAATCCAAGAAATAGATTTTTTTAGAGAAAATATATTTTCTTGTAAAAATTATAACTAAATAAATATAAATTAAAAAATACAAACTCAATGGATTCGAAGACTATATTCACTGAGTTTTCTATAAAAAATAATTTCAAAAATATTTATTTCTAAAATCTAAGTCGAAATTCTTAAAGAAGTGGACCGCACAAAATGTAAAATTGAAGATTATGTAAAAAAGGTCAACACATTAGACAAATTACAACAAAATAAATACATATCCTAAAAATTCAAAATCAATGAATCTGGAAAATAGATTTACATAGATATATAGAAAATAAATAAAAAAATATTTAGTTTAAAAACATGTGTGTCAATCCTTAATCAAGTGGACCATACAGAATCTAGAATTCTGGGTTTTTTAGAAAGGTTCAGCACATTTGAAAAAGCATATCTAAATAAATAAAAATTCAAAATATACAAACTCAATGAATTTGAAAACTAGATTCATAGAAGTATCTATGAAAATTAATTATAAAAATATTTAGGTTCAAAATATAGATAAAAATTCTTAATAAAATGGACCGTACAAAATCTAAAATTTGATGTCGTGAAGAAAAGTCCAATACATTTGAAAAATCATAACTTAATAAATAAAGATCAAAAAAATATAAACTCAATGGATTTGGAAAATTGATTCATAAAGGTATCTATGAAAATTAATTATAAAAATATTTAGATTCAAAATATAAATCAAAATCTTTAATGAATTGGACCGTACAAAATTTGAAATTCTGAGTTGTGAAGAAAAGTCCAGCACATTAGAAAGAACATAACTAAATAAATACAACTCAGAAAAATACAAATTCAACAGCTGTGGAAAATATATTCACAGAGTTTTCTTGAAAATATAATTAAAAAAATATTTAAGTTTTAGACCTTACACAAAAATTAGAAAGAACGTGATCATCTATTGTGGGTGCCAAATAAGTCATGGCTAAACCCCTAATGGTGGCACAAAACAATTATCAACACAATAAAAATAAACTAAATCATTCTCAAATTAATTTATAATGAAGATCTACCATTATATAATGAAAGAAAAGTAATAACTTGAAGAAAAATAAGCATAGGATGGATAAAGCACACTTACCTTAAGGGTTCTTGAACTTTAATAGAAATTGAAGACTTCTTCAAATTTGAAAGTCGTCGGATCGTCCTCTCCTCGGAGTATGTTCTTTTATTCGGAGTTCCCGTCAATTCTTCCTTCTTGCTCGAGTGCGATCGGTGCCCGGATGAAGGTTTAATGAAGATTTCTCTATTCTTTAATGGAGTTTGGGTTTGTGAAAGCTTCTAAAGCTTTAAGGTTTTCATAAATAAGTTTAGTGAAGGATCAGGGTTTCTATTTTAGTGGAATTCATAACTATCAAATAGATAACTTTTTCAACCCTCAGAAACTCATATCTTACATTATTTATGGTTTAAAAATGGGCCAAAGGTTTATATATATCAACTAGGCTTCATTTAAGATTATTATTAAGCCCAAAAGGCCTCTAGATTGGCCATACGAACCCACTCAACAACCATAACACATATAATCATTCATTGATTCAATTAAACAATATTATATAATTTAAAAGTTCATACAATAAGGTATTGACTCATGTCATACACGTAAATCATAAAAATGTTCAAAACCCTGGAAAGTGTCCAATGACATCGGAATGACCCAAAAATGATTTGTAGGTCTCACACGCCTATTAAATAAATAAAATATAATTAAATATTATTTTTTTAAAATATGCGAATGGTAGGAAGTTCAAAAATTATGAAAATATTATTTTTGTCAAAATCTCTCGAAATCTCCCGCTAAGGTTTTTATGTCTTAAGAAAGGTTCCAAATTTCACAGGTAAGTTGGTAATGATAAAATAGGAATATTTTTGGTGTATCGGGCCTACAAAATAATTTTTTAATAAAAGTTCTGAAATGTTAGTTGCAGTGAGAAAAAGTCCCTTACAAATTATAGTTCATTATTCTTAGTAGGAATTTTTCCCTAATGAGCGAGTTTCAAAAATAGCAGGTTTTTTTAAAGTTGTTAGAATGAAACCAAATTAAATGTGCATACTCATACATGAAATTTAATAATAAAAATAATAATAGAAGTCTAAAAGGGTTCAAGTTTTCATTCTTAGATGAATTTACCATAATACCCTAGAACGAAAGTTCAGGGTATTACATGGGCGTTGATGTTCACCGTGGGAAATCACGTCGTGAAGGGAGCAAACGGTGGAGTTAGAATGAAGAGAGTAGAAAAGCCAATGACCAAGAGACGGACCAAAGCGTTTAAAGCCACATGAGTCAGCAAGGAATGATAATCTACTCTACTGGAGAAGCGTGAGGATTGTCACAGTGAAGACTAGAGTTCCAGACCCTTTGCCAATACTTTTATCTCCATTTTCTGATATTTTCTCTCTCATCTCTCCTTATTCTCTCTCTCTTCATCTCTCGGTCCTCGAATCTACTGACCTAACCCCAAAACTCCTGCCCATTGGCTCTGTCTCATCTACCTTAGCTTTCTGACCGTTGGATCTTCAATCGGACCGTTGGATCTTTCACCGGACCGTTAGATCTCTCTAGATCCGTTGATCTACCAATCTGGGTTCCAATCAAGTCACCATCCATCCGATCGCCATCAGATTGTCTGTTACATCATCTTGTGAGACTATGGACATCATCAATCCATGTGGGCCAGTAGCCGGGCCCATCATCATCGACCCGCTGTCCGACCATTTAGTGGACCCCGTGAATTTCAAAATAATTTCAATTAAATTTTAAAAAATGGGGGGTCTACTAAATGGGGAAATTCCCCAAAGAAAAGTAGGGTTTTACTTAAAAAAAAAAAAAATTTATTTTTCTTATTTTTTATTTTTGAAAAATACCCTATTTCCATTAAAGGAAATAGGGAGCTTTAAAAAGGGAAGGAGAAGGGTTCGTTTGAACCCTAATCCCCTCCTTTCTACTCCTTCCTTCCCCAAAAACCCACTTCTCCTCTTCCCCTTCTCCCTTGGCCCCATTCTCCTCATTTCTTCTTCTTCTTTTTCATCTTCTTCTTCTTCTTCTCTTTTCGTAGTTCGCCGGACGTGCAGAACTCCGGTCATCTGCTACCTCATTTTACCCATCTCTCCTCCATCTCCAAGTCGTTACAGCTCCACCATTCTCCACGCCCATCCATCTTTCCCATACAATTCCTCCAGCCGATCTCTCTTCACCTCAAAAAACTAAACCGCCCCTCTTTTTCTCTCAGGCATTTTCACGTTGCTGCAGCACCGGTAACCTCTAGGAGATCCCCTCCATTTCTCCTATCAGGACCAACCTTGTTGCAGGTCTGTCTTTCATGCGCCTCCAACCCACCATTAAAGTCGCCCCTACCTGCTGCTATCACGGCTTGCAGCCTTTGCAGGCCGGTTTTCTCCAGTCGGGTTCACCGATCTATACCACCGTCCACCTTGCAGCACTAGCACAGCAACCTGCTGGAGAGGAATCTCCCCTTGTGCTGCCTCTCTCACCACACCGCCCCTTCATCTTCTTTTTCACATCACGGCCGGAGTTGCAAGCCTGCAACTTCGGCGTTAATGGTGTGAAGCAAAAAAAAAAAGAGAAAAAGAAGAGGAAGAAGAAGAAGAAGCGAAGGAGAGACTTTGCACCGGCCATCACCACTGCCTTGGGTCTTGTTACATTGGCCAACCCCGGTTTCAACACATTTTTATTTTGATCTGATCTTCACTTTAATTCCTGCAAAACTACAGGTTTTTTTTTTTTTTTTTTTTACAGTGGCTTTGTGTCGGATGTCGATCCGCGCTCGAGGTTAAGATACGCATAATTGGAACACATTATAACAGAAATTAAATAGCTAGAAAAAGATGGTGGGATGAGAGGGATGATGATATCGGGATTTTGAAAACATGCATGTTTGGAGATTGGTAATTAACCCTAATAACTCAAATAAATACTAACGAAATCAAAATGGACAAGATTATATAAATCAAAGCAAACTTTTATTCATTATATCAAATCAACAACGTACAAAAGTTCCTCCATTTAACAACTAAGCATTAATAAAACAATGAAACTTAGAAAGCAATGAATAAAACTAAGCTAGAAAGAAGAAGAAGGAGAGGGAGAAAGATCTAGAGAAAGAGAGAGAGAGAGAGAGAGAGTGATCCACCTTTGAACATGTCATACTAAGAATTTTACTGTGAGATTGGCCATGTGATGGAGAGGCTCGGCCATGGTTGGCTTGGCAGCAAGTGGTAGCAAATCACCCCGGCCAGCTTTGCATTTGGAGGTGTTGATTGAGATGCTAGACTGGTTCGGGCATGATGGTTTCCTTAGAGGAAGGCGCACCTATTTGACATGGAAGGAGGGGAAGAGCCCAACCGTAGGGTAGGTTGGTGGTTGGCTATGGTGGTGCACAGTTAGTGCAGCCATGAGAAGAGGAGGCGCACCCCTGCCATGAGAAGAAGGAAAGGACGGTTGGTGGTATGGTGATCGACGCAATCTGGGTCCCAATCAAGTCACCATCCATCCGATCACCATCAGATTGTCTGTCACATCATCTTGTGAGACGATGGACATCATCAATCCACGTGGGCCAGTAGTCGGGCCCATCATCATCGACTCGCTGTCCGACCATTTAGTGGACCCCGTGAATTTCAAAATAATTTCAATTAAATTTTAAAAAATGGGGGGTCCACTAAATGGGGAAATTCCCCAAAGAAAAGTATGGTTTTACTTAAAAAAAAAAAAAAATTTTCTTATTTTTTATTTTTAAAAAATACCCTATTTCCATTAAAGGAAATAAGGAGCTTTAAAAGGGGAAGGAGAAGGGTTCGTTTGAACCCTAATGCCCCCCACTTTCTTCCCCTCTTCTGGCTCCTTTCTTCTTCATCTTCTTCCCTTATCCTTCGCTGGAGTTGCAGGTTTGCAACTCCAGCCGTTTTTCTCCTCCATCTTCTCTTCTTGTTCTTCTTTTCCTTCTTTAGCCGCTGCTGCTCGGGTGTACGGGAGTGCGAAAAAGGACGTAAAGACGGAATTGGAAAGTTGCCAAATCGAAAAGTTGCTCAATTTGGACAGCCCGACCTTTTCGGGAAACTTTCTATTTTTTTATTTTTAGTGATTTTTAGTAGTCTTTTCAATTACTATTTTTAATGCCTCGGAAGGCTGAGTGCAAAGTTGTAATAATTTAGGAATTTTACTGCTTTCCAAATAACTGTTAGATCTTGTTCTAGGGTTTTTTAGAAACCCTAGATTAAGTGAAAAATACCAAAAAAAATAAAAAAAAATCAAAATTCAAATAAATTAGGGTTTTATATTCTGCAGATTTTTAGAAATCACCAATCAAAGAGTTGCGATTTTTGGAAAGATTCCAAAATCTTGAAACTTTGCTTAATTAGGGTTTCCCCTCTTAGAAGTTTTCTCTTTAGGAGAATTTCTATCTTTAGAAATCTTCCGAATTTGGAAAAGTCTGCAAAAGGAAACACCCCAAATCTAGTAGAATTTCAATTTTGGGAAATTTTCCAAAGTTGTAAGAGATCTCGCAATCAAATCTTTCTCGAAAGATCTCCACAGTTCGGGAAACTTTCCAATCTAGGTATTTTCCAATCTGGGAATTCCTAAATTTTACCCTATCTCGAATTTGGAAAATAATTCAAAAACTTGCCTAAATCCAATGCTTGTTCTGTGAACCCTATAAAGGTAAGGATCTTCCAAATAGAATCCCAAATACCTAGACCGTGCGATCTAACTTTTCTGCAGGAACACGATCCAGTGTGGGTAGGGAGCGAAAGCTCAAAGAGGTGGAGTCGGGCCCAAGCCCATTAGGATGCCCCTCCCTAACCCACGGAGGCGACCCCGTGGGGTGGCCCACGGGAGGTAAGTCTCTATCCTCGCCTTGAGTGCGATACAGAGTAATTTGGGTAAATCATTGCCGCTTGTTTATTTGCTTTCGCATACATATTATTCGACTTGCATGGCGTGGCCGTTAATCAATCAACTCTAAGAAAGCAAACCCAGCTCCAAAATTGAAACTGGTGGGATTTCATCACCCACCTCATCGCTCCAGCTGAACTTGATCCCCAGGATCCATCTATAATAAAAAGAATCAAGAAGTAGAGCCAATTAGCCCGGTGTTCGAGGAAAAATCCACACAAAGCGAACCCGCTTAACATCCAATCGAAATAAGACCACGAGCGCGGGTCCCTGTTGTCTAACACACCCATAAGTCCCTGCTACTCAAGTACACTGAGCTCGACGTGGCATCTTGGACTATTCGGCGGTTAGTTGCGTGTGGACTAGGAACACGCACCAACCCTAGCTTAACCCGAGGGAACACTCTTCTTATACACTTGACCAATCCGGTTAGTCTGGGACGTACTTAAGACAGCCATTGTGCCGCACGTCTGTCTAGGCTTTGGATTGCCTTATTGTTGACTAGAGTTAGTACTAAAGGATTCGCTCTGAAGAGTGTAGCCTGGTGAGAACCTCTGAGTGCATACAGTTAGTCCGGCGGCTAAAAGGTAAACCAGTGGTCCACCCACTGTCATAATCTATTCTAGCCCCAAAACTAACAAGATAATGCCTAAAATATATCCTGATTGTTTAGAATAGGATTATCTGTGCTTGGTGTGCATCATTTAGAATCACCACTCCAGTGTCTCCTTTTGGCAACTTTTTGCCAAATCTTGGGCTTGCTTTTTCAAGTAGAAGCCCGGTTGGACCTGTCCTCACCTTTTACTGACTCGATCTGAGAGTTAGTCCACCGCACCCCTCTATCGCCTCTAATGGCAGATGAACGGCCTCTGTATGAGACCTACTATAGTTTCTGCGAGAATCGAGGTGATCACTCTCAACAATGGTATGACAATTCTGCGTATCATCATGATACTCCAGTCTCGACGTTTTTACATGATATGATAATCACCGAGATCCGGAGTACAATTCTATACTCCAAGAGCTTAAAAATTTAGTCTCTGCCCTTCGTGCCGCGGTCCAGTAACTTGTGCACCATTCCCAGTCTGTAGGATATTACCCTCCTATCCAGCAAGATGTTTGTACCTTTCCATCTCCAATGCAGACCTCCTATGACAACACTTATTATCCGGATAATAGGAGTCACCATAACTTTGGTTGGGAACAGTCTGCTATCCCACAGCAACTACCGCAGGATAATTATCCTTCCTGGTTCTATCAACCCAATGGAGAGTATGACTGGCAATACTCGCAATCCCAGTACCCGTCATATCCACAGAATAACTATTCTGATAAATAGTGGGCCCCTCAGCATTTACGGAGTCAGCAGCTAGTCCCAGACTCCACTCTGCCTTACAACTTTAATACCTAGTCAGACTACAATCAAGACTTGGCACCTCAGCTCCCCCTTGGCTGAACCGCCTCCGTTGGCTACTGAACCCAGTCTAGAGGACCTTCTCTCTCAGTACATTACCCAGCAACAACAGTATTTCCAAGGTCTAGAGCACCAACAATAGCAATCTATGGAGAGCTTGGAGCAACGTCTAGTTCAATTAGAAAATGAGAGAGAGGAAGTCAACTTCACTAGCCCACCAATAGCCTATCATGAGGAGAGTGACAGGGCCATTGTCTATAATGAGGAGCCGCACAATTGGACCCAGTACCAGCATTGCGAGGAAGAAATAGAAGTTGTACCCACCCCTAGATCGAGCCAGACTATTGAGGAGCCAGTGTATCCATCTTCGGTGCCTTTAAAAGCACCACATCCTGAACCTACCTCAGAGCATCCTATTTTTTACTCTACCACTGCTGCTTCTAACCTGGACCCTGAAGATGATCTTCATGACACTGAGTTTTGTCTTGATCATAGGATTCCAACTGTCCTAGATCTACCGTTCCTCCCCACCTCCCTTGGATTGTGCAACAATAGTGATGAACCCGAGTCTCAATCTTTGGTGTCCTTAATAGCACCAACTTCTGGACCGAGCACAGAGGAACTCAGTTCCATCTCTATCTTTGATAATTCTTTCTCTGCCCTGGATGCAGACATTCCTACTAATGAGCCGTGTCTAGAACATGGGATTCCCGTTGTCCTGGACCTACCGTTCGCCACCGAGGATGAACATATTGAATGTAGGGATTGGAACATCCCTATCAAATTAGGAAACCTAGAGGGAGAGGTCAACAGTTTTCACCCGTCACCCTACGTCGATGCTGTTGATGAACCGTATGTCATGGAGAGTCTAATTCAAGACTCTCATGAGGACAAATTATCTCAGTGTCAAGAACACTTTGAGTCTAACTTCATCTCGGAGTCAGACAATTTTGGTATTACTGATCTGTAGGAGTCTGCTCCATTTAGATACATTCCCGCTAAACTCAATGAGTTTGCAGCTCTGCTAACCACGGTCAGAGAACCCACTACTACTCGCCTCTCAGAGAAGTGTCATTCCCTCCCCACTGAACTAAATGTTTTTTCGGGTCTGCTCAGAGAACTTACTGTCCTACTCTCAGTCTACACTGAGAAAGACCTATTCTACACAGGTATACCTAGACAAGGGATAGGATAGTTGTCTCCGTTCCACCTTAGGTGTCAGGAAGACTGCAGATTCACTCAGTCTCCATGAGTTTCAGCTTGGTTGGGGGTGCCTGTCACCCCCGTCATGTCTGGCTGAAGACGTAAAACTTAGCGCTTTCGGAAAGGCAATTCCGGTATTCCTAGAGTACATGAGTCTCATGCATTTGTCATTATTGTTATATCTTTAGAAATACAGGTACATTCATTCTTCCGATCATCAGGTATCACACACTGTCAAGTTTCTGCCGACTTGGTAACATCCTCCCTGAATCTTTGCATTATCATCATTGATTTTTCATCATTTTATGTCCCGGTCATGAGCATCGAGGACGGTGCTGTATTTTGGTTGGGGGTGGGTATTTACCAAAACTCATGTCTTCATTTTGATAAAAAAAAAAAAGTTGTTTTTGGGGTGATTTCGGATGTTCTCCAAAAGTTTTCTAGAATTTCAAAAATGTGTCAAATACCCTGACTTTGATTAGCTGAAAACCTCCGTTAAATCAGTATTGAGGATGTCAATTTTTGTTAGCGTTGAGTCAAGTCAAGCGTGACTACAGCAGGTTTGAAAACTCAGAAAAACTCATATTCGGCACAATTGTACACTATCAATATCAGAGTCATCCTATGTTTAGAAATTCTGGAGATCCTGTGAGAATAATTGTGGAGACCTAACCCAGTGAGCTTTCGAGCCTTTAATCAATTCAGAGGGTTATACAACAATTTTGAGTCACAAGATGACTCACTATTCTTCTTGCCAGCAATATTCGTTGAGAGATCTCATTACCCTTTTATTTGATCATGGAACTCGGAACGACATCAAAAATTGGATTACTACAACAGAACCTTCTCTATATCCAGTCAAGACAGTAAACATGATAGTGCAAACCCCAGAAAATGATTTAGGCCATTTTTTTGAACCGTTCAGCCTTTTTACTTACCTGAATTATACTTCACTAGAAACCCCTTGAGCCCTTCTATAAAAGCCTTTTCTTTGTAAACCCATCAACCTAAAATCCAGTCCAGCTACGAAACATGACTGGCTACCCTTATTTTGAGATGGACAAAAGAATAACTGATGTGGGTGTACCGTGAAAAAAAAAGTAAAGAAGAAAAATCAAAAGGAAAAGAAAGTGGTTCAAGCTGAAAACAAAATATGAAAAGAAAGTATGAAAAAGAGCTAAAAAGAAATTGAGCAGTCTCAGAAATATCTAGAAAAAGAGAAAAATATGAAAAAAAGGAAAAAGAACCAGATAATGGTGCTACATCGCAGAAAAAATACAAGAAAATAGAGATATCCTCTCAAGATCTTTGAAATCCTGTATCCCTTTATTTTTCTACACGAGACCTAAGCCTCATTATAACCCAGGAAAGTCCTATTTGATTCTAGGATAACATGATCATAAAATATGGAGATTGGAGAAGGAGAAGCTATAGAGTTTGATCTGACGTTCCTGAGTGAAGTGGTATTCCAATCATGAGATCTTTTTCTGTTAAAGATGTCCTTCCTTTAAATAATACATATGTGAGATCTTTGCTTTCATATATCAAAACATCTCCTCACATATAAATTGAGAGAAAAGAAGAAAACCCTTCTTGTGTGATTCTATTCTGAGTACTAAACATGTGAGATTTGAGGTCGAGGCATAAGAACTTAGAGGTGATCTGGAAGTCTTAACTCTTGGATGATGAAAATGTTGAGCACACACACACGCAGAGTCTGACTATTCTGGGTCATGATTATCAGTCTGTAGTCTTGCCAAAACTTTCCAACTCTTCGCTAGCATGTAACTATTTTTACATCCATTCAATGATTTGATGAACGGTGTTTTCCCGGAGCTAATATGAAAAAGTGTGCAGCATGTGCAGAGCCCTTTTAAGCTCATTTATTTCGCACTAGTTGCCAAGGATTGGCAATATGCCGGTTGGGGGTTGTGATATTCACTTAAAAGTGCGTATTTTCCACTGTTATCTTCTAAGCGTTATCACACTCTCCTATGTTAAAATGCTCTATTTATCTACTTTTCTATGTAAGAATCTCTTTTGTTGCGTAGAACACACTTTTCTAGACAAAATGGTATATTTGCATGCATTAAACACATTTTCAAAAGTCTAGATATAAAGTCGTTCTGATTAAGTCTCATTACGCACTTTTTCTGTCGCAGGAAACCCTGATTGGATGATTCTCGAGACTTGCGGGCCAAAATCGATCATGAAAGCCCATTATCAAAGCTTAAAGAGCCCACAGGCTATGACTAGAAGATATGGGCCAAATATGGGCTGAATAAGAGGACCAAAAAGCCAGCCCAAAGAACGAAGAGAGCAGGAGAGCTAATGACCAAGAGACGGACCAAAGCGTTTAAAGCCACATGAGTCAGCAAGGAATGATAGTCTACTCTACTGGAGAAGCGTGATGATTGTCACAGTGAAAACAAGGGTTCCAGACCCTCTGTCAATACTTTTATCTCCATTTTTTGATATTTTCTCTCTCATCTCTCTTTATTCTCTCTCTCTTCATCTCTCGATCCTCGAATCTACTGACCTAACCCCAGAACTCCTGCCCATTGGCTCTGTGTCATCTCCCTTAGCTTTCTGATCGTTGGATCTTCAATCGGACCATTGGATCTTCCACCGGACCGTTGGATCTCTCTAGATCCGTCGATCTACCAATCTGGGTCCCAATCAAGTCACCATCCATCCGATCGCCATCAGATTGTCTGTTACATCATCTTGTGAGACTATGGACATCATCAATCCATGTGGGCCAGTAGCCGGGCCCATCATCATCGACCCGCTGTCCGACCATTTAGTGGACCCCGTGAATTTCAAAATAATTTCACTAAATTTTAAAAAATAGGGGGTCCACTAAATGGGGAAATTCCCCAAAGAAAAGTAGGGTTTTACTTAAAAAAAAAAAAAAATTTATTTTTCTTATTTTTTATTTTTCAAAAATATCCTATTTCCATTAAAGGAAATAGGGAGCTTTAAAAGGGGAAGGAGAAGGGTTCGTTTGAACCCTAATCCCCCTCCTTTCTACTCCTTCCTTCCCCAAAAACCCACTTCTCCTTCTTCCCCTTCTCCCTTGGCCCCATTCTCCTCCTTTCTTCTTCTTCTTTTTCATCTTCTTCATCTTCTTCATCTTCTCTTTTCGTAGTTCGCCGGACTTGCAGAACTCCGGCCATCTGCTACCTCATTTTACCCATTTCTCCTCCATCTCCAAGTCGTTATAGCTCCACCATTCCCCACGCCCATCCATCTTTCCCACACAATTCCTCCAGCCGATCGCTCTTCACCTCAAAAAACTAGACCGCCCCTTTTTTTCTCTCCGGCATTTTCACATTGCTGCAGCACCGGTAACCTCCAGGAGATCCCCTCCATTTCTTTTATCAGGACCGACCTTGTTGTAGGTCTGTCTTTCACGTGCCTCCAACCCACCATTAAAGCCGCCCCCACCTGCTGCTATCATGGCTTGCAACCTTTGCAGGTCGGTTTTCTCCAGTCGGGTTCACCGATCTACACCACCGTGCACCTTGCAGCACTAGCACAATAAGCTGCTGGAGAGGAATCTCCCCTTGTGCTGCCTCTCTCACCACACCGCCCCTTCATCTTCTTTTTCACATCACGGCCGGAGTTGCAAGTCTGCAA
The DNA here is from genome assembly GCA_035048495.1 of Euptelea pleiosperma. NCBI lineage: Eukaryota > Viridiplantae > Streptophyta > Magnoliopsida > Ranunculales > Eupteleaceae > Euptelea > Euptelea pleiosperma. Next base: position 6,453,031 of record CM068549.1, read on the forward strand.
CTTCGGTGTTAATGGTGCGAAGCAAAAAAAAAAAAGAGAAAAAGAAGAGGAAGAAGAAGAAGAAGCGAAGGAGAGACTTTGCACCGGCCACCACCACTGCCTTGGGTCTTGTTACATTGGCCAACCCCAGTTCAACCCCACGAACTCGAACTAGCAACAACTCACGGTTTCGCCTTCCACCATCTCCACCACGTCGATTACCATACCACCAACCGTCCTTTCCTTCTTCTTATGGCAGGGGTGTGCCTCCTCTTCTCATGGCTGCACTAACTGTGCACCACCATAGCCAACCACCAACCTACCCTACGGTTGGGCTCTTCCCCTCCTTCCATGCCAAATAGGTGCACCTTCCTCTAAGGAAACCATCATGCCCGAACCAGTCTAGCATCTCAATCAGCACCTCCAAATGCAAAGCTGGCCGGGGTGATTTGCTACCACTTGCTGCCAAGCCAACCATGGCCGAGCCTCTCCATCACATTGCCAATCTTACAGTAAAATTCTTAGTATGACATGTTTAAAGGTGGATCACTCTCTCTCTCTCTCTCTCTCTCTTTCTCTAGATCTTTCTCCCTCTCCTTTTTCTTCTTTCTAGCTTAGTTTTATTCATTGCTTTCTAAGTTTCATTATTTTATTAATGCTTAGTTGTTAAATGGAGGAACTTTTGTACGTTGTTGATTTGATATAATGAATAAAAGTTTGCTTTGATTTATGCAATCTTGTCCATTTTGATTTCGTTAGTATTTATTTGAGTTATTAGGGTTAATTACCAATCTCCAAACATGCATGTTTTCAAAATCCCGATATCATCATCCCTCTCATCCCACCATCATTTTCTAGCTTTTAATTTCCGTTATAATGTGTTCCAATTATGCGTATCTTAACCTCGAGTGCGGATCGACATCCGACACAAAGCCACTGTAAAAAAAAAAAAAAAAAAACCTGTAGTTTTGCAGGAATTAAAGTGAAGATCGAATCAAAATAAAAATGTGTTGAAACCGGGGTTTCCGATTCGACGACACGGAAAAATCCTACTTTCAGATTTCATGTATGTTTTAGCCTTTACAGAGAGGTAGCTGAAAGTAGGATTTTTTCCGCGTCGTTGGTTACGAAAACCCTAACTTCAACACATTTGTAATTTTTCCGAGACTTTTAACCTGTAGAATGAGCAATTTTGCAAAGTGGCTTGTGTCGGATGTCGATCCGCACTCGGGATTAGTCGGATTAGCGCGAATAAGAACATAAAATGACAGATAATACAAGAGAAAAAGGAGAATGATGGAAGAGATGAGAAGGGCGAGTCGATTTAAAACACATCCAAATAAGATCCAGAGAAGACTAAAATTATCGAAATCAAATTGCATTAATCAAACTGTTGCTTACATGAAATAAATGACAGAAATAAATAAAGCGGTAAATCTATTCTAGAAAGCATGTAAAAAGAGATTTTAGAGAGAGAAGAAGAAGGTAGAGAGAGATTTTCACACCTCGGTCGTTTACCGGCCGACAAGGTAGAGGTGAGAGAAAAACTCACCCTCTTGCATTCACCGAACGGAGTTGGCGGTGCAAAAAGGCGATCAGCCTGGGGACTCTAAAGAGAAAATCTAGAGAGAGAATCAAACAAAAAGTGGAAGGTAGAGAGAGAAGGGATTCTAGAGAGAGAATACTCTCTAGAGAGAGAAAGAGACAAGAAGACAGAGAAAGGATGAGAATACCTTGGAATGACTTACGGGGATCAACCCGTGGAGTTCGGCCAATGAATGCACAAGGGAGAGTGCAAATTGATGTGAAAACCTTGTTGGTTCGGTCTTGGAAAGGATCGGCCACTTTGGAGGCTGTGCATGATGGTTATGAATAGTGAATGATGAACACGCTGGTAGCAAGTGAGGAGGTGCTGTCCACGGTGGCTGTTGGTTCCTTATCAGTGAAGATGGAGGTGCTCTAGAGTGGGAGAAGATGAGGGCGTTGCAGGTGGGTTGCAATGGAGGCCGTTAGTTGCTGGCCACGATGGTTTCAGTTCGGTGGA